>CM053601.1:139542157-139583988 GCA_028646575.1 Pseudocheirus occidentalis
GAGGAAACTAGACAGATATGGAGTAGACAATAAGGAAATTGGATTGATTCAAAAGTAGTAGGATGATTGGACCCAACGAGTACCTAACAGTTCAACTGAAACGTGGCAGGAAGTCTCCAGGAAAGAAGCCCAGAGATCCGTGCAGAGACCTGTGGTGTTTAACATTATTGGTAACTTGATTGAATTGCTTGTCCTTCCAGTGGGGGTGGGTGACAAGGGAGGAAGGGAAAGAACCTAGAATTTAAAGTTCTATAATCAAATGTTAAAAATATATATGTATATAGATTATTATTAGTATTAACTACATGCAACTGGGAATTAAGATATACAAACACTGGGGTAGGGAGACTCATCCTGCCCTACCAGAAAGTCAGAGGAGCAATGGGGGAGGACATAGGAGAGAGCAGATTAGGGAAGTGGCTTTACAGTGACTATTTTGGGGCAGGGGGTAGGGGAAAGATGGGGAGAAAAACTGTAACTCAAAATCTCATGGAAATGAGTGATGTAAAGAAGAAAATTAATTAATTAATTCAGAGTGAAAAAAAAAAAAACCATTATCTGTAACTTGGATCGAGGCACAGGAGCCTGACAGGCTAGAACTACGGGCTGAATCAAATAAATTCAACAGGAAGAAATGTAAAATCTCCTCCTAAGTACAAAAATCACCTTCACAAGTACAAGATGAGAGAGACCTAGTTAAATAGCAGCTCTGAGAAAGAAAGAAAAAACTTGGATGCAAAACGGTAGAGGACCAAAAGTTTTATATCATTTAGCAGTGATGTGGCAGTCTAAAAATCTAAGGCAATCTTGGGCTACACTATGAAGCAGAGCATCCAGGAATAGAGGAGTAGGGAAGTGATAATCCTACCATACTATGACCTCATGAGACCTTGCCTACAATACCGTGTGAAGTTGGGCACCACAGTTTAAAGGTATCCATAGGGTGGAACGAAGAGGGCAATTGAAATGGTGAAGGGCTTTCAGTTCATGTCACAGGCAAATCGAGTAAAAGTACTGGGCATTTTCAGTATAAAGAAGGGAAAACTCAAGGGTAAGAGTTGGGGAGGGGGGAAGAGAACTGATATCTGGTTTCATGTATTTGAAGGACTGTCAGATGAAGGAGGAATAAGACTGGTTCTGTTTGGTTCCAGAAGGCAGAACCAAAAGGAAAAAATAGAAGCTGCCAAAAGGAAAGCCTTGGTATCAGGAAAAACTTCCTAATGATTGGAGCTGGACCTGGGTGGAATATGCTGCCTTGAGCAACTTCCTCTTCCTTGGCAGTCTTCAAGCACAGGCTAGATGGCCACTTGTTGGGTATGTTATGATGGGGATTCCTTTTGTATATGGATTGGACTAGACAACTGCTGAGATCTTCTAGAACTCTCAAATTCTGTTCTGATATGATATATGAGAGGCCAAGAGAAGACTAGAGATACTACTACTTCAAGGAACTGAGCGTGACTTCTTTTGCTGTTGTTGTTCAATTGTTTTTAGTCATGTCTGACTCTTTGTGATCCCATTTGGGGTTTTCTTGGCAAAGATACTGGAGTGGTTGACCATTTCCTTCTCCAGCTCATTTCACAGATGAGGAAACTGAGGCAAGCAGCATTAAGTGACTTGCTCACAGGGTCACACAGCTAGTTAAGTGTCTGAGGCTGGATTTGAACTCAAGTCTTCCAACTACAGGCCCACTGATATCTACTGCATCACCTATCTGCCCATATTTAGATTAGAGAAAATATATAGTAGTATTCTAATATTCAGATTACTATTACTTGGAAGAGTGAAAATTTGTCCTGCTTGGGCCCTGCACTTGTTTTCAAATGAACTGTTATCTAGACATTCTTCCTCTGCCTTGTAATTAGGAAGTTAATTCTTTAACTCAGGTTAAGACTTTACATTTATACCTATTAAATCCCATCTTATTAAGTTCAGGCCAGTGTTCTGTTCTATCTTTTTGGATAATTGACTATCATTCAAAGGGCTGGCTATCCCTTGTAGATTTGTACCATCTATAAATCTGATAAGCATGCCAGTCATATATTTATCTGAGTACTGATAGCTTCAATAGCCCAGGACCAAGGACAGATCCCTGTGGCCCTCCAAGAGAGCTCTCCTTCCCAGCTGACAAGGAAGCATTAAAGTAAGACCACCAAGATCCTATAGGTCTTCCTTCTCATTCCTAGGTTCACTGCCACCACCATCTGAAGGATGATTCTCACATTTTCCACTTTTCCCTTTCTCTCACCACAATGTAGCCTTAAAAGTCCAACTCTATTATTCTTATTATTCCTTCCATTTAACCCTCCACTTATAACCTATGTGACTTTGTATAAGTCATTTCCTCTCTCTAGGCCTCAGTTTCCTCACTTGTAAAGTGGGAATAATGATATTTGCCCAAACAATCTAAGCAGACTTCTATGGAGAATAAACACAATAATAACCAAAAAATAATTTGTAAAAAAACAAAATCCCATAAAACTTTAAGTTTCTTTTTCGTTGTTGTTTTATTTTGTTTTGTTTTGTTTGGAGTGAGGAAGGCAGGACAATTGGGGTTAAGTGACTTGCCCAAGATCACATGTCTAACTAAGGTCCTCCTGACTCCAGGGCCAGTGCTCCGTTTACTGTGTCACCTAGCCACCCCCAAGCATTTAAGTTTCTATTTCTATCAATAGCCTGCTGTCTGAGAGAAACCAAATTTCTTCTCTGGTAAATCTCCAGTTACCTATTCATCATGTACTAAATTCATCAAAGCCCCTTTTCCCAAGTATCCTAAGAAATTGAGGTCAGACTGTGTCTATAAAAGAGAGACCCATCACAGAAAATTCCTCAGCTGAAATCCTAACCTATATCCAAAACAATATAAAGCAACCACTTACCAATATCCTATATATAGGAAAGCATTATTCTCAGGACCAAATTCTACTTTGGAGGGCAAGATAAGAATTAAGGGAGAAGAACTCACTCACTGAAATAATCCAGAACATTCCAAGTAACTCCTGATTACTCCCTCTTATTTACTACTAGTTATCCCCTGATCTCATCCTACCTTTCATGTATTTATATAGACCATCCTCCATGCCAAAAATGAACTCACTCATCATCTATACTTTTGGAATCCTTTTTTTCTGTCAAAGCCAAGCTCAGGTATGACCTCCTCCAGTCGGAGAAAACTGAATGTTAAATATTAGAAACAGTAAATTGCCAGTTGGGCAAAACCATAATTGTGATGGGGAGTAACACAAAATATAGTATGTCTACAAAGGTAAGTGCGAGCTAGATCACTGAGTTTCCTTAAACAGGCTAATATTTTATCATGGAAGCATTAGGAAATCACTGGAAACTTTTGAGCTAAGTACTGACATGACCACATCTATCAGCATGAACGATGATTGTGGTAGCAGTGTGAAGGCTAGATCGGAGGTAGGGAGAGAATGGAGTACCTTGTAAGGAGATTACTGAAATAGCCCAGGTGGGTGGCAATGGGGGCTCATGCTAAGCTAGATGCAGTAGTAATACACAGGAGGAGACAATCAAGATTACTGCATAGGTAGAAACAACAGGACTTAATAACTGACTGAATATGAGATAAGAGACAAAAGCAGTCTTTGAATATTTGAAGAGCTGTCCAATGAAAAGGGGGTTAGATTTGCTCGATTTAGACACAGTGGGGCAGACCTAGAATAGGAGCTGCAAAGGGACAAATTAAGACTTAATGTACGGAAAAACATACTAATAATTATAGAGCTGTACAAAAATGGAACAAACTGCCTTGATGCATAAAAATTTCCCTCTCACTGGAAGTCCTAGGGCAAAGGTTAGATCACCACCATTAGATATATTATAGAGGGGATTCTTGTTCAGATATAGTTTGGAATAGATAGTCTCTGAGGTCCCTTCCAATTCTGAGACTCCATAATAGTTTTAAGGTACAGGTCTAGAGCGAAAAAGGGAGGTCAGATCTGGAAAGATATTTGTGAGTTATCTGCAAAGCTGATACCATGGAAGTAAATGAGATCACCAAGGAAGAGAATATCTTGGAAGATAAGAAAGATAATGACAAATTCTTGGAAAGCACCAATGTTAAAGGTTCAGGAAGAAGAGAAGGAACCAAGAAAGTCACAATCAGAGAACTAAAAGAGTATGGAATCTTAAGATTGCACATTCATTAGAAGAGTGTGACCAACAGTTCCAAAAGTTGTAGAGAATTCAAGGATTTCCAGACTTAGATATTAGGACAGAAATGGTAATTAAAGGGAGTAATTTCTAGGAGGTCAAAAGAGAAAGAAGCCTAATCTGCAGAGTTAAGGTGAGAGCAGGCATTTTTAAGTGGACATTTCACTTAAAATGTGAAATATTTTTCACATTTTACTTTTTCCAGAGGCTGCACAATGAAAGGGATGAGAGAAACAGGCAGCAACTAGACAGCACAGAAAGGTCAATGTAAAGGTTTTTCAGGCTTGGGGAGACCAGTAATGTTCATGGGGAAAAGGGCTGGGAAGAAGGGATTGAAGACGTAAGAGTGAAAAGATCTTTGAGGAGCTAGAAGGAGATTCAAGGACAGACATGGGCATCAACCAACAAAGACATTTTGTCTAGATTTAGGGAGTAGGATGGACATCACTTCACTAACTTAGGTCTTATTTTTTTCCTCTGTAAAATGAGAGGGTTAGAGGTCTCTTCTGGCTTTAAATGTACAATCCTACAATCTAAAATTAGAATCAGGAGCAAAGAGGAGGTGATGGTGTTAAGAAATATCAAAGACTGGTGGAGTGGGACATTCTAAGAAAGTTCCTACTGAATGGCTAAATTTTCTCTCTGAAGTAGAAAACTAATGAATGTGGTGGGGCATGCATACCACTGAGAGCAAGAAGAGAGGACACAGGTTTGGAACAGTTGCTGTGAGGGGTGTGACTAACAGTACAGTGTGAAGATTGTCAAATAGCAGCTTAGATTCAACCATAATCACGTATCCACACCTTTTTAATTGATCCAGTCTGTGTTCTCCCTTTCAATGGTCAGCAGTTCTGGAGAAGAATCAGGGAAAAATTGGATAGTGGTATCTTCCCCAGGGATAAGGACACATAGATTGGGAACGGCAGTGGGAAGGTCACATAAACTACATAAAACAGGGTACACCTGCACATAGTCACAAAATGGCATCATTCACCTGGTTACCCATCAGCCTAAAGAAAGGACTGTGCCTGCTTATGAAAGTGAAGTATGGAGGCATTTCTTAAGAAGCTGGAGATTATCTGAATATATCTAGACAGATGTTTCATCTTGTTTTAATTATGCTTCTGCTAAGAGAAAAAGAGAGATTTTACAATTGACCAATTCTGTCAAGCTGTGTGATTTTGCTTAATAGGGAAAAAAGGAACAGAAGCCTCGTCTCTTGATATGAAAGGCACACTTTGCATTGAGAAAAATCTTACTGTGATGTCCTGTTTTAAGTAGAGATAACACTAAGCCACTGAAAGTCAGCAATAATAAACATGGAAACATCTGAATACTTCCACTGGGAGCTGTTTATAAACCTTTTATTCGGATTCTGTTATTAGGCCCCTTTCCAGCCACTCACCAGGTAAAAAACATACTGTACTAAGTAAAACAAGTCATGACTAACAATTTTGAAGGGGCCACCAAGTTAATACAATCTTCAGCTGCTTCAAGAGAAACAATGAGTCCAGAAGAAGTGACTTGATAAGCCTCAGAAAGAGCCTTCAGGTCAGGGGGCATAGGTTCACATTCTACCTCTGACATTGACTACCTGTGTGACCTTGGGCATGTCAATGACTAGCTAGACTAAATCCAGAGAAACCATAATCTAGATAGGGAGGGGACCAGGCATCATACCTAATGGGGGGGGGGGCTTGAGGAAATTTGAGGGATTTAGCCTGAAGAGATGACTTAAGAGGCTTATAACAAAATCAGCTCCCATATCTGTACTGCTTTAAGATTTACAAAGCATGAAAACCAACCCCATGATGCAGGTACAGTATTGTAAGGATTATTATCCATATTCTATAGAACAGGATTCAGTCTCAAAAAAGTTAAGGTCCTCACCCAGCACTACATACCCTGTAAGGGTAACTAATAAGGGGAAGAGTTGAAGCCCACATTTCCTGACTCAAATTCTAGAGCTCTTTCTCTCATGCTGTGTTTCCAATAATTTTTCAGTAGTGGGCAATCTGATCCTCTCCTCAAAGTGAACCAGAAATCTGAAATTATCTAAATTGGCTATATCAACACCAGTCACCAATAACTGGATAATCTCCAGTCTTCCATATTTCTTCCCTGTTTGAGTTGGGTCTTTATGTCCATAAAGAAAGACAGATGAACATATTTGGTTTACTTATATTAGAGCCCAAGTTTAAGGAGCTATGTGGCCATTTCCACCGGCATTTGTTTAGAAGTTCACATACTGCCGCTCGTTTATCTGAAAACTAGGCAAAATGCTCAAGTGCCTCTTTGGGATTCTGAGCTTTCACCTTCATTAGTTACTTAGCAACAACAGGCTAGACAGAATGGATTCAATTCTTCTCAAAACCATCTTTTTGGAAAACAAGGAGAAATATGTTCCTTCATCTTTCTGTTTGTCAAACAGAACCCATCTAATCTGCTAAATCTGTCTTCAAATGGTCAGACTGAATACAAATGAAGTGTGAGATGCATGTGTTCTCTATAGAGAGAGGAGGATAATGTTTAAATTGCAGAGTTCCAGAGCTAAAAAGGGCCTCAGGAGACCACAAGACATCAGAGCTGGAAAGGGTCTTAGAGATTATCTCATCCAAAGTCTTTGTTTCACAGATGATGAAACTGAAATCCAGAGAGGATAGACCTTACTCACACACAGTTTGTAAATAGTCAAACCTATGCTTGAACAGGACTTCTCTCTAAAACATCCCTAATTTATCAGGCTCCCTCTTAAACTATTTAACAGGGTTTTGGCACATACACAAAAACACTTTTTGTGCATCTTGCCACAGGAAATAATCCAGGGAACCAGCTTCCAGATGAGAAGTGTTCTCTGCATATGACAGATTCCTATTACTCTAATAAATGATCATCCAACCTCCCCTTGAAGACATCTCATGACAGGAAACCCAATGCCCCCCAAGGCAAGTCAGTCACTTTTGTGTAATTCTAGCTATTAGGAATTTGCTGCTGATATGGTATAGAATCTTTCCACACCAACCACCTTGACTTCAAACCTGACCTTGCCATCACTACCCTCAGTAGTTTCTCCACATTTCCCCAGCATCCCTTCTCATACTGGCAGCAGTCCCTACATTCCTACAGCTTTCTAGCTGGCAAATTCTTCTCCAGAATACCCCTTGGGGAAGCATCCACACCAACTATTCTTACTTCAAACTCTGACCAGCCTATGACCCCCTGGACTACTTCTCTATCTTACCCCTTGTAGGTACCTTCCCCTCCCATACCTTTCCTGCTTTTTATTTCCCTTTTGTACGTAGTCTTCCTTAAACGGAACATAAGTTCCTTGATTGAGTTCCTTGTTCTTTGAGGACAAAGACTGTCTTTTTGCTTCTATTTGCACTTCCAAAGCTTAGCACAATCCCTAGTACATACTAAGCATTTAACAAATATTTTATCTCCCTATAATTTTCCCACATTGGTACTAATCCTACGCACTGGCAGTTCACATTCCTATATCTCTATCAAGTTTCCAAAGCATTATCCTCATAGCAATACTCAGTTAAATATATTAAGAGCCTATTATTAACCTAGATAAGAGACAACTTCAGAGAACATGAAAAATGGCTTCAAATATATGAAAATATGTCATGATTAAAAGGGACTGGATTTGTTCTAAACCTGGATAACTAAACTAAAACAATGGGCATGAGCTGTAAAGAGGTAGATTCTGGGCTCAACACAAAGGAAAACTTCTCAATATAATCAGTGGAACAAGCTCAGAAAACTATGAGTTCTCCTTACTGGCAGCCTCCAAGTAAAGGCTGGAAGACAACTTATCTGGGCTACAGGAGTGGAGAAGATTCTTACTCAAATATGAGCTGTATTAGTAGAGCCCAACTCTGTGATTCCATGAAGAGGTAGCAACTCACCAATATCTAAGAAACAAAGGGAATTAATCCAAGTATGTAATACTAAGAACCACACCCTAGTGGCCAGAAGATATAAACAAAGAGTTCTCAAAAAAAAATTAACAACTAATTAGACCAATTTCTTCAAATTACTGATATTAAGAGGAGTGTGAATCAAAACAACACTAAGGGTTTGCCTCACAACCAGCAAAGTGGCTAAAGTAAAAAGAAAAGGGAATTGTCAACTGTAAAGAGGCTGTGAAAAGTCAGACAGACTAGCTCATTGATTGATGGTGGAACTATTAGTCCAACCATTCTGGAACACACTTTGGAATTATGCTAAGAAAGTAACTAAGATGCCCATACCCAAAGAACCCAGTGCTAGCATATAGACTAAGGAAATCAAAGATAGAAAGGTAGGTATCCCATATTCCAACAGACTGAAAGCCATACTTTTGAAATGGAAAAAAAAATATATAAACAAAGAGATATCCATGAATTGGAGGCTGGCTAAACAAAGTGATATGTAATTGTAAAAGAATATTATTGTACAATAAGAAAAAAAATAAAATGAAGTGTACAGCGAAGCCTTGGGAAGACTTAAATGAATTAACAAAAAGTGAAGCAAACAGAGCCAAGAAAACAATATATCCAACTTCAATTATGTAAATGGAAGGAACAAAAAAAAAACTAAAAATGCACAGGTCCCACACCATTTAAGGATGCATCTGTAGTGTGAGAGGACACCTCCTCCAACTCTTTTGTTGAGGTGGGAAAGAGGGTCAGCAGATGCAGCATATGTTATCAAGTTTTTTCAATGAAGTGAATGATTTTGCTGATTTTTTTCTTTTTTTCTTGTTCTTAAAAAAATCTTTGGTGTATGGGATGACTTTCTGAGAAACGGAAGGAGAAAGCATACGTGAGGAAATTCAGGTCATATGAAAACATAAGATGTCAATAAAAATTTATTTTAAAAGAGTACAGTTGTCCCTTTCACTCTGCAATTTTTGCCCATCATGGTTTCAATATATCATGGGTCAGCACAAGAAATAAAATGGGAATTTGGGGGGGAATTTTGCAGAAGCCATAGATGATATGCAAAGGCCAGCAGACAACACAGAAAAAGTTTAGAAATTCAGAAATGCATGCAACATACTACAGTATTGTATAATATCTTCTTTGGTACGAAGGGAGGGTCAAAAGACTGTGGATTTTCCAGACTGCAGTGGTGGAGGACCCCTACATGACATAGAAAGATGTGGAAAGGATGTTGTATATCCACAGCAGAAGAAGAATGATTTTTACAGTGGATTGTAAACTGAACTGTGGAGTTATGTTGGATTTTAGGCTCAGTTCTGATACTAATTAAATTTTTGACCTGGGGCAAGTCATTTCCTTCTTCTAGACCTACCTCTTCAGCTATCAAAAAGCAGGTGGTATTAATTTATCTCTAAGCTCCCCTAAGATATACCTAATATTTAACCACAAAATATAACTAGAAGTTTAGAGTTAGAAGTTACATAAAATTTGAAACAAAGGAGAGTCCCTAAGAGATTATCTAGTTCAATCCTCTCAATTTACACAAGAAGAAATTGAGGATCAGAGAAAGGGAAGTGATTTGCCAAAAATCATATTGTGAATTAGAGGAACTCAGACCTCCAGACTCCAATCCCTCAGGGATCCCCAGTATGTACAGTTTTCCAGGGACACTAAGGTACCATCAAATGACTTGATCAATTAAGTGCAGCACCATTTAGATAACCATCTTATGTAAGAACAGGTCACAAGACATTCATTCCAAGTGGCAGACAATTCTAGGACTAGAAACTAACTTCTATCCAAGACACTTTAGCACTATCCTTTTCAAAAGGGCAGAGAGTTGGAGGACAACCCTACTGCAGAATGCTCTGCAAATGATTTATAAAAGTGTTTACATCCTAGTGCTGGTGTCTTGGGAACAGTAAATGCAGCTGGTTCAATAACATTCAGCATAATGGGGGTGGATTTATAGGCAAACACAGATTGAGAGTCACACAGTATCTGCTGAGCTTAGCACCAAATGTGAAAGATGATGTCAAAGCTAGACAGTCAGAAAAGGGCTTCTCACTACCAGAACTCCTTCCAGCCCTCTGCCTTCCAAATAAGTTTCAGTGGAAGGGACAGCATTCTTGCAGCAGGGAAAAAGAAAAAGGAGACCACCTATACCCAGTAACAATTTTCAATTCTGGAATGCAAATAAGGGCCACACATTAACCTTCACTAAGTACAGAATATACAGAGCCCTAAATGTGGTCCTCAACTACCCTTTCCCAGCCACCGTGCCCCCCCCCCCCAACGCACAGCCTCAGCCATAACACAATAAAAATAATTCATGGATATATTGCCCTTAAGACTTTACAAACTGTTCTTTTCCCAACAGCCTTGTGAAGGAGATAATTGATGACCAAGCATTCATTAATTACCTGCTACATCACAGGCCTTGTGCTTAAGGGCACAGAGACAAAAATGAAACAGTCCTGCCTTCAAGAAGTTTACCCTTCTCTCTGGGAAGAGAACATGCAATAGTATGATGGGTGATATTTCTACCAACACCCAAAGTGAACTTGTACCACATTTCAAAGATTATAGAAGCACTTCTGTCTCTGTGCCATTATGTTGGGGTAAGAAACCTGGGAGCCAGAAGACCTGGTTTCTAGGTTGGCTTCTGTAATTAATTAGCTGTGTGGGCTTATACATATCACTTCCCTTATTTTCCCAAACTCTTAAGCTACAGCATAAAGGAAATAGTTCTGAGCTTGTCACCAGGAGATGGTGAACCTAGAGGTTCATAACCCATCTCTGTCCTCTGTGTGACCACTGTTATATCATTTCACTTCTTTCAGCTACTGTCTCCCCGATCTGTGAAATGAGGTGATTAGACTATATGATATCCAGAGACACTCTCTTTGGGCACCGAGGTGGTGAAGAAGATGGAGTGTCAGGTCTCGAATCAGAAAGACTCATCTTCCTAAGTTCAAATCTGGTCTTAGACACTTACTAGCTGTGTGACCCTGGGCAAGTCACTTAACACTATTTGCCTCTGTTTCTTCATCTGTAAAATGATCTGGAGAAGGAAATGAAAAACCCCTCCAGTATCTTTGCCAAGAAAACCCAAATGGTGTCATGGAGAATCAGCTATGACAAAAAAACTGAACAAAACAAACGATTCCTTGCTGCTGGGGTCCTCAATGCCTTCAACAAACACCTATCAAGTGTCTACTATATGCAAAGAATTAAAATATAGTAGAATTCAAGGTAGCTGGCAACATGCAAGGAGATTTTGCCCTAAGTAGCAGCTCAGGAATTCCAGGTGTAAGTCTGGGATCTAGCCCCTTACTTTACACTGATGAACAAGTTGCTTCTTCTCTATGAGCCTCAGTTTCCTTTTCCTTAAAAAAAAGAGATAATTCTCATTCTATAGCTGTCTGCACCTGCTCACCAGCAGGCTTCTCTGGAGATGGCTGTGGGAAATCTCTGGATTATATACCATGAGTCAGCAAAACCAAGACTACTTCACTCCCATTTCTGCTCTTCAGTCTCCTGATTTCTCCACCTCCTTACCAGCATTCTTTTCTGGCATTCTGCATGCACATACACACATGCACGCATGAACATGCACACACGCACACGAACACACGACACGTGTACACACGCACGCACACACACACACACACACCTGCTGAATCTTCACTGGCTGTGTCCATCTCTGGAATTCTCTCCTTCCTTATCACCACCTCCTGGCTTCCCTCAAGACCCAAATAAACCTCACTTTCTAAAAGAAACTTTTCCTGGCTCCCCCTAAATTCTGGTGCCTTTCCTCTATCATTATCTCCAACAGATTCTGTATTCATCTTGTTTTATATAGTTGTTTGCAAGTGGTCTCCCCCATTAGATTTTGAGCTCCTTGAGGACCAAGATTGTCTTTCTTGTGTCTTTGTATCCTTAGTGCCTAGAATAGTGCCTGGCAGGTGGTATACACTTAATACAGTTTTGCTCATTCCAGCGCCTCTGCTTTTGTTCATGATAGGACCAACAATTGTTCAAATTCTACCCATCATCCTTCTGAACCCAGCTCAACTCCTGCCTTCTTCATTAAACTTACTTTGACTTGAATCTCAGACTTGGAAAAAGAGCTCAGAATTTAAGCTTACCAAATCCACACCTACGTAGGAATATCCCTATGTCATCTCCTGCCCCAATGAAGGTTTCCACTAAACTCACTCCTTCCCTCTCTCCTGAGAGTTCCTCCTCTACTCTGTGAGAGTTCTGACTATTAAAATGTTTTCCCCCTTACATCAGACCCAAATCTACCTCTCTGCAATTTCTACCCTTTCCTCCTAGTTTTACAAGTCTTTCACATGACTGCCCTTCAAATATGTGAAGAGTCTTTGTGTCTCCTCTAAGAATGTCCTTCTCCAGTTTAAATATTTCCAGTTTCTTAAACTCATGTTTGTACTGCATGGCCTCCAATCCTTTAGCCATCCTGGCCCCACTCTTCTGCATGGACTCCAATTTGTCAGTGTCCTTCCTAAAATGTAGTATCCAAAATTAGAGTTCTGACCTTCTAGGATCCTGCAATGCTATGAATCCTGTCTTCTCAAATCTCTATGCCTTTGTTCACCCCATCCCAAATACCTAGAGGAAACTTCCCTCTGCAACATCAAGCTCGGTCTGTTGAAGTCATACCTTCCTCAAAGCACATCTCACATGCCACCTCCTCCTTCAAGTGTATCTTGACTTCCCTTTGTTCTCTGCTCTACCCCTGGGACCAAGTGATCTCTCCCTTCTCAAATTTCTCTCGCTATTAACTCTCTTTCCCTCTTAACAGAATTACTTGGACACATATGTTTCTGTACGTTAGATAAGATAATAAGTTTCTTGAGGAGAGGGTATTGTTACATGTGTCTCTGTATCCTCTGCACATATCATAAAACCTTGCATTAAGCCTGTTCACAAGACTTAGAGAGAGAAGGGATCTCAGAGGCCATCTAGTCAAACCCCTTCATTTTAAAGATAAAATAAGAAAAGCCCAGGAAGTTTAGAGGAACTGCTCGAGGTCACACAGGCAATAAACTATCAGAGGCAGAATTCAAAGTCAGGTACTCTGATTCCAGTAAGTTCTTATTGCATATATTGTTACATTCTTGTATACTCTGCTAGGCACTTGACACATGCTTACTAGAATTAAAATCTTGAAATGAAATCAATTTTATTGGAATATTGGGCAACTATGTGAATTTTGTATTGCTATTCGACTTAGAAAGTGGAAAAGAATTTGGAGTTAGAGGACCTAGCTGGACAAAAGAATTTCCAAGTACCCCTTCCAGTCCCTTCCAATGTTAAATTCTATTAACTATAAACTCCTTGAGATCACAGGTCAGATCTTCTATTTCTTCTGTCTGTCTCTAAGTGGCCAACATCATACTAGCCACGAGGTAAGCCCTCAATAAATGATGGGATGTTGCTGATACAACTTGGAGGCAGAAAGTGGTGTAACTATTTCCCTAGTGATGGGTGAACAACAATCACACAGGCTACAAATAAGATGGCCAACATACATCCTTTTGCAAAGAAAGAAACAAATACATGACTGTTCTCTAGTACCACATACCCCATATGGAACCACTGCAATGTAAAAATCATAGACCAGGAGTTAGATTAATCTTGGGAGGTAGTCAAGTAAATCTCTCTCATTTTACAGATGAAGAAAAAAAGTCAACTGGCCCAAGTTAGTAGGCAGCAAAGCCAGAATTCCAGTGCAGGTCCTCTGATTTCAATTCTGGCGCTTTCCCTACTACAAAATAACCTTCTTCCAAAAAGGATAAGTTGTAATGGTGGATGAATGAACATGGCAAACTCAACCCTTTTTTGCCCCTGGTGGCCCACCCCTTCCAAGCTCAGGTGCAGCTGAATCTGGGTGCCATGGCAGCTGATGAATGCACAGGAACCTGTACTATCTAATGCTTCCAATGCCTATTTTTGTCAAAGCAGCCAATGGCAAGAGTCAGAATGGAGCCGGGGCACCAGAGACCTGCCACAGCACACCTAGAGAAGCAGCAGATCATCAGCACCACCACGCTGACCCTGTTCTGGGTGTTCAGTACTTGTTCAGTACCTATTCTGGCTTCAAACTCAAGCTACAGTAACCTAGGAGCTTGCTTAAGGAACTGGAGGTGGGGCTCCCTGCACCTCCGCCCCCAAGAACTATTTTCAGTCTTACACCTCAGGAGCTAAAATTAGAAGTGAACACTGGAGACACAGTCAGGAGCCTGGGGAACTTCTCTGGAGCTTCATATCCCTGGCATCTACCCATGTATGCCTCTTACTTCTATGGCCTGAGGAATTTCCCATTCCTTCTTTTTACAGATGAGAAAACTAAGGCCCAGAAAGAATGAGACACAAGTCGAAAGTTACTAACATAGAATTCAAACCCAGCTTAATTCTTTAATGGGCTCCCTCCTCCTCTCTTATCTGCTCATCCCCATTAGGTGTTGAATGAACCTGATTAAGAAGTTTGAGGAAGATGTCTGGAGAGAAGAGTTTATGCTCTGCTGACACAGATTTTTGAGAACACAATCTCTATGCCACAGGGGAAAATATGATTAGGAAATATGTTCTTTGGACTGAAGGAAGGACAACAATTTACATTAATTTAGTAACTGAACCTTCTAAGACAAGAGACAGGATTTCAGCAGCATCCATGGAACAAGAACAATGACTTGTGAACAAAATAAGACAAAAACAAAGAGTTGGACTCGAGGCACATATAGTGTTCCCTTGTTTGAACCACCAAAAATAAAAATGTAAGAATGAATAGTCTCAAAGCACAACATCAATTGTACACACGTGCCCACACACAGAAACTCAGAGCCAAGCCTTGGTTACTCAATGGAGGGACAAAAAGCAAAAAGAATCTCGACAAGCAGATAATCTAAGTATTGTGTATATTTGACCGCACAATGTGTGTTTGCCCTTGAGATGTACGTCAGTTGGGCTGACTTTCTAAAGCTTCATTCCAGACAGAAGAGTCAAAATTTTTGTGAAGTCCCAACTCCCAAGATTTGAAACATTCCCTCAGTTCCCCTGTTCTATTCCACTCCTAACACTTGCTCCTAGCTAGGAAATGATCAGCAATCTTTCAGAGGAATGCAAGGATGTTGGGCTTCTCTCTACCCCTCCAACCCCTCCTGCCAAAATAAAGGGATTCTGGTTTCTCTGTATACAGAATAAAGAGGAGGGAAGATGTAAACAAAACATTGAGTGTGCCATGTAAACAAAACATTGAGTGTGCCACTAACAAGTCAAGAACATCCATGAAACAAATTTCTGAATAGGTGCTGATTGCCCAATAAATCAAAAAGCAAGATTTGCTAGAAAAAATCTTTCTTCTGGCACCTCCCACCCTAAATAACCAAGAATTGACTATATTCATATCTCAGCACTGTGATCCTGAAAATCTCAGTTCACCAAAAAAGTAACCAATATCAGCACATCAAAGAGCCTATTCAGAAATTCTAAATGGATGAAAGGTCTATGCCATGACCATATCATACTTACAGTACCCACACCTGGTCCCTCCTTCAAAGATGAAGCCGTTTGGCACGGCCCCATAGCGCCGCAAGTCGGAGAGCTTCCACTGACCCATGACAGCGGGAGGAATGTCTTTAGCCAGCACCAGAATATCATTGCAGAGGTGAAGAGTTGCCAGTCCACTTTCCAGCTTGGTGCCTGGTGCCACAGCCACATGAAACCTGTGGACTATGGGGAAGAGATAAGGAAGAGGGAAAAAGATCACAAGAAAAAAATTAGATCATGACTTCCTCCAAACCATGCTGTTTGTTAAGACTATCAAATCCCACCTTTCTATAGATTCTGAAGTTTGCAAAGCACCTGCATTATAATAGCCCTGCTAGGCAAGTAGTACAGGTGTAATTATCACTTATTTTATAGATTTGCCTAAGATCACATGGCTAGAACACAGCAAAGTCAAGACTAGACCCTGCATCTGCTGACCCTGAGATCTGGTGTTCTTCCCACCATGTTACTGATGAGAGGTGCATAAAATCCTAGAGTGGCTTTAGAAAGGCTGGTGGCCCTGGTGTTCTTCTGCTCACCTGGAATGCCACCTCCCTCTCTCTATATCCAAATTGTGTTCATCCATCATGGTTTACCTTACTTTCCAAGTTCTTTGTAACAAACCACTTAAACCCATATAAATTCCCCATTTCTCTCTACTAGCAAGACTTGGGCTAGGTTCCCTCTGACATCCTTGTTTGGACCGCAAATAAGAGCTGAGGGAAAGTGGATAGGGTCTACATGGGCAACTCTGGTACAGGGGAGGGGTGGGAAGACAAGGCACATAGCTTACCCTGCAGGTCATGTGCCTGGGACAGCTGTAGTGAACTTCACAAACTTCTTTTTTTGTTTTTGCTTTTTTTTAAGGGAATAGGCAGGGCAATTGGGGTTAAGTGACTTGCCCAAGGTCACATGGCTAGTAAATGTGTCTGTCAAGTGTCTGAGGCTGCATTTGAACTCAGGTCCTCCTGATTCCAGGGCTGGTGCTCTATTCACTGCACCACCTAGCTGCCCCTGAACTTCACAACTTTCTAATGACTCAGAGGAGCACAGGTAGGAGATCTAATGTAATCACAGCCCATGCTTGGAGGAGACATTTCACCATTAAATAAGGAGAACTTCCTTACAGCCATTCACAGAACACTGATGCTTAATGCTTTACATTTTCTAACCACTTGCTGTCAAATAAAGAAATAGAAAACCTGGAACTAAGAATGGCTTTTGGAAATTGGCGGAAAGAATGGAGCATCTCCTTGGTATCAAGAGTTAAATCTTTTTTAAAGCACAAGACAAGGAGTTAGGAGAACTGGATTATAGTCCCCATCGTTACATAGAGCATCTAGTGGATAGAGCACTGGTCTGGAGTCAGGAGGACCCAAGTTCAAATGTGGCCTCACATAACTGACTCACTGGGCAAGTCATTCTTCACCCCTGTTCGCCTTCATGTTCTCATGTATAAAATGAGGATAATAATAGAACCTGCTTCCCAAGGTTCTTGTGAAGGCAAACCAACATAACATTTGATAAGTGCTTAGCACAGAACTGGACACATAGGAAATGCTACATAAATGCAAGCTAGCTGTTCCATCAATGGCCCACACTGTCTGACACTGGGCACATCAATCCCCTCGCTGACACTTGAGTTTTCCTCTATATAAAGTGAGGGGATTGGATTTTATGTAATAATTTACTAAAGAATGAATGCTAGTCTTCTCTTTCTCTGAACACTGACATTATTATTCAAACTATAAAATTTAACAATTGACTCTCTGCTGTCTTGTATTCTGGATACAAGATATGGATATTAATAATTTTATATTCTGTGAAGAGAGGAAGCATACCTATCACATACCTATAAGTGTTTCCCATAGTGACTAGTGCAATTGCACATGCCAATTTAAGGGGTGAGAATACAAAGATTATGAGAATCAAAATGCATCAGGAGCCCACAGAGGATTATTACTAAATACATAAGCTTCTGGTTCCCAGGTTTGTGGTCTTTGAAAACCATGGAGGGTGCATGTTCTTCAGGTACTCTCTCTTCATATTTAGTGCTAAGACTCTGGATAACTGCCTTTTAGGAATGCTGTAGAAGGTATTTTTGCTTGGTTGGACTGGATGACATGGGAAATGCCTTCCAGCTCAGAGACTCTGCAGGTCAGCAGTCCCCCTATAGTACCCTTTAATTGTAGAGACAGTCAAGGTCAACCTTAGCTCAAATGAGTTAAAACAACATCCAGTTCTTAACTTCCACTGTCCAAATGAATGAACGAACCCCTTTAAAGGACAGCTCATTGAAGGCATTTTCTCTAGTGGCTCTGTGGCAATTTGCTTTCCAGTTTGTCTACATACTAAGTTTCCCTGTGGCTCCCTTCTCTTCTGCTAATGAGGGGAGAAAGATACAGTAAGGGAAAGTGAAAGGAACACTGGATTAGATGGCAAAAGAACAAAGTTCCAGTCTTGACATTTTCACTACAACATCTGATAAATCACTTCCAGACTCTGGGCCTCAATTTTTTTTTCCTTCTTTAAAATGAGGAGTGTTAGACTCTTCCAGGTCTGATATTCCATGCCCCATCTAGAACAAACATGAGCTTCAATTCAATACAGCATTTATTTCTTTATGACTAAATAACAACACCCAGTGTACGTAACTCAGTACCAGAGAAACAAAGACAAAAGAAGACCCAGTCCCTTTCCTATTACACTCTAATGTAAAAATGAGAGCTATTGATATGGTAAGGCACAGGAGCAGTCCAATATGACGTAAAACATTAAAAAAGGTAAGACCTGTCCCTCGATGAACAAGAGTAGAGGAGGGGGCACCTACACTGCACCTTGGAGGAACAGAAAGGACAATGGGCATATAAGGAACAAATACAGAGACCACTGGTTTACCTTCCCCCAAAGAGTAGCGGATCCGAATATCCCAGGCATACATTGTGTCCTTGCTTTCAAAACCCAGCATCACAGCCTGGGACAGACAAATGATGGCTAGTGTGTGAGTCAAGCCCTCATAGGGGAGACCAGGATCAAGGCCACAGATGTCCTCGAGTGTCACGCTGCTCCTCTCCTTGTAACCCTTGGCTCTTTCAGATTTGTCCTTGTATACCAACATCAACAGGCAGTCTAGAAATGACAATCAAAAAATAATGGAAAAAGGAAAAAAGACTATTAGAGAATAAACAGTGAGAAATAAACATGTAGCAAATATGTATTAAGTACCTACTATTATGAGGTCCTGTGCTGAGAGCCATGGGAGATACAAACTCACCTTACTAGTTGAGTATATGGACACCATGTTCTCCCTATGAAACTTCAAGGAGATTGCAATCCAGGAGGGAGAATAAGATAGCCCAAGTGGAGAAGAAGAAATCATGCTTTAGGGAGCTCACCATCAAAAAAGGGAGAGAGGACACATGCAAGAATAACTCCAATATGAGTCAGATGTGATAAATACATAGTGTACATACAAACATGGCGCTATGGGAGTTCAAAGGACAGAAAGGTCACTTCTAGCTGTGGTAGTTAAGGAAGACTTTGTGGAGGAGTTGACATAGGAAATGGACCTTGAAGGAGGGAAATCATGGTCTAGCAAAAAGAGCACTGGCCTGAGAACTGAATGATCTGGACTCCATTTGGAGCTCACCTCCAAATCAACGTGTGACCTGGAGTGGAGTCATTTCTTTCCGGGCTTCAGTTTGTCCAAGTACAGAATGAGCGTTAGACTATCTGACCCTCTTTCCCTACCCTAATGTTTTATGAGCCAATACAATTAGCTCATAAAAATAAAATCAAAAAGATTTTTTAAAAGCAGAATAAGCTGTTAGGGAACACATTACATAATTCAGCAAATAGCACATAGCATTGCCAATATTTATCATCATCTTCATCCTTGAGGACACTGAATCAACAACCAAAATCCCAAATGAATTTTCCTAATTGCCAAAATCCTGGCCCAAAGTCTAAATTTCAATTCTATTACATAATCAAAGTTTACTTTTCAGAATAACAGCTGATGGTATCCCTCAACTGGAACCATCACATTTTTCTAAAATACCAATAAACTGGGACCAAAAAGAATGGCTCATAAATGTATTTAGCAGACACTTATCAAACTCTTCCTATAAACCAGAAGAGTGGGGGATACAGAGATACATAAGACACCACCCCTGCCCTCAGAAAGCTCACAACTGGGGCAGCTAGATGGCACAGTGAATAGAGCAATGGCCCTGGAGTCAGAAAGACTCATCTTCCTAAATTCAAATCTGGCCTCAGACATTTACTAGCTATGTGACCCTGGGCAAGTCACTTAACCCTTAACCCCACTGACCCTTGCCTCAGTTTCCTCATTTCTAAAATAAGCTGGAGAAGGAAATGGCAAGCCACTCCAGCATCTCTGCCAAGGAAACCCCAAAAAGAATCATGAAGAGTCAGATCTGAGTGAAAACAACTGAACAATTACGTCCCAGACACTGCTAGCGGCTATGCTAGAGACTGTAGATACAAAAACAAAGATAAAAACCAGGAAACAACACCTACTTTCTTTTTTTATTGACCTGTTTACTTTTAGTTTACTAGATTCAGTTCCAAATCCCTTCAGTTTCAAATTTTCTCCCCTGCCGCCCCCCCCCCCCCCATGGTGGCATGCAATCAAGTATAAGGATCTGCAAATACTTTCACATTGTACAATAGTCGGGTTGTATAGAAGGGTTGTAACCAAATGGAGTGAACAGTGGGGAAAAAAGAAATAAAACCAAGCACGAAAAAGAATGAAACACCTACTTTCCAAACCTCAGATTCTAATAGAGGGCAAGGGGCAAGTAAGAGACAAAAGTACATAGTAAATTCAGAATAAATCAAAAGTGAATAAATCCAAAAGAATTAAATACAAGGAAGTTTGGATAAAAGGGTGTAGCAGTTGAGGGATCGAGCAAGGCTTCTGGTGATATCTGAGCAGAGTCTTAAAGTCAAAGGGAGATCTGATGAGGCTTCAATGAGGAGGGAGGACATTCCAGCCAAGGCTGGTGGCCAGCACGAGGGTATAGACATGGATATCATATGAGAAGAACAGAAAGAAACCCAATTTGGCTGGACTACACAGTGTGGTAGAGAGGATAATGTACAACAAAACTGAAAACAATGGGTTGGAGTCAGTGTGGAAAAGGTTTTAAAAACTAAAGAGAGGAGTTTCTATTTCATACTACAGGCAACAGGGCAATATTAGAGTCTAGTGAGTAAGGAAGTAACAAGGTGAGAACTGTACTTGAAAAAGATCGCTTTGGCAGCAATGTGAACGATGGACTAGAGCAGTGGTTCTCAACCTTCCTAATGCAGTGACCCTTTAATAATAGTATGTGGGAATATCTGCATGTGGGCGGACCCACCTGGAGACAGATATAGGCGCCATATCTCAGTTCCTAAGACCGTCAGAAATATGTTTTCCGATGGTCTTAGGCGACCCCGTTCGACCTCCAAAGGGGTCGTGACCCACAGGTTGAGAACGTTGGACTAGAGTATAGGATAGGAGGAGGCAGCAGACCAAGGGTGGCCTGTCCCCTAGACAGTCCGGATCTGGGTTGGTGGGGAACATGGATGACACTAGCAGAGGTTACCACAGAAATGGGGCAGTGCCTGAAGCAAATCCTTATTCACCTGATACCCTGCCTCTGACTTCTGGCTGCAGGCTGAGGAGGGAGCACCACCATAGATTCACAGAATCTTATATTTAGAGCTGAAAGAGAGTGTAGGAGAAGGAATTTGAGCCAGGCTTTGGAAAGATGGGGCAAAGCCAATAAGATCTGGTAGAGAGAGTAGGGCTGCTGAAGAACTCCAGTCAGAGGGATACTTAATGCAAGAAACCGAGGAGTCTCTGTGTGAGAAACAGTAAATCTGTTTCAGTACAGGCCACACATAAGAGTAAGAGTAAGAAGGATGGGAGGTAGGTGGGGACCAAAATACAGAGGGCCTTGAATGCTCCTGATCACAGATATACATCCAAGTAATCTCTGACCCAAACATGAAATAAACCAGTTGTTTCATTCAATTTACGTCCCTGTTTTCCTTTTATAAAAACTAGGTTTGGATATATAAGGAACTAACACAAATATGTAATACCAACAGTCATTTCCTAATGGATAAAGGACAAAGGTTATGAACAAAAAGCTCTCAAAAGAATAGTAATGAAAGAATGTCTCAAAACTCTAAATAAGAGAAATGAAAATCAAAATAATTCTAAGGTTTCACCTTATTGAGATAAGCAAATTGAGCCAACTGACAAAGAAGAACAAATATGAGAAGAGTAGATGCTGGAGAGGCCATGGAAAGACAGGCACATCAACGGTACTCTGTCAATGAACGTGTGAATTCATCCAACCATTCTAGAAATTAACTCAGAAGAAGGCCAAGAAAGTAACTAAAATGTCCACACCCTTTGATCCAGAGATCCCACTAAGAGGTGAAAAAGTAAATGCTAAGTCACAAAATATTCATAGCAGCATCTTTTTTTTTAAGTAGCAAAAAAAAAAAATGGAAACAAAGAAGAAGTCCATTGATTAGAGAGCCTGGATAAACAAACTGTGGTCCGTAAATGTAGTGGAATAATACAGTGCAGTTAAAAGAAAAAGAATTTGAAAACTATAGAGTAATATAGGAAGAGTTATATGAACTGATGCAAAGTGAAACAAGATCTAGAAAATAACATACATAATAACTAGAGCTATGTTAATGGGAAGAAATAAAAATAAACCCCCCCAAATGATTACAACCCCTAGGGACCAAAATTCACCAAAGAAAATATATTTCCCACTCTTCTTTGCAGAACACTGCCTAGAATCCCAGAACTGACTGATGCACTAGTTAGTAAATGCTTTTCTTGTTTTTCTCTTTTGTCTTCTCTCTCTCTTTGTCTCTCTCATCTTTATGACAAGGAATAATACTAAGTAAGGAGAGAGCATACATTTAGAAATGAAGGTGATATAAAAATAAAAGATATCAATAAAAAGTGTTTTTTACAAAAAAGTGAGTTTAGGCTTGCATCCAAGCAAGGACCTGGGCAGCCACACAAGTTATTTGTTACCCAGACAGCTGTTCCTCTCCATGGGAATACTAGATAAGCAGATGTACAAAAATCTCTTTGGCTCACAAACACAGAAGTCACATCCTGTCTGCATTCAAAATCCTGAAAACCTTTCAAGAAAACAGAATCCAGCATGCCTCCCACTTCTTGGCAGAAAGATATTAGCCTAGAAGTACAGGATGAGATATTCGTTTCCAGACATAGCCAAAGTGAAGACTTGCTTCAACTAATAATAATGATAGTTAACAATAATACACCTCTTGAAGGTTTGCAAAGCACTTTACATATATTATCTCCTTTGCTCCTCACAACAACTCCGTGTGATAGGTGCTATTATTATCCTCATTTTACAGAGGAAGCAGAAACCAAAATCTAAGTAATTTGCCCATAGTCACCAATTACAAAGCATTTGAGACATGGATACAAATCCAGTTCTTCCTGACTCCAGGTAGAATACTCTATCCTCCAGGCTAACTGGCTGTTTTTGTTATAAGGAGAAACAGTATACAGTTATTGAAATCTTTTTAAAAGAAATAAAAATAAATAAAAAATTAAAAATAGAAAACAAAAAAGAAGTTCAAGAAATGACGAGAGCAGGGCAATTTTGTTACTACCATGTTAAATTGAATATGCACTCAAAAAACCCAAACAGAAATTCACTGTTTCATAACAAACATAACTTTTATTTTTGTTCTTTCTGTAATGAAATGTCTGTGTTGGATGATAGTTGCTAAATGTATAATAAAAAAGAAAAGTTTTAAATGAAATAAAAAAGAATAAAAATAAAATGAAAAATATTTTTAAAAATCAGAATCCAATGGAATGAATGCAAAGCTTTTATTTCTCTTCTATTCCTTTAAGATCTTTGTCTTTTGGAGTGTCTAAAAGACATTCTGATCAGTGTTGATGGTCTTCATCTGCAATGTAGCAACAGCATCCCCAATTACTAGAGAATCATGAGGTTAACAAATTGGGTTAACAATAACCCAATAAGGGTAGAAAGTACAATATTAGTCTATTTCTGTAACTCAAAAAAGGTAAGTAACTGGACCATTGTCAAAAAGGTAGTGTTAGAGCCAAGGCATTAAGTTTTTTTGTTGTTTGGGTTTTGTTTTGCTTTTTGGAAGGCAACTGGGGTTAAGTAATTTGCCCAAAGTCACACAGCTAGTTTTTGTGTCAAGTATCTGAGGTAGGATTTGAACTCAGGTCCTCCTGACTCCAGGGCCAGTGCTCTATTCACTGTGCCACCTAGGTGCTCTGACACTAAGTTTTTAATGTCAAATCCAGGCAGTAGTCTTTTTACTTCATGGTTTACACTTCATGGTTTCTCTCTAATGAAGTTTATTTCCAACTCTGGATAAGGGAAGGCTCTGACTGGGTAAAATGTATGCCTTTAGAAACTCAAAGAATGAACCCAACAGAGCAGGTTTAAAATGAGATAATCTTCCCCATAAAAATGCTATTGGGGGTCCAAAGGAAGGGAACCATTTTGTAGAGAAATCAGCTCAAGAACTATTTAAAATAAGGAAGAGACTTTTGATGGGGCAGGAGTGAGAAAAAGGGGAATGGGAGGGAAAGAGAAGACAAAAACGCCATCAAGAAACTGAACTTCAGTTTGTTCAGATGTTCAATAGGAATATCCATGAAAGTCTCTTTTTATACCGAAAGGAACAGCTATGATAAAATATTCACCTTTCCCAATGAGTATTCAAGAATGGGCACTCACATCTATGTGCACAGCTACAATACACATGAAGTTCAAAGATGGATCCTTCTGAGATGAGACAACTTTCTAACAAAGACCTTTGGCATCACAGGTAACCAGGTAATACAGTAAGAGATGCATCCAGTAGGAAGAGTGCTAGGCTTAGAGTCAGAAGACTTAGGTTCAAATTCTGACTCTGCCATTTACTACTTGTATGACACTCTAGAAGTCACTTCACCTCTCTGTGAAACAACCACAGAACAGTTATTCTTCAACCGCAAAATGAGACAGTTGGACAAGATGACTTTCAAAGTTCATTCCGTCTCTAAGTCTATGTTCCCATGACTCACCAAAGAAAAGTCATATATCAATCAACCAATAAATGTTTATTAAGCATCTCCTGTGCATCAGGCATTGTGCTAAGCACTAGGGGATAAATACAACGAATAGAACACTCTCTAAAGAGCACTGTGCTATTTTCTATATTATGCAATACTCCAGTCAAAGTACAGTGTCTAAGTCAAGTTTTTACCCTCTCCCAACTTCAGTCCCTTCTCCCATAACAGGGCAGTCTCATGGAAAGGTCCCTAGATTTGGAGTCAGAAGAATTAGGTTTAAAAGCTGTCTGCTTACTACTTTTGTGTCCCATGAGGGAGTCACTTCCAAATTCAAGAGCTCTGGTTATACTTCCACAGTTCTCTTGTGTTCTCTCCCGCTCTCTTTCTCTGTCTCTGTCTCTCTCGCCTCTCTCTCTGTCCTGGACCCACTTTTGCTTCCCCCCATACTCTTTAACTAGGTTATCTTACCAGCTTCCATGGTTTCCAATCATCATTTCTCTGCAGATTATTTCCAGAACTAGACACCCAGCCCTAATCTTAGACATTTAGAGCCAAATGTCCAGTAGACATCTCAAACAAAACAACCTTTCTCCCCAACCTCCACTCTCTTTTAAACTCCTGACACTGCTCAAAATTCACAGAATCATCAAATGTTAGAGCTGAAAAGTACCTTAGCAATAGACTAATGTAAACTTCCCATTTTACATATGAGGAAACTAAAAAAAAAAGAGGTGGTGAGTGACTTGGACACAGTTATATAAGTAATAAAGAAGTATGCTAGTATTTGAAGCTAAGTCCTTTGACTCCAAATCCAAATATTCTTTCCACTGGACTACACTGTTGCTCATTAGTATTATGCAAAGGAGACAGAAGGACCCTTTGTGGTAAAGAATAAATCTCACAAAGGGTAGATCACCCTTGCTGGTATCTGTTCTCTCAATGCTGGGAAGGTGCTGGGTGGGGAGAGAGGGAGAGTCTTGTGCTCCCTAAAGTTCAAAGACGTGCCTCAATTAACACTGTCAATTAGTGGACATAATCGTCAGACGAAGTGAAACGAGGACATTCTCAAGGTCTCTCTAAATGACATAACAGAGACAGGCACAGGACCACCCAGCATGGTGTGCCCTCATCAAAGAAGGTAAAAAGCAGAAGACTCAAAAGAAATGCCAAATGTGCAAATTTAGGGAATCCACCTCAAATGTTCACGTGGATTATTTGTTCCTGACCTGTGGTAGAGTCTTCCAAGCTCGTAATGGTCTGATCAGCCACAATCAGACACAATGTAACTTGACTCTAACATGAGGGGGCATTTTGGTCCTCTTCCAGAATAAAAGACAATGATCAACCCACCAGGTTAGTGGTAGAATCAGAACTAAAAACTAGATCTCTTCATTGCTCATCCTGAATGCCTTCTCCACTATATTCAACTGTAAACTAAGTGGGAAAATATTGGATTAGAGACCTTTGTCTAGAATCTGACACTCTGAAGCTTATTAGTTGGGCAGGTCACTTAACCACTGCATGTCCTCATCTCAGTCACCAACTTCTGTCCCACGGTCCCCATGCAATGCTGGTTTAGAGTGGGCTTTCCTAATGGACTGGCCATCCTTCTTCAGTTTCCTTTGATCTGCAAACATATTCCTGCCAAGGTCCTAAAGCAAAGAGCAACTGCCTGGGCTATTTTATGCACAATTTCTAAAGAAATCCAATTCCCAACCATCTCACTTTCTCCTTTCTCTCTCTATTCACTGACAGGTATGGCCTCTTGCCACCCTTGTCGTACCCCACCACTCCACATTTTTCTGTCCTAATCATTTAGGAAGTACTACTAGGAAGGGGCAGAGAAGGGATAGAACAGAAAAGGAAAGTGACTTGCTCAGGGTCACAAATATAATGAATGACAGAGCTGAAATGTGAACCCATGTCTTCAGACTCTAAGTCCAAGGCATCTTTCCACTCCAATTCATGGTATTGTGGGGGCAATCTTGGATTCTTGGAGCACATACCAAAATATTACAGGTCCTATCACATGGCAAAAACTTCCAGCTTTGGTAAGGCAATGAATTGGGTAAGTGTGATCAAAGGCGGCTGAGCCAAGTAGCCAGAAGTTCACTGGGATGATAATAAGAGTATCTACCCTTCATGGTTGTTGTGAGGTTCAAATAAGGAAAACATCTGTAAGAATCCCTGAACGTAGCACCTAGCACACAGAAGGTGCTACATCAGCGGCTGCTGCTGTTGTTTTTATCATTATCATCATCATTGTTATATCCATTTTACCAAAGAGGAAGCCGAGTGTCAAACTCGGAGACCCAGGAGACTTAAACATAAGTGTTCTGCCTTTACTCCACATGGTGGGCTCCCTCCCTGAAGCACAGTCCCTCCCAATGGGTAGCAAGGGTTTTATTTGTAAGCTCTTCAAGGAAAGTGGCTTTATCCCTTACTTATCCAACTTCCCCTAGAATTAGCTAACACTGTGTTGAGCACAGAATAGGCACCCATTGGCTGACTGTGCAGAGCCCTTGTAGGACTGCTAGAGGTCTTTAAAGGGCATAAGAGAGGGTGGGGTTGAGCAAAGAGGGAAGGGGAAGAAAGGAAGGCATTCCAGAAGGCAGTGTGAGAGATGAAAAGTTCAGAATGAGAAGGCTGAACAAACAAGCTATGCAATGAGGTCATCCGCCTGAGTGGGAAGGGATAGAACAGGGAGGGGAAGAGGAGAAGTCAAAGTAGGTGTCTAGAGTAATCTGGTGCAGGGGCTTCGAAATGGAATTTGAGGAACTGGAACAGGACATTTACTATGTGGGATTAAGGGTGAGTGACAAGTTTGGAACAACTGCTGGCCACAAAGGACTTTGGATATAGCATTCAGAACAAATACTAGAGTGCTAAGGGAAGATACTATTGCTTGTCTGTCCTTATTTATCACTACTCCCCAATATCATCTATGTTTTCTAGCCAAGCTCCTAGAGCCATTGACCCTCCCATGTGCTCTGCCCCTTTCCATCTCTATCTGCTTGGGCAGATACGGTGAGAATCCCCCAAAATAACGTCTGTGTTGCCACTTGTGGGTTGTGAGAGTCAATGTGGACTAATGGGAAGAGCACCAGCCTAATGGCCATAAGACCTGGGTTCAAGTCCTGACTCTAAGGCTTATTATATGTGTGACCATTTCCCTTGAACCATTTCTTTATGAGCAAGTCATTACTGATAATAAGTTACAGCTTCCTTTCTTCTACCACGCATCTCTCCATTGCCCTTTACCTTGCTTGCAAGTTTGAGTCTTCCAAAGTTTTAGTGTTCCCTCATCCATGGTCGTTAGCTTCACTGGGAGAATCCAGGTGTTAAAGAGATGGGCATTTGTGAGCAAATAAGTGACCCACTCAACTATGACCCATCCGGCTGGGTCTCTACCTAGTGGAGTGCCTGTCCATGGCATACATCTCAATGGACTCAGCTAATGAAAGGCCCATCCCCTTCAAGACAGACTGACCAGTAGATGTGGTTCATCTCCCTTTGCTTTTCTAGAGTGAATGATGAAGATAATGTCTCTTTTATATTGCTGTGGAGCTCACAAAATAGGATCTTCTGGGGTTTGATATAGTTGTTACAGTAACAGCTACAAAATTAGCCTGTTAAACACTAATCAATGTATTTAGGAGAAAACTTTTTGTAAGGGAATAAATAAGCTTCTGAAATGAAGCCCAACTGAGTGGGGAAACTGAAAACAGGAAAAATGAAGTCCTCTTTCAAGGCCTCCTCATTTAATTCAATAAGCATTTTTAAGCTTCTACCATATACAAGCACTGACAGCCCTGAAAATTAAAATGACTAGTGTGAAGGTCTCTGCTCTCTAGAAGCTTGGGATGGGGATGGGGATGGGGATGGGGATGGGGATGGGATCTAACATTTACATAGTGCTTACTGTGTGCCAGGCCCCATATTATTGCTGCTGTTCAGCCATTCAGACATGTCTGACTCTGTGACCCCATGGACCATAGCACACCAATGTTGTCCGCTGGAGATTTTTGGCAAAGATAATGAAGTGGTTTGCCATTTAGGCAAACAAAGGTTAAGTGACTTGCCCAGGGTCACACAGCTAAGTGTCTGAGGGCAGATTTGAACTCAAGTCTTTCAGGCCCAGAGCTCTATCAACTGCCCCACCTAGTTGCATGTACACATATACATGGGTAAATAAATACCAGGCAATTTGGAAATGGTGAGAGTGTCACTGGTGAGACCAAGGGAAGTTTCCATGAGGCAATGACACCAGAACTGAACCTCAAAGCAAAGGAGGGAAGGGGAACAAATATTTATTAAGCATCTAGTATGTTCTTGACCCAGCACTGAGCTCTTTGCAAAAAAAAGATTCTGAGAGGCAGAAACAAGACTGGGGTGTCTTTGAGGAAAGGAGACTGTCTTGTGCAAATGCATGGTGTCTGGATAAACTTAAAGCATGCTGACTCTGAGGAACAGTTTGGGTAAAATGTAGAGCAATGTGAGATAAAAAAACACTCGCCTACATCTAAATAACACTTTAAGATTTACACAGAACTCTGTGATAATGATTTCACTTTATTTTCCCAAGCCTGGGGGTCAGGTGCTTTTATTATACCCATTTTACAGATGGGAAGACTGAGGCAGACAGTAGTAAAGTGATTTTCCAAGGGTCACCCAGCTAGGAAGCAACTGAGGCTAAATCTGAAAGTTAGGTCTTCCTGACTCCTAATCTATCCATCCATTATGCCATCAAGATGCGTCTAAGGTAAGAAACAGAGTTAAAGTCAGATTGTGAGGGTCCCAAAAATCATGACAATGTAGGGGTGAAAAAGGTGACCTGGGTTCACATCCTGGATCTGATATCTTTTATTTGCATTACCTTAGTCAAGTCACTCAATGTCTGTCTTAATTTTTTTTATCTATAAAATGAGGGAACTAGACTGAGATGATCTCTGAGGTGCCTTTAAGCTCTATGATCCATCATAAGGAGTTTGCAGCATGACAAAAAAGTTAGTCTAGAAAAACTTGGGTTCAAATCCTGACTCTGACATATGGTGACTGTGTGACCGTGGGCAGGTCATTTAACCACTCTGGATAACTCTTTAGGATTACACATTGCTGAAAAGGTATTGGCCTACATGAGGTAGAGTTCTCTATACCAATGAAATTCTGATCTAGCCCTTCTCCCCAGTTTTGTCCAAGAGACATAAAGCCATTGAAAATATGGGAGCAACATGGTCACCCTTGTAACTCAATTATTTTGGAAGCTATATGAAGGAAGCTTAGAGAGAGGGAAAGAGAGGAAGACAGGGGAGCAATTAGGAGGTTACGACAGTTGTTTAGACAAGAAATGATCAGGACCTGAACTAAGGTGGTGGACATATGAATGGAAAGATAGGGACATATCTGAGAGCTGTCATGGGATATAATTCATAGGACCTGAAACAGGGTAACTGGACAAGAGAGAGGAGACAAGCAGCAAGCATTTATCCAACACCTACTTTTTGCCAGGTACTTAAGCTAAACATGTTCTGAGGCTCAGCATATGATCTCCTGCACCATAGTGCTCTTTGGGGCAATAATGAGATCCCAGGTCTGAACCTTTATTGCTACATTATGGCAAAGGAGAATGAATGGTGAGTCTCAGGATATGAAGGCTTGTGTTCAAATTTCACTCTGCCTGAAAGGGAAGAAAAAATAAATCTTTGTTAAGTTTGACCATGTCATCCCCTCCTACTCAATCAACTCCAGTGCCTGGCTCCCTACTGTCTCCAGGATAAACACAAAATCCAAATGTTCTGCTTGTAACACCCTTCATAACCAGGCTCCTTCCTACCTTTCAATCTTCTTATACCTTACACCCACACCACACACATACTTTCTGATCCAGTGACACTGGCTTCCTTGCTGCTTCTCAAACTAGGCATTCCAATTTTCCCCGGCTGTCCTTCATGCCTGGAATATTCTCCCTCTTCATCTCCATCTCCTGGCTTCCTTCAAGTCTCAGCTACAACTGTACCTTCTGCAAGAAGCTTTTCCCAATCCCCCATAATCCTAGTGGCTTTATTATTCTGAATTTATCCTGTCTGTATCTTGTTTGAACATAGTTGTTTACATGTTGGACTATAAGCTTCATGAGAGTAGGGGCTATCTTTTGCCTTTCTTTGTATGCCATGCTTAAGAGAGTGCCTGGCACAGAAGAGACAATTTAAAAATTGTTGTAAAATTGTTCAGTGAAAATAAAATAAAATACAATTTTTAAAATCCCACCTCTGACTCTTAGTAGCTGTATCACCCTGGATATTAAATCACTTGACTTTGATGTGTCTCAACCACATAAGTTCCTAGGAATTTGTAAATAAGTCACCGAGGGGCCATAGACGTTTTAGTTCAGGAAAGTCCCTTGTTGGCAAAATCACAGAACTGTCAAGTATTAGAACTGTCAAGGGAGAAATCTAGGCAAAGGGCTACAAAGAATCTGAAGTCAAACCAGCAAATTACATTGCAACTCACTTATTTTGAAGAGTTGTAAAACGTATGCTTTATAAGGTCAGAGAGGGAAGGCATTACTACCTATCAGTAGACCAGGAGTGAGGAGCTTATGGCTTCAAGGTTACATGTGGCCCTCTAGGTCCTTGGGTGTGCCCTTCTGATTGATTCCCAGTTTTATAAAACAAATCCTTTTATTTAGGAGATTTGTTCTGTAAAGTTTGGATTCAGTCAAAGGGCCACACTTGAGGACCTAGAGTGCCACATGTGACCTCAAGGTTGAAGGTGACCCATCCCTGCACTAGACCTTCAAGCTGGATGGCTCCTCCAAGTGCCTCTTTCTAACAATTGTTATGACCCATGACTGGTAGGGAAGACAAGCAGTATGCAATGGGGCATTCTATCACACACTCATACACATACACACACACAGAGTCACTCTACTACTGTGAGTCCCCTTTTCACTTTCAGGGATCTCAAGGCTTCAGGAAAAGACTCGTTTTTATAGCATTCAGACAGTTTACAAAGTAATCACTGAATAAAACAAGTCTGGGGTCTCCTGTTTTTATGGATGCTCCTCAAGAGAATCATACACTCAGTGAATCCCAGAGCAGAAGAACAACATCCAGTTTGCCTTCAAATCCTGATCAGCAAATCCCCTTTAGCACTGGCATGAATACTTCCTCCAGGGATGGAGAATTCAAGACACTAAGAGCAGCCTATTTCCTGGGTGCAGAGCTCTGACTATTAGGAAGTTATATCTTATTCTGACCTAGCATCTGCTTTCCTATAAATTCTATCAAACTCTCCAAGACCTAATCTCTGGAACCACAAAGAAAAATGTAATCACTTCTCCACATAACCCTTAAAATATTGGAAGATGGCTATGACGTGGGCTGACTCCATGGTCTTACACACGCATACACACACACACCCATATCTTTACCAGTTCCTTCAACCTCATATGACCTCATCTGGAGTCCACTTACACCTGTCACTCTCCTTGAGACACTCTTTCTTGATAATGTCCCTTCTAAAAAGTGATGTCCAGGACTAGGCACAATACTCCAGAAGGAGTCAAAGGCAGAACAAAATAGGGATTTAGTGTCATGGAAAGAATAGATGACCTAAGAGATTTTTAAAAACATGAGTTGTGGTCCTGGCTCTGCCACCTAAGGAGCTACATGACCTTGGGCAAGTACTGTCTCTGGTGTTGGATTTCCTCATCTTTAGTAAAATAAGAGGGTTATCCCTAATGTCCCCTAAGGACCCTCTCAGCTCTGATGTTTCCAACTATGCCTTTATTTAGAAAGTTGTCCCACTGAACTGCAAAATTCAATATGATTCAATTTAATGTTTTAAATAACCTATTCAATCACTGAAGCAAACTTCCTAAAGCTCTAATCTCATCATATTGCCCCCCTACTCAATGAACTTCAGTGGTTCCCCACTGCCTCCGGGAGCAAATACAAAATGCTCTGTTTGGCATTCAAAGCCTTTCATAACTCAACCCCCTTCTACCTTTCCAGTTGGATCCAGTGACACTGGCTTTGTGACTGCTCCAACAATACAGTATCTCTGGGTTCTGGGCATTTTCTCCCTGAACCGTTCTCCCTTGTACACACTGACTACTGACCTCCCTTGGCTTCCTTCACAAGTCCCAACTAAAACTTCACCTTCTACCAAAAGTCTTCCCCAATCCCTCTTCATTCTAGTGGCTTCCCTCTGTTGATTAATTCCTGTTTATTCTGTACATAGCTTGTTTGCATGTTGTCTCCCTCCACCCCCATCAGACTGCGAGCTCCTTCATGGCAGGGACTGTCGTTTGCCTCTTTTTGCATCCCCAGCACTTAGCATAATGCCTGGCACATATTAGGTACTTAATTCTTATTGGTTCATTATTTAATGTTTAGGTGCTAGGTGCTAGGCACTGTACTAAAGCTTGGGGTACAAAGAAAGGCCAAAATATGGTCTCTGCCTTCCAGGAGCTCACATTCTCAGGGCTCAAATACAGGAAGTGATTTGCCCCTGGGGTCACACAGCATCATCCACTTCAAATGTCAAGGCCAAGCATTCGAACCCATGGGTCTTGATACTGAGTCCCTGGCTCTTTATACTTAGATAGAGGAACTTCTCTTGTTTTAGGTCTTAGGGAGTAAAAAACCAGAACTGAGCTCCTAAGTTCTATTTACTACAATCTAAAATACCTACAAAAATGAATAAAAAGAAGAAGCTACACTTCTATTACTCCCTAGGCCAAAAAGAGAACATCCCATCATGTTCATTCACTGGCAAAATACAAACACATACACACACACACACACACACACACCCTCACTCACACAACTCTGGCATGCATGATGGTATGGAGACACCTGTTTCCTCAAACAGCTGCAAATAATCTAACAATGCTTAAAGACCACACAAGTGTGCCCACAGTATTGAAACCAAAGAACTGAAAGACCAAATTCATCCAAGAAAGAAGCTCAATGAGGTCTTGAAATGGAAAAAGCCAATGCATGTTGACTAACAATTTTCTAAAGAAAACTGAATTTCACTTCTCTTCCCCAACCAAGCTGCAGAGAAGGGGGGAGGAAGGGAGAGGGAAAAAAGTAACTCACTTTCACCCAAAATATTCAACAAGCTTCAAGTGGGGAAAGGGGAAGAGTTAGAAGGTTAGTCACTCTATTAACAACCTTAAGCACTATGAAAACAGACTCAGGAGAAGACTGGAGGATTTAAAGTTTTTTTAAGGAGTTCATCAAACTAATCATCAATGGTTTGTAAAAAAAAGAAAAAAGAAAAAATGCAACAGATTGGAGATATAGAGATGCCTAGATATTCTGATTATGTGCCCATTTCTAAATCTTTTTTTTTCTTTTAAATTAGTTGCTTGGCAATAATTCAACTCGACAATTCAATTCAAACTGGCAAGATGACAGGAACGAAAAACCTCACAAGAATGCATCCTACAGCTGCACAATTCAGTTCAGAAATGCAGCTACTTCTGAGGCCCCACACCTGTTCTTTCTGAGTTTCCTTCCTATCTAAGGCTACACAAAAGACTTCCACTCCAGATCTGCTTCCCCATCTGTAAAATGAGATGATTGGGCTACATGGTCTTTAAAATGCCTTCCATTTCTGACACTATATTAAAGGAGATGACGCATATTAACATATATCTGTCTAAGCAGTTTTTAAGCCATGATGCTCTTTATATACCTGAACTATTATGTTTTCAAGGTCTCTTCCAGCTCTGGTATTCTATAATGGACTAAGGGTGGGGAACAAAGCAATATAACTCAAGATCCTAGTGTCCCACTTAATTTATGACTCATTCCGTAAAAAGACCCTGGTAGGAGCCGAGGTGTCCCGCCCCACCCCCGCCAAGCAATTGGGGGAGAAGCAGAGAGTCCAGAGGCTGGAAAGGCGGCTCCTAGCCTTTCTGTGGGGGTGCGGCCTGAAGCGCCCTCCTCCCCCATATCTTGTTACCTTCCCCTCTTCTCTCTGTTACACTTTGGGTCTACTTCAATATCCTCTTTCTATTTCGGGCGGCCCAGGGCTCTCACCAAGAGGCTCGAAGATAATGCGGGGCAAAGAAATCAGGGCTTGGGGAGGGGTACAGGATTCAATTCCGAGGGGGGCCACTACAGGCAAGGCGCTTCCCATTAAGGTTTGAGAAAGGAGAGGGAGTCTGGGTCTAATTCTCTGCTGCACTACCCCCTCCGACCCCACATCAAAGTGTTGATTTCTCCCCCGCCCTGCAGCAAGAGAAAGAGAAGGTCAGGTGAAGCAATCGTTCCCTGCAGCTCGGGACAGCCTTTTGGGAGACCTGCCCACTCGGAACCCAGCAATGGGTCTCCCAGCTGGGTTGTCTTGCCCTCAGCCCAATCCAAGCCATGAGACCCTGTCGTGGCTAGCCTGTTCGCCCCGAAACTAGCTACTTCTACAAAGAGCGCCCCTCTTCCATTCCGGCCGTGTACACCTTACCAAGAAGTCCAGACCCAAAATCTCGAGCCAAAAGCCGTCCCCCACGGAGCACCACGTGCACCCTCGCCGTCGCTGGCTCCCAAGACAAGCACTCGTCACTAGAAGCGCACCCCTCACTAGGAGCCCACCCCACCTCGCTGCCTAGTCACATAGCCCTTCGCCACGAGCTCCTCCCCAGGATTCCGAGGCTACCCGCCCCTCGCCAGAAGGCCTCCCCGAACCTGACCCAATCACCTGGATCTCGCCTGCAGTCTCGCCTCCCCACCTTGTCTTGCTCACTTGCCCTCTCACCACGCGCCCCTCTCTAGGAGTTCGCAGGCCACGCGCCCCTCGCCAGAACCGCCCCCCCCCCCCGCTACGCACCCCGTCCCAGAAGTCCCCAGGCCACGCGCCCCGCTGCCTTACCTGCTACCGGGGAGGGCTTGCGCAACACCAGCCACCTAGTTTTCCACTGCGGGGAAGATAGAAAAGCACACTGTTATGCACTGGGCTGGGCGCAGGGGGCTTCCATCCCCGTCCCACCCCCACCCCGGCTGTTCCAGTGGAGGGGGAAAGGGTCTCGCGAACGTAGGGGAAGGTGTAAGGCGTGCCCCTCACCTTTTTTCCATCTCTCAATTTGACCTGACCCTCCACCACCACCGAATCCGTCATCTTCAGTCATGGTTCCAAACAGCTGCGCCCTCAGCTCCGGCCTCTCCCTCCTCGAGCTCTCCCCCTCTGGGCGCTCGGGCAGCCAGACCGACTGGGTCACTTTCAAAATAGCTTTATTAGGGCCCTGAACAGGGACAGGGAGGAGGGAAAGAGCTGACAGAAGAGGGAACTGTTTGACAAGCCGGGGGAGGGAGGGGGGGCGGGCAGAAAGGAGAGCAAAGTGTATGAAGCCAGAAAGAGCAGGGCTCGTAATGACAATCAGTCCCATCTCTCTAGTGCTTCAGGTTTACAAAGTGCTTTCATCCCAAGAATATCGGGAGGTAGAGGATACGGCCCTTATTGTCCCCATTTTACAGATGAGGAAGCTGAGGTGTGACAGGTGACTCATTCCATCCCCTACCACAATTGCGGAGCTGAGAAATGAACCAAGGTCCAATCCAGATGCTCTTTCTTTCACCGCAGTCTGCTTCTCCATCAATATATGCTGCCCCTCCAGTTAAGATTTTCCTTTTCTCCCCTTTCTCAGCTGCTAATTTGGGAAAATTGGATTGGCCTAAGGGTCTGTAGGCCTTGGGAAATTCAAAATATAACAGTGTGCCGAGAAGGTAACAGGAAGACTCTGGATATGGTAGTAGCGTATACCAGCAGGTGCATGTACAAGTGCCTGTACACGGGAGAACAGCAAGAAGGTGTTTCAAGCCAATGAACATTTATTTAGCACTTAGTATATACAACAAACTGTGCTAAGCAGTAAGACAAATCTGGGTCCTTCTCCAAAACAGAGATTCTGGAAAGAAGTCAACAGTGGGAAACAGGGCAGCATGGATAGAGGGGGAAGGCAGCTGAAACATGGTGTCATCTGAAGAATAAAGGATAACTGGTTTGAGCCCATCTCCAAAATTGATGTCTCAGGAAGAACTCATTGTGCTCAGACAAAGAAAACTACCTTCCAGGCCATCTAGTAAAACCAATCCATTTTAAAGAGGAAGAAACAGAGACACAGAGAGGTTAAGTGACTTGTTTGGGGATCACACAGGAATTAATGGCAAAGGCATAATGTACACCTAAAGCCTCTCACTTCAAAGCCCAGTGATCTTTCTATAATATACTGCCCCTCCCTCTTCATTTCCATTCCTCAGTAAAATGAGGGGCTTGGAACAGATGACAGCTTAGTCTATGATCCTATGAACTCTTAGTATTTGCTCATCTTGCACAAGAAGGATAGGACCAAAATAGTGTGAGGCAGTTCAAAGAATACTGGATTTAGAGTCTGGAGAGATCCGGGTTTGAATTTCATCTCTAACCCAGTCTTTGCTGCGTGAGCCTGCACCAGTTACTTTTTGAGTTTAGGTTTCTTTATCTATATAATGGGGATTAAAATACTTATACTACGTACCTCATAGGGATGTTGAGAGAAAAGGTAATCTGTAAACCCTGCCTTACAATAGAAATTTGAGCTATTAATCCTAAAATTATTTTCCTTCATTTTGCAAAGAAGCTAAGGGCAAAAAACAGGAAAACAGGAAAAAGATGGCTATGGGAATTGCAGAAAGAAGGTGGAGAAAAGCAAAGCCAGTGTTTGTTAAGATCTTCAGTCAAAAAGCTGTTGAGGTGGACTCAATGAGAGGTGGACTCTTCCATCAAAAGCCTATAATTTCATTAAGTTGCCTGGGAACAACTCACTGATTTGATCCCTGGCTTTCCTAACCTAATACACGCGAATTAAATTATTAGATTGAATCGTTAAAGCACCATGGTACTCTGGAAAGACCACTTGATCTGGAGTCAAGACATCTTCATGGCCCTGCTACTTTACTACCTTTGGGAAAGGAATTCTTTGGCCATGGGAAACTCAACTTTTCTGGGCCTCAGTTTCCTCATCTGTAAAATGAGAGAATTGATCAAAATGCTCTTTAAGCTCCTTTCCAGCTCTGATTTCTAGGATCTTAGGGTTTGAACTGAATATAGGTTGTCCCTAGGTGGTAGACATCTGTGAATGTCTGCTTAAGGCATTTAAACTTTATCACATGAAAAGAATGGATATTAAGTGCTTTGCAGACTATAAAACAGGATGTAAATGTCAAATATTACTATGGTTATTTTTCTTCAGTGATCAGTCCACTGATGCCTGTACCTAGTTAAGCACACAGTGAGATTAAGTATAGTCAGTCAGACTGGCGCCCACTCAAGGACAAGAGAATGTTGGGGAAGGAGGAGTCAGGAGGAAATTCGTTCATCTTTTAGCTAAGAGGCCTGTCACCTCCTCTTTCGGATACTGCCATGCTCATGACTCTGTCTCTCTCTATAGAACTCCCTCCCACAAAGAGGACAGATGTCAACAACTCGTTTGCTTCTGGACTGGCCAGGAGAGATTCAGATAAGACACAAGAATCAAAGCTGGGGGGGGGCAGCTGAATTCCAGGGACCTCGGAAAGATGGAAAGGGGTAAAGAGCTCTAGCAATGCTCACCCTATAAACAGAATAGTCTGTTTCAAAAAGTGGGTAGGAAAAAGTGGGGTTTTTTAAAATATTTTCAGAGGACAACAATAAGACTGTGGAGCTATTGGTAGAAGGTGAGAAGGAAAAGATATACAATAATCAGTTTAAAAAATATTTGAGGGTCCAGAGACCAATAAGTCCAAGAAAGAAAAGTCAAGCATACGGTCCAGAGGTCAACTGGAAACTGACTTTCACTGACTGCAGAAGTGTATACCTTTAGAATACTTTTACTTGGTAAAAAGTAAAATTTATATTTTGGTGTTCTTTAATAATTTAAAAGTAATTTGAACTGGGGGGGGGCTGAAAATCTTGCTCTCCTTCCCCCAAACTTCTCTGGAGCTTTTTCTCTTCAAGGTTTTTGCTGAAGCTACAAGGCAGCTTATGCTAGGTGGATCAAACCACTACAACTATCTCAACCACCACCTTCCTGAAGGCCCCAATAGAAACATCTCAGGATCATTAACCCAAGAGCCTGGGGAGTAATAATGCTTCCCCCTTCCTCCAAATCACTGGACCTGCTTCCAGCCCTGGATCTACAACCATCATTCAGGGGAGAAATTACTGTATAAAAAAGTACCAAGTGCTGAGCAACTGCCACCAACATCTAGGCAAACCCAAGAGCCCTGGGATGGCAGTACCTCTCAGATTGTGTATCCTGCTTCCGGCCCAGCCCTCAGAGCCTTTATTCAGAAAAGTAACCCTATTAGCAAATGCTTCTGTTGATGCTACAGTCAAGGCTACCAGAGTCAGGAAAGAAAATTTTTGCTAACAAAAGCCCTTTGGATTTTCAAATGGTTCAACATAAGAAACTATAATTTCATTATCGGAAATGACATTAAAGATAATGTGTGAATTATTTGTAACCTTGGAAAGAGTAGCTTCAATCAAGTTGTAGATTCAGAAACCAAATTGCAAAGGTTATTTAGCGTCAAAATGAATGCCACTTTGTATTACCATCATCATGGGAAAAGAATTTTAATTTTTAAATATGATGCATTATGATCTGCTTTACTTAAGGACCATGGGACCTTTCCATCTGACCTTCAGCTAAAACTTTCCATATGTATTTTCTCCCTCATCAGAATTTGAGCTTCTCCAGAGCAGGCTCTAACTCTTCTAGTTGTAGCCCCAGCACTCAGCACAGTGCTTAATGCTTTTTCATTCGTTCATCCATTCACTCTTCCATTCATTCATTATTTAATGTTGTCTTTCTAGCTCCAAGCTGAAATCATGCTGTACTCTTACTTCGTCTCAGATTGGGAAACCCTTGAGATCAAGGATTGGTTCTTATTTACCCCTATAGGTCCCTCATCACATTGTTTCTTGAATAAAATAATAATAAAAGCTTAAATTCTTCAGCATACCAAAGTCTGCGTTTTCCTTACAGTAACTCTATGAGCAGGTAATGCAAGTATTACCATCCCCATAGATGAGGGGATGATAGATCAGGAAACTGAGGATTCTTCTATTCCCTGCCCTCCAGGAGGTGCTGTGGAGAAATACTGGAAGAGCGATAAAGTTCATAGGAGGAAGAAATCAGAGTGGGGTCAATTATTATCATGTGAAAATTATAATATTTACACTGAGAGATCAAATTAGATTTATTAAGCATTTACTATGGGTGAGACTCTGTGCTAAGGGCTTGGGAATACAGCTTAATCCATCTTAGTGACAATAATGAACCTCTTGGTAGCATGTATTTAAATTAACACTTGTTGGAGTTGGAGTTATGTGTAATTGGAGTCCCAATGCCCATTGGTATGGAACTCTCTCCTCATTGGTGGAGATCATTGCCCTGTGCCTGCATTGGGTGGGTAGGGAGGAAGAGTTGAAAGTGGAAGAAAAGAGAGCTCAGTCTCTTCAATGTCTTGAGTCTTTTGACTATGCAGTCTTTGGGCTCTACATTTCTTCTGAAGATGCTTCCAGCTTTGAGAGAGAAGATGGATGATGCCAACTCCTCTTCAGATTGCTGAGAGGAGAATTAAACTCCAGGAAGAAGCCAGCATGAGAGGAGCTAACAATATCCATCATGTCCTTGTCTCTAGCTTGCTACACAAGAGACTTCTGGGACTTTCCCTTTGTGTGACTGGGACTCTCTAGGGTTGAACTAAGTTATCTTCCTTGCAATGGAGTGACTAGAAGAGGGCTTTTTTCACTTTGTATTCCCTGATATATAGTCTCTTATGTATACTTTCTGATTTCTGTTTTCCTGTCAACTTGAATAAATGGGTTTCTATTGTGCAACTGGTGGGAACAGTCAAACCTTGAATATAAAGCTTGGGTCCTCCTTTCTCTATTAATGAATAGAAATAAGAAGTTTATCTTAAACCTGAAAACTACATCCCCTAAACTAATAATATTTAGGGGACTAGACAGATATAATTCTGGCCCAGTATCCTTCTCTCTGAGGAGAGCAGAATGACCAAGCAAGAAATAAAGCCTCCCCTGGAGAAGGAAAGGGGCAGGGTAGAGAAAAGCCTTGTTGTTCAATCATTTTCAGTTATATTCAACTCTTCATGGCTCCATTTTGGGGTTTTCTTGGCAAAGATCCAGGAGTGGTCTACCATTTCCTTCTCCAGATCATTTTACAGATGAGGAAACTGATGCAAACAGGGTTAAGTGACTTGCCCAGGTTCACACATCTTGTAAGTATCTGAGGTTAGATTTTAACCAGGAAGATGAATCTTCCTGACTTCCAGGCCTAATGCTCTATCCACCATGCCACCTAGCTGCATATAAGAAGAGGCTAGAGATGTATTTTTCCTCCCTTTTACCCATACAATGACACCTTCATGCTACATGTGAGGGACAATCTTATTTTACAATTTTACAATTTTACAATGCATGTAAAATATGGTCATTGGTTGCAGCCCAATGGAAATATGCAGTACATATTTGAAAGATGTGACGATTTCAGGAGCATTCATAATTCTCACTATTTGGAATCTATAAAAATACAAATAGAAAGAAAATCAGTCCCTGTCCTCAATGAGTTTACTTTCTAATGGGAGAAGAGAGCTGAAAAGCTCCATAAAAGAAAACAAAAAAGAGGAGAGAGTGTAGTAAAAAGAGCTGCACAAAGTAGAAAAGTAAACAGGGACTTAGCTGGGTTAGAAATGATCTCTCTATGCCTCTCTCTCTGTCTCTGTCTCTCTCTGTCTCTGTCTCTCTCTGTCTCTCTCTCTCTCTCTCTCTCTCTGTCTCTCTCACTCTCTCTCTGTCTCTTTCTCTCTCGTTTTCTCTCTCTCTTTCTCTCTGTCTGTTTGTCTCTCTATGTCTCTCTCTCTCTCTTTCATTTTCTCTCTCTCTTTCTCTCTGTCTCTGTCTGTTTGTCTCTCTATGTCTCTCTCGTTTTCTCTCTCTCTTTCTCTCTGTCTGTTTGTCTCTCTATGTCTCTCTCT
>CM053601.1:139584488-139612370 GCA_028646575.1 Pseudocheirus occidentalis
TTCCAGGGGAAGATATGGTCATTCAATGAGGTAGAGGACTTTCAAGCATTCTTGCTGAAAAAACCAGAGCTGAACAGAAAATTTGACAAGCAAACACAAGAAGCATGAGAGGGTAATCATGGGAAAGAAATCATAAGAAATTTGTCAAATTTGAATTATTTACATTCAAATATGAAAAAATGATAATAGTAACTTATGAAATTTTTCTTAGCATGAGGATAGGTGAAGGGAATACAAATGTATATATATGTATACTTATACATAGGTCAATATAGGAGGCTATATATGCATATGAATACATGTCTGAGCATGTGTGTGTATGTGTATATAGAGGGTATAGGATGAATTAAATGTGAAGGGATGATACTTTAAAAGGCGAAATTCTGAGGTGGGAGAGGACTAGAATGAGAGGAGACAGGGAGAGACAAAATAGGATTAATCATCCCATAGAGAAGAGGCAAGGGATAACTATTACAATTTTACTTTCAATTACTCTCATTGAATTTGGTTTAGGGAAGAAATGGCATAAACTCTAAACTGGGCATCATGCCACACAGGAGAATAGGGAGCATGGGGATGAGAGGGAAATGATGACATGACTTGCCATTGACTTGAATTTGAGTGAGTTAGGGCTAATGTGCAGGTGAAGGAGAAAAGCTGCTTTTCAGTGGTTACATAAACGTATGAGGATGTCAGCTCACCCTCTTTTTCAAGGTTTCTTCACCTTATTTGTGTCATGGATCACCTTTTTGTCAATTTGGTGAAGAATGATGGTTTTAAATGTTTAAATAAAATACATATGATTAAAAAAGAAGCCATCGTGTGAAATAGTTATTAATTTTTTTTTAAATCACAAGCTCCAAGTTAAGAATCTCTGCTCTAGTTTCTAGGCTCCCTGAAAGCATCCTTGGTGTTATTCCAGTAGCAGATAGGACAACAGGGATGATATATACCTCTTCCTTGTCCCACTTAATTTTGATCTCTTTTGATCTCCAGGTAATTCTATTTTGAAAGTTTTTGTTCTAAGTAGCTTGAAAATTATGATTATTTGGGATGGGGACAACTAGTAAAATGTCATTCTTCAATTTTTCTGAATCAACATTATGTCCAGGCAATTGTGATTAACAGTTCAGTTTGTGATAATGGTCCAGTTCTAATATGGTTTGTCGGTTGAGTTCTCAAAGATATTTTGAGGTCTCTATTTGTAGTAAGGGGATTTGTCATTTGTCAATTCATGAAAGACAGCAAGCTTCTGAGGCATAATTCTAGTAGCCATCCAGTCATGTCTTAAACGGTATTCAGCAGGTGCTAAATTTTTATAGCCTGCAGTGATAATGATGGTGATGATGGTTTTGAAAGCCCTTCTCAGCTCTAATGTTCTGTGGGGCTCTGAGTTTCAACTAAGAGCTAAAATCCATGAACGGAATGCTGGTCTGTTACAAAATATCCCCCACAGGATATCACTCTTCAAGGAACTGTGTGGGTGAGAGGAGACAGTTATCACTAACCCTGAAATGTATGCTGCTAGGGGTTATGTGAAACCACTGCCCCCCGCTCCAAACACCCCCCATCTCCGGAGTTAGGATATGGTCAGAAACACAGGATTTCATTGGTCTTTAGGATTCCTAACTGCCCCAGGAAGAGAGATTGGCTTCAGAAGATCTGGTTATGAGTTTTTGCTGACTCCAGGCAGCCAAGGTGACACACAACTTGTCATGTTGTACCCATTAGGTAGAAGACCACCCTGAGGGGATTTTTCTGGGTCCCTTTCTCTTTCCTCAGCCATCTCTGGAACCAAGGTCCACACCCACCTTTTACAAGAACAGCTGATACCCCCAACTTACTATGCCTTCTCATCAGTGTTTCCAGCGTGCCTTTTGGGTGCTTTCTAAGGGGATGGTTTGCAGACACTATCCAGTTCAGAGGAGAGGGTTGTACTCTCTTTTACCTATCCTTTATCCTTCTCTAAAAAAAACCAACAGGATTAAAGAGCCTGACTTAAGTATAAATTCCTATAGTACAGATGCCAGAGACAATTTTGGAATGTAATCATGTGCTATCTCTATTTCGTATACGTGAGTTTTAGCTCCCTCCCCATCCAGACTGTAATTTCCATGAGGATATGTAATTTACTCTTCTTATAAAATCATTTATATTAGAACCATAATATAAATATATTTCCCCTTCAAAATGTCTTCTGTATGCTGCCAGACTAATCTACCTTACGCTTTGATCTAATTTCATCTGTCCTCTTCTCAAAATCCTTCAACAATTTCCTAATGAACCTAAGGAAAGTTCAAAATCTGCTCAGCATTCAAGACCCGGTCCTAACCAGCCTGATCTCATGTTCCTATCATGTTCCATGTAGTCTGCACTTCAGCCAAATTGGACAACCCTCTGTTTTCTAGAAAATGCCTCACACTATCCCATTTTCATGCCTTTGTTCATGCTCCAGGTCTGGGATGTCATCTTGCCCTGACCTCAAGGACCTGACATTTCATTTGGAGGAGATAATACATATCTATCTTCTATAAGACAATAATGAACAGGAAAATGTGTTTTGGTCAGGAAAGTCACAGGGGTAGGAAGTGGAGGGCAATGAATAGTGCTGTTGATTTGACTGCTGTTCCGAGGGCTAGAGGTAAAAAGTGATGAGGCAAGAAAGATAGGTAGATGCCCACAGCAGCATGATATTAACATGGTGGGTATGACCAATGGTAAATGCTGACCAATCAGAAGTCTAGAGGTCCAGGACAGAAGGGAGAAAAATAATACATTATCTCTTCTGATTCTAATATGATCTCTGATGTATGAAAGGACCCGCTTGCATAAGAATATGGAATTTTAGAGCAATGTAACCCTTTCATTTTATTTAGAAGGAACTTGAAATTTGGGCAGAAAATTACTTTCCCAAGGTCGCACAATAGTGTTAGAACTGGGACTGGATAGAACCTGAGTCTTCTGATTCATTGGAGATTAATTATGACTAATATGGCTTTATGTCATCTGGGACTGAAATAATTCACTCTTTGTGGTATGAGAAGCCAAGACCACAAAGTCTTGATGATACATCTTTGAGCCAGTGTAGTTCTATGGAAAGAAGAGTGGCAATAGAGTCAGGGAACCTGGATTCAAATTCTACCTTTACTACTCACACACATTTGACCTTAGGCATGTCATTTCCCCTCTGTGAGGGGAGCTGAGCTAGACAGTCTCTAAGGGCCCTAACCATCCTACATCCCAGGATACTATTCTAGCAGTGTTTTGTGTTAATTGTCCCAGGGAATGAATGAGGAGAGAGAGAGAGAGGGACAGAATTTGAAACTCAAAACTTAAAAAAAAAGCAAATGTTAAAAATTACTTTTATAGGTAATTGGGAAAAAATAAAATATTATTTAGAAAAATAAAATATTTTTTAAAAAATAAAGTCTCAAAAAGATTATTTTGGTTTAGTTCTATATAGAGGAAAAGGAATAAAAATAATCATTCATATTAACATGTTTTTGTTCAGTAATTTCAGTTGTGTCTGATTCTTGGTGACCTCATTTGGGATTTTCTTGTCAAAGATATGTAGTGGTTTTCCATTTCATCCTCCAGCTCATTTTACAGATGAGGAAACTGAAGCAAACAGGGTTAAGTGACTTGCCCAAGGTCACACAGCTAATGTGTCTGAGGCCAGATTTGAATTCAGGTCTCCCTGACTCCAGGCCCTGTGCTTATTATTGATGCCCCATATGAACATGATTGTACTTTACATCTTACAATGCACTTTCCTCACAAAAAACCTAGCTAATAAGTAATGAGTCAAGATTCCTATTCAGCAATGTTCTTTCCACTATAACATACTGGGATCTAAATTATTCTGCTTTGTCCTAAGGTCAATATGATGATCCAGAGATAAGAATTTCAGAGAGACTATTTAAGCTCACTGTAAGGAAAAACACCTTAACTATCATTGCTGTGTGGTAGAGGAATTGGTAGGCCTTGGTAGGCAGTGAACTCTTTCATCACCATAAATTTTCTGGGAGATGCTGGATTCCTACTTATTGGTGATGCTGAAAAAGAGATTTCTGTTCTGCTACAGGTTAGACAAGATGACCACCGACGTCCTTTCTAGCTGTGAGCATCTGTGCTTTTATTGACGTGATTCATGTATTCTACACTTTAGCCAAATTGGATTACTCATTGTCCCCGGAACATATCCTATACATTTCCTCTTTCTCACTTTTTCTCATAGGTTCCCCTCACTGAAAATGTCTTCCCCTACTTCTGCCTGCTGAGATGCCACCCAACCTTCAAAGTCCAGTACAAATAGCAGTTCCTTAAAAACCTTCTTCCATTCCTTCCTCAGTTGTGTTTTTTCTTTCCTTAGATCTCACAGCATTCATTATGTGCCGATGATGTGCTCATTTTTTTTCTCTTCATCTGGCCCTCTGCTAGACAATAATCTTCTTGAGTTCAGGGACTCTCATGCATGTTTATATGCTTCTTAGAGTGGAGCACTAAGAGTGTGTATACAGTAGGACATTGATGAAAAGGTCTGTTAACCTCTCCTGTAGCTCAGATTTGCAGACACTGGATCAACTATAACTTTCAAAAATGCTTTATTATTGTCATGGCAAAGTATCCTTACAAAGGGTCAGTGTAGCTCAATGCAACAACACACTTGAGATGATGAATACATCCCGTGACGTCCAATACATCCAGTGATGTCCAGAGGCAGAGCAGAGCCAGGCGGATTCCTCATAGCTTACCTCAGGCATCGGTGGTTGTGGTTACTTTCTTGGGAGGCCGTATCTTGTCATTGATCCAATCCACATAGTTGGTCACTCGCGTATAAACGCCAGGCTTGTTGAACCTGCCGCAGCCGTCACCCCAGCTAATGATTCCATAAAGGTAAGAAATCCCATTCTTTTCGCAGGCTAGGGGCCCACCTGAGTCACCCTGTGTTTGTTAAGAGACAAAGAGTGAATCATCTTAACTTCAGTATTTGTTTACTTTTCATATAGAAGGTTGGAAAGATAAACATAACTGGACAGTCAGTCAAGGGTTCTGGGTTCTAAACTAGTCTAGTTATTCTACCACTAATGATGCTAGTCACTAATCTCACTCTTGCCTGGGATTTACTGAATTTTCAGCCAGGATAAAAGTAAATACAGCTAGGTCCCAATTCGTATGAATAATGAATCCTCTGAAATAGTCTCATGTATTCAAATTTGTTATTTAAAGTTATAATTATGAAAATATGGTAATTGCTTCTAATCCATTAGAAAAAAAGCAATGTGAATTCAAACAATATAACCACTTCAGAGGATTCATTATTTGTACTAATTGGGGCCCAGATGTGCTATATAAATCTAAACATACATACAACCATGTACACACATAAAGACATAGCTATGTGTATAGATAGGTAGCTAGATGCTCATATACAACTCCCTCCCTCCGTCATTACAAGATGCATACATCAGCCTAATAAACTCTTTTACCCTGATTCCATAGGCTTCCTCTTTTAAGGAAAAATTGTATTTTATAACATGAGTCTATTTAATTCAAAGGAATGAAGCTCTAAAGCTGGAATCTCAGCCGCTGATAAATGAAATGCACAATTCTTTCCCTTCCTCATTTCCATGGAGTTAGGTCTTGTTTCAACATAAGAAAATTTTCTCAACAAGTAAAACTGTTCAATAGTCATGTAGTAAAAGCTCGCATTTACACAGAGTTCACAAAATGAATCTTAATTATGTTAATAATAATATAATAATATTCTCTTTATTTGGTAGGTGATGAAATTGTGAGAGAGAGGGGGTAATTAATTTGCCCCAGGGTGAAACAGTTAGCGGGTGAATTCAGGTTTGACAAATTCACATTCGTTTTCTTTTTCTGCTACACAACGCTGCCTCTTACTACACAGTAAAAAATAGAACGGCTTTCCTCTGGAGGTAGTGAGTGGCTCATTACTGGAGGTGTCCAAGCAAAGGCCGGCTAATGACTTCCCGGGAATGTTTCAGACAGTATTGATACTTTGGGGAGAGATCACGCTAGAGAACCACCAAGGTCCCTACCAAGGTCCCCCGAGCAAACCAGTTCCATGATACTGTCATTCAATTCAGCTGTACTTGTAATAAAAGATACTTAATCTGCTAAGTATACAGTCTGTGAAAATTTCACACTCCTGTTTCAATTATATTTCCTATTCATGAAGCAAGAAGCCGTGAAAATATTGTTATAGCCAAATAAAACTCCTGACTTCTATTATTCTAAACTCTGACCAGAAATATTGACCTAGCCCAGCGACTTGGAACCAAAATTAATAACTGACTAATCCTTAGAGAGGCAGAAGAGAAGAACATGGAGAGTCCTGGTGTCTGGTCCAGTCTTTGCTCTCACACTAATTTGAGATGTGACCTTGGGTAAGTCACGGCACTTTTCTGAGCCTCAACTTTCTCATGTGTAAAATGAGGCAATTTGAAGAAAATAAGCATTTATTAAGCACCTACTATGTGCTGGACATCTATTAAGTGCTTCGTGAATATTATTTCATTTGATATTCACCACAACTGTTGCTGTTCTTACTCAGTCTTTTTTCAGTCATGTCTGACTCTCCCTGACTCTATACAGGATTTTCTTGGCAAAGATACTGGAGTGATTTGCAATTTCCTTCTTCAGTTCATTTTACAGATAAGGAAACTGAGGCAAACAGGGTTAAGTGACTTGGCCAGGGTCACATAGTAGCAAGTGACTGAGGCCAGATTTGAACTCTCAAAGATGAATCTTCCTTACTCCAGGTCAGGTGCTTGTCCCTGGAGATAAATACCATTATGATTCCCATTTTATGGATGAAAAAACTGAGGTAGAAGTTAATTAACTTGCCCAGGGTCACATAGCTAGTAAGTGTGTGAGGCTAGATTTGAACTCAGGTCTTCCCAACTCTAGGCTTAGTGTTCTATCCCCTGCATCACCGAGATGCCAGGTTGGGTTTCATGACCTCTGGGGTCCTATTCAGCCTTGCCATTCTAAGATATGAAGTGTCCTCTTCTCAAAACCCTTTACCCCCAGGGGAAGGCAGGAAGAGAGCATTATGATATCATGCCATCAGAATGGCCCTATGATCCCAGCAAGCTCTAAGGATGGAGAGGGAGCAGAATTCTAGAACACTTAGTAAACACAACATTCACTGTTTGGAGCTTAATGGGCCAAATCTGAAACAGGTGCTCCTGGGGGACGAGGGGGAGTGCTGAGCTATCAAGCCGATCTCAGAGTCACAAGACGGGCTATTAGGTTAGTTTCCTGCTTAGTGGAGCTGGGAAGGCTTAGGGGGGAGCCTCAAAACCTTGCTTTATTTTTGCATTATAAAAGTCTGTAATTTGAACTCATTTTCCTGAGTTCAAATCCAGCCTCAGATTCCTCCTAGCTGTGTGACCGTGGGCAAGTTGCTTGACCTTGTTTGCCTCAATTCCCTCATTTGTAAAATGAACTGGAGAAGGAAATGGCAAACCACTTCAGTATTTTTGCCAAGAAAATCCCAAATGGGGTCACAAAAAGTCAGACATGACTGAAAAAGGACTGAACAACACCAAGGCTTAGATAGTGTAAAAGACTCATCCAAGAACACACAGCTAGTGAGTTTAAGAGTTTGTCTTCATTTTTAAGTCTCATGCTACCAACCCAGACCTCTTTCCACTAGACCACACTGTCGCCCTCTCATTCCTTTGGCTTAAACAAAACAAATTGAGGATTACTGTCCCCAAGCCTTACCTGACAGGCGTCTGATTTGCAGTCAAAATAACCAGCACAGAACATGTTGGGCGTGATGTCTGCACCATAGACCTCTGGGCTGCTACATTTGTGATCAGGAATAATAGGAAGCAAAGCTTCTCTTAAGTAACTGGAGTAACCTGTAACATCTTTAAGGACAAACCAAAGGAAAGGCTTTCACTTGGAGTCAGGACTGGGACAAGCCTGGACTTTATAGGGGAGCATTGCTCCATGAGGGGATGCTGCCCAGGTCCTGGCTGTTTGCATGCAAGTCAAAAAATGCTTAGCAGCCTGCTGAGGATTTCAGCATAGCCCATGTATGCACCTGATTCTCTTGGAAAGCTGCTTCAGACTTTTTAAGCTATGTTTAGTCAATGGGCAGGACAGTATTCAAATAGAGTGGCCTCTACCATCCCTTCATTCCCTGTCACTGGCCGGTATTACCATCAGTCAGCACCAGGCCTGCCAGTCATGCCACAGTTATCAATGGAACCCATAAATGATGTTCACAATGCCGACTAACAGCTCTGCCAGCCAGCGATGTGGAAAAAGCACGGTCTCCTCCCTTACAATTATAACTGGAGCTCAGTCACTTTTCAGTCTTCTGACTCTTCATGACCCCATTTGGGGTCTTCTTGGCAAAGGTATGAGAGTGGTTTTCCATTTATTTCTCGAATTATAAGTAATATCCCATAACTATCTCTGAGGCTTCCTCAGTATACACTCCCTGCCTAGAGCCCCGGTTGTAACGTCTAGGACAATCCAACATAAAGACCCACACAGCTCAGAGGAAAACATCCCTTGGTGTGGAGGGTCTGGACCAACAGAAAGATGAGCTAGGGGCCCTCAGTACCAGCAATCTCAGGAAACTCACTCTCATACATGTGTCCCCATCCTGCAATCTGGCATTTGTGATTATCAGGAAAGGTGATGCCATTCTCCGGGAGGCAGATGGGTTGGACAAACTGGGACTTCGTAGCACAGCGGTCACCCTTCTTCTTCAGCCTAATCAGAGCTGCAGGAAATTAGAGAAGGGAATCAGATTGACCGTCAGAGAGGCAAAAGTATTTCTGTCCATTAGGACTGGCCATGGAGGTGAAAGGGCCAAGAAACAATTCCTGGGACTTAATGGTCCTCATGAAGGAAAAATAACAGCATAGGACTGTAAGGTTTAGAGAGCTGAACGGCATTTTAGAAGTCATCTAAATTTTACAGATGAAGAAACTGAGACCCGGAGAGTTTAAGCTTCATGACCAACTTCACAAAGCTAGCAGCACTTATTTCTAGGTCTTCTGACTCCAACCTGAATGATCTTTCCTCCACATCAGAACCCCAGAAGAATGAGGAGAAATCCACGGCAGTGTCAAAGCAATCATAAATTCATTCCTCTTCTTCAGAGCTCAGTTGGCCATACCACTTATACGTTACTTACCATAACCAGAATGCCGCCACATATTCTAACCTACTGACTTAACCTCAGGCCCTTTGGGCCTTGCCATCTGCCCAGTCACTGACTTTTAGGACCTCCAGACCTTTCCATCCACCCAAGAGCTTCACTTTCTTCTATGTTCAGTCTCCGTTGATTATACTATGGGTCCCTGGAGAGCATGAACTTGTTTTTTTCTATTTGCATCATTAGCACAACCCTTGGCACACTGTCAAATGCATATTCATATGACTTGTACCATTCAGTATTATTTTCTGGAGGAGTCCTATCTCCCCAAGTGAACTAGATGTGCCATGGGATGGAGATGCAGGAATTGTGGGGGGAATTTGTTGAATTAAATTCCTCCTCCCAACACAGAAGATATTCATCGAGCCCGGGCTGTGTGCTCAGTCCTGCTCTGGAAGCCAAACAGGCATCAAAGGCACTCAGCTGAATCTGATTTCACTTCTTATTGGGGAGACTACAATTCACTCACATGGAAAGTTAAATAACACAAGGAAGCCATAGATCAGTGCCGTGTGTGATGTAGATGTCCAGTACGGCTGGGGTTTAGAGGCCACACACAACTAAGAACTGCCAGAGCCAAGCCCCAGGGCCAGGGGTTCTGCTTCATTCTCTGATGCTCTTGAGATACATGACAACAACAGCTAACAGATAGCACTTACTATGTCCAGGGAAACTAGGTAGTGCAGTGCATAGAGTGCCAAGCCTGGAGTCAGGAAGACCTGAGTTCAAATCTAGCCTCGTATACTTACTAGCTATGTGACCCTGGGCAAGTCACTTAACCCTGTTTACCTCTGTTTCCTCATCTGTAAAATGAACTGGAAAAGGAAATGGCAAACCACTCTAGTATCTCTATCAAGAAAACCACAAAAAGGAGTCACAAAGAGCAGTACATAACTGAAACCAACTAAACAACAACAAAAATGTCCAAGCACTGTGCTAAAGTCTTTTTACAAATGGTATGTCATTTGATCCTCACTACAACCCTGCAAGGTAAGTGCTATAACTATCCTCCCCATTTTACAGATGGGGAAACTGAGGCAGTCTGAGAGAGGTTAAGTGACTTGCCCAGGGTCACACAGCTAGTAAGTATTCGAAGCCAATTTGAACTCGGGTCTTCCCAACTCCAGGTCTAGTGATCTATACACAGTGCAGTCTCTCCTAATTATGGACTCATGCAGGAAACATATAAGGACCCCCAGACCCACAAAGAAGGCAGCATGGTTAGTTTTTACATCTGTGCAACGGCAATCTTCAGCAAATTCTTTCATCTTTTCAACTATAAAATGACTAGGTGACCTCAAAGGTTGCTCCTGTTTCTAATCCCATTACAATGAGTTGTTAAGCTGTACCCGTGGAAGAATTTTCCACACCAGGCAGTTCCCCACACTGATGAAATCATAAAACAGGGGAAAAAATAATTCTTGCTCCTCACTTGGAGTCAGAAGATCATGGTGTGAATCCTTGTTCTGCTACACTTGTTACATCACCAAATTGCCTAATCCCTCCGAGCCTTGATTTTTTCATCTGTAAAATGGGGGCAGGTATTATTGCCTGCATTGGTATTCAAACCCACATCATCTGATTTCAATCCAGTGCTCTTTCTCCTAAACCAAAGACAGTAGAGAATTTCATGAGTAAAAAGCTAGTCATTACATAAGGGAATTATTTTTGGCCACAGTAACCATGGCCAAAGACCATCCACAAAGGTGAAGAGGTACCATGACCTTCTTCAATGGAGGAAGCATCCATACTGATGACATCATGAATCCTTCAAGTTTGAAGGGAGGTATATAACTATTATTGATACCCTGCGTCTGTCGTCCACTGTCTTGGTCTAGATTCTATTGTCTCTTTCTCAAAATTTTAACTCGAGTTCCTGATCTCCCAATCTTTCCTGATTCCTAAACTGAGGTTCACTGTCTGTGATGCCTTTCTGTAGAAGACTGGCATCTGCCTGCTCCTTCCCACGTTAACTGAGTTCTCCTTGACCTTGAACTTGACCTCTGGCTCCCCTGATTGGATGTACCCGCCAGCTTCCTTTCTCACCAGGCTCCAGCCTCAGCCCTCCTTAGTCAGCCCTGGTCTGTGGACACCCAACGCTGGGCAGACATCTGGTGCAGAAGAAGCCTTAACACACTCACCAAGGTCATGGTTGCTAGGGCTGAAGACAGAGTACAAGGGATACAGGATGTACTTCTCAATTTCAAATGATTGGGTCACATCTGTGGATGTGTTGAAGAAATGCTGGCCCAGGACAACTGTGACACTTGACTTGGGTGGGCTGGAAAACACAGAATAATAGCAATAATGAGTAGCTGGTATTTATTTAGAGTTGCAAGTCTTTTTCCATACCCATCATTTAATTTTCGGTCTGAGAGGGAGGTGGGCAGGTGTTAACAAATCCATTTTTTTTCCAGAGGGAAAAAAGTAAGAGACTGAGATAGAATTGGAACTCAGGTCTCCTGATTACAAAACCAGTGGTTCTACCATGATGTATCTACATTTTGCAAAGAAATGTGTGTCTAGTTCTTGCCCCTTGGTAGTTCGCCTTTATCCTAATCATTTGGGGGCAGGTACTGTGGGAATTAAAATGTATAAATTCTCACCATGCCAGCCCCACTGGGAAGGCAGGACAAGGGCAAAGTGGCACTTTCCAGAGGGTCCCCAGAGCCCGGGACCCTGCCCATGAAGGGCTTAGTAAAATGTCCAAACACAAATTCACAGATTCACAGAAACTTGGAACTCAGAACACTGAATTTCAGAACTGAATGGAACCTTAGGACTCCCATACAGTGTCAGACCTGGATGGGGCCATAGTGTAGAATGTCAGAAGTGAGAAGGAGCTTAGAATTTAGAACATGGAAAGTAAGTAGAACCAGGAAAGTGTAGACATGATGATGCACGTTCACTATAAAAAAGATAAAGAGTAAGACCAATCTGAAGGCTGCAAAATTATGAATAAAAAGCTTGACTCTAGAGGAGAAATAAGAGAAGTCGCCTGCTACCAGTCCTTTGCAGGGGTGGGGGTGGGGATCCACAGGTATGGAGCATCACTTTAAAAAATATATTCAACTAAGACCCTGAGGTCAGGGGACTGGACCAAAGACAAAGCAAGATGAAGCCATCAACAAATCAGGATTTACTTTCTCAACCACTGAAAATGCAAGGGGAGATACTCTTCTTTGGCACAAATGTTCCAGGAATCTTGAAAAGTGGGCGAGACAAAAGAGGTGGCAGTGAAGACTGTTATCTGTAAATGTAGAGAAAATGCCTCCCTTGCCCTAGACTGGAGTTATGACAAATAACTCCATCCCTGGGTCAACCTTTTAATCCAAAACACTCTGGTGTCAGGGGTGGGTCCTGTGTGGATCTGGGAGATAGAGGTAGGACAGGGCTGGGGAACCTGTGGTCTGTAAGTTATTGGGAGGCAGTTTTGCTCAATCAAGAGAACATTATTTTCTTTTTTAAATTTTATTGATGATTTTAAAGTTGTTTTAATATCAAACTTAACTCTGGATGTTTTCCTTCCTTCCCTCTCCCTTCTTTTGTAGCAAAGGGATAAAAAGTAAAAGTCATGTCTACCCTATTTAAAATGAAATGCACCATTTCATACCCACAGGCCCCCACCTCTTCAACTAAAAGGAGAAAATTAATTTCTTCATTTTTTTCTAAGGGTCAAGAATCAGGCACCATAGTCACATAGCCTTCAGCTTCATTTGATTGTTAACGAAGAATTTTCTAGCAATTAGAGCTAGACATAAAAAAAACAAATGGAGTTGTTTTTTGTTGTGAATTTTAGCAAACACTAAGAACAATTCTCATGTACAAGTAGAACAAAGAGGATAATAATCACAGATAATATTTATGAGATGCCTACAATGTGCCAGGCACTGGGCTGAGTGCTTTACAATTATTATTTCAATTAATAGATGACATTTTGAAACCATGAATCTCTTATGTGTAGCTTTCTTTCTTTGAAGTATAAAATAAACTCAACATGTTACTCTCCAAAAAGTATTACTTGGTTTTATGGGGTTTTTTCCTCTTCTTCCTCTTTTTCTTTAATTCTTTTCAAGTTTTTGTTATAGGGGATGGCTCTTTGGGAAGGGCAGAGAAGAAGGATGGAGGAAGGAATCTAGGCAATGTAAAAACAAAAAGATATAAGTAAAAATCATTTTTTAAAATGAGAGCATAGAATATTAGAACTAAAAAGAGTCTTAGAAAATAGAATAACAGATTTGGAAGGGACCTTGGAATATAGAATATAGACTATTGGAGCTAGAAGAAACTTTGAATCCTTCACCCACAGAAAAAAATAGCACCCATTAGATTGATCACATTTCAACAATACTCTCAGACTTGTAAAGAACTTTCTCTTGTGAACCATGTGAGATAGGTGATGCAAGTATAATTATTTTCATATAATATAATTCATATAATATAATTATTTCCATATAAGTATAATTATTTTCACATAAGGAAACTGAGTTTCAGAGATTTAAAGGGTCCCACCTACGAGGCCCCACAAAGAACAGACAAACCACCAGTAGATTACTGAGACAATGCTAAGTACTGGATATCAGTGCTATAGGGGATCTTTTACACCAGTGGTTCTCAGCCTTCCCAATGCCATGACCCTTTTATACTTATATGTGGGCATGTCTGCACATGGGCAGACCTGCCTGGAGACAGATAGAAGAGCGGTGTCTCGGTCCCTAAGACCATTGGAAATATGTGTTTTCTGATGCTCTTAGGCAACTCCAGTGACCCCTGTGAAAGGGTCGTTAGACCCTCAAAGAGGTTGCGACCATCAGATTGAGAACCGCTGTTTTAGAACCGCTGTTTTAGACTATCAAATCTAATCACCTTGTTTTGAAGGCAGACAATTAGTGACCACGCTGGACTAGTACCCTGGTCTCCTAACTCCCCAGCAGATCACTATTATTTCATGACCACATCATGACCAATGCAAGCACCTACTTCATGGAATCAATCAGTAATGTGCTGGTAAATTGGTTTAACAACCAGTTTTCCAAAAAAAAATGTATACACACTTTTAATTTTCATTAGTAACATTTTTTCTGTCACTTAAGCCCACAATCTATCAACAAAACAATAAATTGAGCTCTCATTTTTATGATTTGCCAATTCCCGAAGTATAAATGTTCACATTGAAAATTTAACAATCAGTCCTTTGGAACCTACAGGAACTGGTTCTAGCACACTCTTTTCCCCAGATTTCTGACAGATGCCCAGCTCCAGGGCCCAGTATAATTCTGTAGGCTTTGACTGTGGGCAGTGTGACTTTGCCACCATGTGGTCATGCCTGGGCACTACAGTTTCTCCATAGTCCTTATTGGGGATGTACTGTAGGTCATGGCTCCCTTCTCTTTGCTGTGCCTCTGGAAACACGAATATCGGGAGACCTGCCCCCCACCCTCAACCTTCCCCCAATTCCTAAGGATTATACTTTCTAGGGTTCCTTTCACCACATTGATATCCATATGAATATCAAAGTAATAAGGAATCTTTTAGAAAATTGAATCCAAACACCTTGTTTTGAAGGCAATTAGTGACCACACTGGAAGATCTCCCAGAACTGAAGTACATCAGGATACAATCCACCCTAAGGTCTTTTCATGAACATGATCATCATCAAATCACAGAATCGTTGCTCTGGAAGAAGCCCTAAGAACATTGAGTCTACATTGGACATGGAGCCAGGTGGTTGACAGATAGACTAACCCCATTCTCATATGACATAGAACCAGAGTTAGAAGTGGAAGCAAACACAGGATACATAGTCCAAGCACCTTATTTTAAGGATGAGAAACGGAGGCCAAGAGGTTGAATGACTTCCCCAAAGTGACAAAGACGGCAAGTGGCAGAGGCAGGGTTTGAACCTGGAGCCTCCAGTTCTGAATCCCACATTCTTTCCACTGTGTCACAGTAGTTCTCCATCTAGAGACCATTCATCTTACAGCCTGACCTCTAGACTCATTCCTACTTGTACATGTCCTTACTTGAATGTGGTACCACCGTCATCTCCATCATCAATGCTCACTGAATAAGTCAGTCATCATGTTGTCGTTCAGTTGTTTCAGTTGTGCCCAACTCTTCATGACCCCATTTGGGGTTTTCTTGGCAAAAAACCTGGAGTAGTTTTCCATTTCCTTCTCCAGCTCATTATACAGATGAAGAAACTGAGGCAAACAAGGTTAAGTGACTTGCCCAGGGTCACACAGCCAGTGAGTGTCTAAGGCCGGATTTGAACTCAAGAAGATGAGTGTTCCTGGTTCAAGGCCCAGCGCTCTATGTACTATGGCACACCCCCCCCAGCTGCCCTGATAATCAATCATACTTTGTCTCTATGTAACACTTCTTCAAAAATATTTTTCTAAAGTTATTATCTTGTGTTGTCCTTACAGAACGCAAGGAATTCAGCAATTGAGGTATTATTCCTGTTGACTAATACCTAGGGACTAGAAGCTTGTTTGGTTTTGTTTTTGGTTTTGTTTTGTTTTGCTTTTTGGAGGAGGGAAGGCAGGGCAATTGGAGTTAAGTGATTTGCCCAAGGTCACACGGCTAGTAAGTGTTAAGTGTCTAAGGCCAGATTTGAACTCAGTGCTCCACGCAGCCACCCAGGGACTAGAATGTTCTAACCTTCCTGTGACACACTGAGTCCTCACTCATTACCCCTATAAAGTTCTAGACCTTCTAGACATACTTCTAGACCTTCTAGACACACTTCCCTCTGGCCTTCACTCCCCTTTTCCTGTTGTCCAAAGAGGCTAAGTCACTTCCTTAAATTCAAACAGATAGTAGAGAGAGAGAGTGAATATTTATTAAGTCCCCACTGTGTGCCAGACACTGTGCTAAGTGCTTAACAGTTACTATTTCATTTGATGGGAATCTACAATGATTCCCCATTTTACAGTTAGGGATACTGAGGCAGACAGAAGTTTAAGTGACTTGTCCAGGTTCACACAGACATTAAGTGTCTGACTCCAGCAGACCTGGAATTCCAGCTCAGGTCTTCTGACTGCAGAGCCAATTCTCTTCTACAGTCACATGAATTCTCCACCATGTTCTTTCCCCTCACTTAGCTTTCTCTTTCTCAGGTCTACCCCAAGATACGACTGTCCTTCCATGGGAGAGAATAAGCATTCTGCTAGAAATTCAGGTGATCTCATGATGAGAAAGTTCTCCCTGCCCCCTATCTCCCTTCTCCCCACATCTCCATCAACTGCTAAAGGATCCTTGCTCCAAGGGACATCTCTATTCTCACCTCCAGGAGAATGTTGAGGGAGTTCAAAGCCTTTCCAGAGAATGGCGTTTGATAAGAGGAAGGTGAGAGAACATGAGAAAAAAGGCAGAGAAGGATAGATTGGGCATCCATTGTTTCACCCGAACTGAGCCAGTCTTCACCATCTTTACCATTTTGCCCAAGAACTGACTTTCCCCAGGGTGAGAGCAAAAGGATGCATTTACCTGTTGGAGAAACAATGGGCAGCTGTTACCACCCAGCAGGAGTGGATGAGGCTGCCAGCACAGAAGCTCTCTCCAATGTACAAGGCCGCCATCCATGGGTGGGAACCTGGCAATGAGGATGAACCTCCAATAATCCGAGGCCTCAGGAATGTCCTCTTCTTGTGCCTTTTTCCACAAGCCCGTCTGTTGGGCAGAGAAGTCTCGGGAATCATGAAAAGTTCCAAGTTGCTTCGAGTTCCACTCCTCTTTGGACTGTTCACTGGGGCAGGAGAAAAGGCAGAGCTTGATGGAATGTTAAAAAGGGAGAAGATCTGGGAGACCATCTGTACGAGGTGAGGTTTAATAATGGCTCATGCAAAGTCCCACATGCTTAGCTTAAAGAGATGCTTTAGTGCAAAGAGCCGCAGCCTAGGGGTTAGACCTGGCTGCAAATTCCTGCTCAGTGCATTACTGCACGTGCAGATTTGGACCAGTAACAGCCTCCTTCTGTGTTTCAGTCTCTTGGTAAAAATGACAGGGCGGGACTAAAGCTAAGGGACCTTTCCAGATCAGAATCCTGGGATTCCATATGAAAAAGATGCAGGGATTTTAGTGATTGCAAAGACACTTTGAGGGAACGTGATATTGTAGCCAAAAAACAGCTAACTTCATTTCCATTCATTTGCATTAATAGAAGGCAGAGATAAGAATAAAGGAGGTGATATCAGATAGCCTGGTCAGACCATACTAGGAGTACAGAGTCACACATTTGGATGTCGCATTTTAAGGACATTGACAAACTAGGATGCTTCAGGAAGGGGGAATTAGGACAATGAATGAACTAAAAACTCTAGCATGGATTGAAGGCCTAGGGTGGCTCATTGGATAGCCTTGGTGTCATAAAGACCCGAATTCAAATTCTGCTTCAGATGCTTAGCTATATGGCCTTGAATAAGTCACTTGACTTCTGTTTACCTCAGTTTTCTGAACTGTAAAATGGGGATCCTCGTGGAGCTGTTGTGAAAATCAGATAAGATGGCATGTAAAGAGGAAAGGGAAAGGGAATAAGTATCTAGTAAGGGCTTACTGTGTGCCAAGTACTGTGCCAAGCATTTTACAAATATCTTATTTGGAGCTTACAACAACTCTGTCAGGTAGGTGCTGATAGTGTCTCCATTATAAAGCTGAGAAAACTGAGGTAAGCAAAGATTAAGTGACTTACTCAGGATCACACAGCTGGTAGGTGTCTGTGGCTGGATTTGAACTCTGGTCTTCCTAGCTGTAGACTCAGTGTCTATCCACTGTGCCAACTAGCTGCCTCTCAACCTTAAAAACCTTTGCAAACCTTAAAACACTACATATATATGAATGCTAACTATTATTCTTTGCTACTATGGTTAGCCTGGAGAAGGGAAGACTTTGGGGATGGGGTAGGGGGTAAGGGGTTAGAGAATTGTCATAAAGATCTTGGGAGCTGTCACAGAGAAGAGGCCATTAGGCCTCCATGCCTGGAGTGAGGAAGACTCATCTTCCTGAGTTCAAATCTGACCTCAGACACTGCTTAGCTGAGTGACCCTGGGCAAGTCACTTAACCCTGTTTGCCTCAGTTTCCTTATCTGTAAAATGAGCTAAAGAAGGAAATGGCAAACTACTCTAGTATTTGTGCCAAGAAAATCCCAAAAGGGGCCATGAAGAGTCAGACATGAATGAAACAACTCAACAGCTATCCCAGAGAAGAGGGGCATTAGACTTGTACTTGGCTCTGAAAGACCAGACAAGGTGTTACAAAGAGGCAGATTCTACTTGAACACAAAAAAAATCTTCCTAACAATTAGTGAGGTCCTTGTCACTGGAAGCCTTCAAACATCCATTGTCAGTTGTCAGGGATTCTGTAGGTGGGACTCTTGCTTTGGGTGTGGACTGGGCTGAATGGCCTCCTAAGAGGCCAACCTAAGTTCCTCCCATCTTTGTGGTTCTGTGATCCAGAATGAGGAAACCAAGGTCCAAAGACTCATGGCCAAACATTTTAGTAGAGCTGAACTTGAACCTAGGTCTTTTGAATCTGAGTTCAAGGTTCTTTCTATTATTTTGCCCCTTCAGGTATCATAACCCACCCTATCCACCCATCCCTGCCACCTTCACAGGGCCAAATGAAAACATGGAAGACAAAGTCACATGTGAGTCATAAATAGGGATGTGTTGGAACTGATTGTTAAATGTTCACCATGAACATTCACACCTCAAAAATCCACAAGGACAACAAATCAGGGATTGGTTTATTATTTTGTGACTGTCTGACTTAAGAAAGTGGTGGAGAAAATGTTCACAACATGGTTTAAAATTAAATGTCCTGCCTTTTTGGAGAGCCTGTTGTTAAACATTTACCAGCATACCTTTGGCTATAAGGCAGGGTAACCATGCTAAGGAGTGTTATTCCTGTTTTCTAGGACTGTCCTCAGTGAGAACACCACCAGAGGGATCCAAAAAATTCTACATCGGCTTCTGAGAATGCATCTTATTGCAAAACTGCTCGGTTTTATTTTTTCTTTGTGGGGTTGGATGACAGTGTGCTTCATGCCCATGAGCTAAAACAACAGCAGTTCTCCCTACTGCCTGGCTCCAAGCCCACCTACCGCAGGCTGAGATGTTGCAGTATTCCCAGGACAGAGTGTTGTCCTTCATGATGTAACACCACGGCTTCTCATCGCTGTCGGGATTTCTGACACAACAAAGAAACAATTCAGTGAAGCTGTGGGAGCCTAGGCTCTTCCTCCCCTTAACCCTCCCAACCCTAGAGAACAGGACCAGGAGACCTACAGTTTAGAGCTGAACTCCCCCAGTACCAGCAAGAAGAACCATGAGAACCAGGGACCCTGCAAAGGCTGATGGGAAATAATCCTTACATTTTCTATTCAAATGATGAATCATAGAATGTTATAGCCTAGAAAACTTGGTGATTAAAAATATATATTCTGATAACTGTATTTCAATATAACTGGCTTCCTTTGTATATCTAATGTATTTTATTTAAAAACATAGTTAGAATGGTTCCATAGGCTTCACCAGACTGCCCCAGGGGTCCAGGATACAGAGCAAGGTTAAGAGCCTTAGAAGACAATGTTAGAGGGCGGCTAGGTGGCGCAGTGAATAGAGCACCGGCCCTGGAGTCAGGAGTACCTGAGTTCAAATCCGGCCTCAGACACTTAACACAAAAAACTAGCCGTGTGACCCTGGGCAAGTCACTTAACCCCAACTGCCCTCCAGAAAGCAAAAAAAAAAAAAAAAAAAAAAAAAAAAAAGAAGACAATGTTAGAACACAAAAAAATCAAATGCCCAGAAGTCAGAAAGACCTTAGGACCAAAGGAAAAAGAGTGCTGGAAGCAGAAAGGACCTTAGAATCTGGGATGTCACAGCTGGAAGGGACCACAAAGATCTTTTAATCTAATGCTCCCATTTTACAGATAAGGAAACTGAGACCCAGGGAGAAGAAGTCATTTGTTCAAGGTCATACAATGAGTCAAGATCTGAGCCAGGATGAGAATAGCAGGCCAGTGTGCTTCTTGACAAGGTAGCCTACCCTTGCTTAGTCTGTGGAATGGTCTCATTGACTCTAGAAAGATTGCCACAATTTGATGTGGTTTGGGATTTTTCCAGTTCCCCTCTGCAACAGATTCTCTGTCCAGACCAGTAAAAATGACATAGAATCCCGAGCTTTCAGAGATACAGGGAACCAGCAAAGCTTATAAAAGTTTCACAACTGGATTTAAGTGACTTGCCCAGATCACACAGCTAGTAAGCATCTGAGGCTGAAATTGAACTCAGGTCCTCCTGACTCCAGGGTTGGTGCTCTATTCACTGCGCCACATAGCTACCCCTTTGTAAGAGCTCTTCTTGACTGAATCAGTCATGGGGGGGAGTATATTTATTTGTGTGTGTGTGTGTGTGTGTGTGTGTGTGTGTGTAAAATCAATCATGTGTGCACAGATCCTACACGTCTTCTAAATCAATAAGGGACATTGTGTGAAAGACTCAGGCGCATCCTGGGGAATTCATAAAATGCATAATTCAGGACTTATGGTTCTGAGATATCTAGGAACTAGGGAGGGATTCCAAGGGACTGGAAACAGAAATGAAACAGTGGGGTCAAGCTGGAAAGAACTCATAAGGAATCAGCAGCCCAAGTGCAACCAGGGATAGGAGAAAGAAAGGGGAGGACTACACTATGGGAGACAACAGCGAGATCAAGGGAAGTCCTCAATTCTATAGGCCGAGGAAGGAGAAGCAGGAGGAATAGGAAATTCAAGCTAATGCGTAGTTATCCACAGATCCTGTAAGATATTATTATATAAGAAATTATATTTAATAATTATATATACCCAAATTCATAACCCAAATGCAGCAACCTGAATCTTGTCTCAACTACAAAGAGGCAGGGGTTAACTAGAAACAGATATAAATGTAAATTAAAGCAGAGAGCTAAAACTTCTTTCTAAATGTTAGCAAGACTTGGTAACTGGAGGGCTGGAAATGATTGTGATTTTGCCCATATCTTTTCATCTAAAATAAATACCTTAAAATCTACAAGGGAAAGGGGGTCTTAGTAAACCTTAGGAACCATGATCTTACCCTTAGACTTAAAATGAGCTAATTATTAATAAGGTGTTATATTTTCTTTAAGGATCTCACTTCATATTCTCTCAACATCTCCTCCATTGCCTTACCAACTCCCTTGTTAATAGGCAAAAAATATACTTTCCTCCCTGACCCTTTCCAGTTCTGAACGATAACTAAAAATGAAAACTGTCATTGTTCCTGGATGGGGTGTGTCAATCTACTCCCCTGTCACCCTGTTTATCCTTTGAATTGTCCAGTGTCATAAGACTAACAATGTCAGAAGCAGAATATGGACCATGATCTCTTGATTCTAGTTTCCATTTCTTTTCCAAGATCCCATGCTGTCTCTTATAACAGCTCACACCTGGATATCACCAAGGAGTTGGTAGTATAAATATGATTATCTTTATTTTACAGGTTGGGAAATTTAAATGAGAAATCATATCAGCAGAAGGTCTCTGCATGACTCATAACATAGGGTCTCCCTCCCCAAATGTCATTGGCTTTTCTATTTGCAGGGGGTCTGCTCGCCCCTGTGATGAGAGTAGGAAAGATCCTGAAGAGTTTTGGTCTTATGGGCTCAGACCTAGGTGAACACTCACCTGCAGTAGGAGTGAGGACCCAGCCCCAGGTGTACAGCCTTCTCTACACTGTCCACATGGAGCTCTTGATACAGCAAGTCTGAATTCCAGGGCAAACAGTTCTGGCCCGAGATGGTCTTCTTGGCAATGCCCCGATAGTCTGTGCCATTACCTAAGTAACAGGTCTGCCTAGGAACTGAGGTCAAGAAATACCTGCTGAGCACTGGCCAACATGAAATCTGCCCTCCATCTCCTCTTCCAGGCTGGAGAAAGGTATGGAGGTGGCTTCCCAATTCCTCTTCCCACTTAACCTATCAAAATTGACCTTGGAATTCAACCTGTTAGTCTCTACCTGAACCAAAATCTACCTCTGGAAGCTGTGAGCTCTTTGAGGGCAGGAATCCTCTGTTGCCATTTTGTGACACCCACTTCTGAGCACAATGCCTAGTACTTAATAAACATTTATTGACTGAATGACCGTGTACTTTATTGACCTTCCTTCATAGAATCAGAGAAAGTCAAGAAGGGTCCTTGGAACATAGAACACAGAATGGTAGAACTGGAAGAAATATTTTCCCAGACCCACAGAATGTCAGAAATGGAAGAGACCTCAGAGGTCATTCCATCCAATCTGCAGCCCCAAAAGATTCCATTTTTGATGTCTTCAACAAGTCATCTAAGTCCTCTTCCAGTTTTGATAATTCTATTTTCTATACTCCAAGATCCCCCTCAACTCTGATAATTTATGTTCTATGTTCCCTTCTGGCTCTGGCATTCTGTGTTCTATGGTCTCTTTCAGTTCTAATATTCTGTATTCTAAGTCCTCTTCCAGCTCTGATAGTCTATTCTTCATGCTCCAAAGCCCTCCTCAGATCTGATAGCCTATGCTCTGTGTTCTAAGTTCACATTAGGCTCTGATGTTCTTTGTTTTCTGGTTCCTTTCAGTTCTAATGTTCTATGTTCTAAGTTCACATCCAGTTCTGATATTCTATGTTCCAAAGTCCCTCTCACCTCTGATCACCTATGTTCTGTGTTCTGACTTCACTTCTGGCTCTGATGTTCTATATTTTCTGATCCCTTTCAGCTCCAAGTCCAATATTCTAAGTCCTTTTTCAGCTCCAACATTCCATGTTTTGTGTTCTAAGGTACTATCCAACTCTGATGTCCTATGAAGTCCCTCACATTGCTAAAGTTCTATGTTCTATACTGCATTCCATCTTAAATGTTCTATGAAATGTAGAGAATTCTTTGGCTGGTATGTTGACTTACCAATGTTGCAGTATTTCCCTGCATACATCCCTTCACAAGCACAGATGGTCTTCCCAGTGGAGATAATCATTCTACAGACACTGTCATGGAGGCACGGGTTATTCACACAGGCTGCAGGTGAGAGCAGGTGGAAGACCCATTATATAAGAGCAGGAACCACATGAACTCCCCCAGGATTCCTTTCTTTTCCCTCTTCTGGGGCCCTCGAGGGCTTCAGGCTAGATCCCTTACTAGGGGCCTCTCTTTCCTCCCCTCTATTCCTGCTTCCTGTTTTCTCCACTCTCACCTCTGTGCCACTTCCCTGGTTTATATGGGCACCACTCCCAGCCCTCCTACACACAAACAAATGTCTGTTAGAATCCTTCCATTTCTTCAATGCCCAGTTCGGGTGACACCTGCCTGGAGCCTTCCCTAATCCCTCAGCTCCAGGTGATCCTTCCCTCCCTCCCTCCCTACCTCCCTCAAATCTCTTCTACTAGTCTGTGTAAACTCTACCACAGAATATGTACCCTATTGTAACAGGGATTATATTTATTTCTATATGTGTCTTTTTAGTAGATAATGAACCCCTTGAAGGTGGGAACTATGACAGTTTTCATTTGTGTGTCCCTAGCACTGAGCATAGTCCTTTAATGAATATTTCTTGAGTGAAAGACCCACAATAACAGACAATCCACTTTATTGGAAAAGAATTACCTACATGGCATGATCTGAGGTGTGTGTGGAGAAGGCTCCCCTTCCTAAACATGCTTCTCTCATCAGTCTGGGAGAAGGCCTGAAATTCCACCATTAGAGCTTCATTCTTTGGGGTTCAGCATTGTCTCCCCTCCAGACATCTCTTGTTCCAACACCTCCCTTGACCACAGAAAACCATTCTCCATCACTGACATGTTACTATGAATTCGTTTACTAGACTGTTTAGATCAGAGTATTAGGGGAAGTATTTGTGGAAAACAAGGGAAAGGATGGGATCATTTTGAGACACAGGGAACTTGAAAGTTGAGTCTGAACATGATAGAGAGAAGCTATGGGTTCATGTCCCAGTCCCTGCCACCAGTTGCATAATTTTAGATATGTCACCTTTCCCTCTGAGCCTCAACTTCCTCCTCTGTAAGATGGGGCAATAATCCCTATACTGTCTACCTAACAGATGTTGTGATGATGCTGTAGTGGGAAGTAGAATGGGATCTGGAGGAACACCAGGGCAGTCAGGACCTCCTACCATAATCAGCACTAGATTTTTAACAATCCTGCAATGTTATAATGTATCAGCCTGTAGGGGTGCTTAAGATGCCCCTCCTTTCAGCACTCAGAGTTGCAAGGGTAGACAAAATAATGTACAGACTAGGGCACAGAGTTCTAGACCTCTGGTGAATGGGTGTTCTCAGGGACCTAAGAGTCAGTATCCCATTGTCTGGTTTGCCCCCTGCAGATGTGACCATGAGAATCACTTAAAGTTTACATGATGTTTTCTAATCTCAAGGTAGATATGACAACTGCATCTATCCAGCTCCCTTTCATGGGGAAGTGGGAAGTCCAAGAGAATGCAGTAAATTTCCAGGACCCCTCTTATTCCTGACCCCCCATGTGACTGAGAGGAGAAAGAGACACAGAGAGAGAAAGAGCGAAGGGCTCCAGTCTAAAGAGTTTTCTGTCTCTGGGAAGGACTGGTCCCCTGGTGATTGATTAAAATGTAAAATCATTATTTATTAGGAGTGCAGATAGACTAGAGAGCAGGCTGTGGTTTATGCTAAAAGAAAGTAGATGCGAAAGGAAGTGGTACAGAGGTCATGCATCTTCCCAGTCTTTGCCAGCCATCCCAGCCCTTGTCATTTGCATAAAAACTAGAGTGGCATAAGGGAAAATAAAAGCATTTATCTCACCACAGTTTTACTCAGTACCTTTTCCATTTAGGGAAGTAGAGTCCTGGAGATATTTGCCACAGTCAGTGGAATGAGATGAACTAAAAGCTAGAGTAAATATCTGTTATCTCTCTTTGTATCCCTAGTACTGAGAAGAGTGTCTGACACATTGTAAGTAGACAAGTATGTATTGATTGACTGACTGATGTTTTAGTTGAACTAAGGATTCAGGAGACAAAAAAGGGTAACTCAAAGGAGAGTTAAAAAAAATTTTTAAATATGCTTTTAAAGCAAGTTTGAGCATCTTCTATTTTTTTGTGAGCATCCTGCCAGAGAAAGCTATAGTTCTCCCCTTCAGGAGACAAGTTTACTAATTACAAAATTTCCCAGTGGATGGAGGACAAAGTGACTGATGATCCAGAAGACATGACACCCTCTAGTGGTGACCCCCCCCCCATTTTCTAGTTCCTCCATTAGATTGTAAGGTCCTTGAGGGCAGAGATCATCTTCTTCTTGTTTGTATCCCTGGTTCTTAGAACAGTATCTGGTCCATAGTAGGTCCTTACTAAATGTTTATTGAATTGGATTGAATGAATCAAATCCCTAGTGGATGTTAGACAGGGCATTTGTGGACTCTGAAGCTAGCTGGATATATTTACTATGTGTCAAATGAAACAGAGATGTGATGCCCAGCAAGGAAGAGTTGCCATGTAAAGCTTGTCAGGGAGCAGAAGTGACATCTGACTAGAAGCAGGGACAGCAGAGAGCAGCATCTGAGGCATGAATCATTCCTCCCCATATGCACCTCAATCCCACATGTCCTTCATTTGTGCATGCACTGTGCATCACCCCATGCCTTATTAATTGGGCATGTATTTGTGGGTAGAGAAATCAAAGGTTTATAGTGGAAATGTTCTGCTGTTATTTTATTGCCCTATTATTTTACTAAATTCCTTTACTTTGAACTAAGTATATCCCTTTGCCCTCTAGTAAAAATTAGCACATTTATAGAGACTCTTAAGATACTGTTTGGAGGCAATTCTGACTCACAAAATATCTAGAATCCTGGGTAGTTTCCTGGAGGTCCTTGTGAAGGGGAGGGGACAATATGATAATGGATCCTTTTTTTATTACCCTTCTATTTTATCCAATTAAGCTGTTTACAGAGATAATGAGGCTTAAATAGAAGTGTTTGTTTCACAGCATTCCGTGAACGGAAGGAAGAGATTTACCAATAAGTAAAGGAGATGCCAAGAGACCAGCAGAGATTCATACCTCTACAGCCAGGATTTAAACCTAAGTTCTGGACTCCAAATCTAGGGCTCTTTCACAGGAGATGAATTATAAGAGGAGTTAGTAGGTGAGTGGCAGGGAGCATAAACCTAGTTGACGCTGGTGCCATTATAAGAGCAGGCAGCTAGGTGTGCATTCCCACAGTGCCACCTGGTGGCTGCATTCTAAAGTTCTTTCTAGTCCAGTCTGTTAACTGTATCTAAAGTCAATTAACTCCATTTCTGGCATTCTATGCTCTATTTCCTAAGTCCTTTATAGTTCTAACATTCTGTGGTATTTCCCACCCCTTTTGTTTCTCTGTCCCATGTGGCTCGCCTCCCCACCATTTATCCCCTAGCAACAGCTCCCTCCCTCCCATTTTGCCCAGTTGCCAAAGGGTGGGAAGGGGAGAGGGGGAACATCGAGGCTACCTGTGTATCTGATCTTCTCACAGTCAATGTGACCCCTGGAGCAATTGCACCACTGTACGACCCCTTGATAGATTCGAGCCCAACTTTCATCTATGTCAAAGTACTCATAACGAGTTTCATCGAAGCATTTCTCTGTTTGGAAGGAAGAAAACAGAAATTATGAGCAAAAATAAACCAGATCTCTTCCTAATAGCATCTACCTTTATTCTGCCTCTTGCTAGACTCCTTTCCCAGACAAAGCAGAAACTAAGAGCCAATCACATCAGTGAGCAAAGCATGAAAAGATAGTAAAAGCACATTAGCCCAGCAGTCAGGTTCAGTGGCAACAATTCATTCCTTTTGGTTAAAATCATCAGTTCCCTGGGACTCAGAACCTTTAGGGACTTCTGAGCTTAGCTAATCCAAATCTCTCATATTAGAGATGAGGGATCTGAGGCCTAGAAAGGCTAGATTTGAACTCAGGTCCTCCTGACTCCAAGCCCCAAATTCCATCCACTGTACCACTAGCTTCCTCTAGGTGCAGGTTTCAGAGAGGCTAGCTGAATTCACCTCCATGTTCTGACCACTGTATAGTCAGAGCTGTGTGACATTCATCTTTCTGCATCCCGGTTTCCTCGTATTTTAAATGGGGTTCATGAAATGTATACAGTTTACTTGAAAAGACTGTTGTGAAGAAAGTCCAAGTGCTATAAAAATGTGAGTTATTATTAACAATGACAACAAAAATGAATGTATGTCAGAAAGTGCTTCATTGAAAAGAGGGAGCAGCATCCACCTCTACCCTATGATTTTAGGAAGGTGTGGTGATAGGAGTCCCAAAGAGGTTTCCATCTAAGATGTGAGTTTGTCCTGGGATCAGACAAAGTATAGTGGACTTTTTAAAGGTACAACAGTAATAATAGATATCATTTATGTGGCTTGTTAAGACTGGCAACATGTTTATACAGATATGGATATAGATATAGATATAGATATAGATATAGATATAGATATAGATATAGATATAGATATAGATATAGATATAGATATAGATATAGATATCATCCCATTTGACCTTTACAACAACCCTACGAGGGAGAAGCTACTGGTATCCCCATTTTCAGATGGAAAACCTGGGGCTGAGAGGGTTGTGATGCTATGAAGAACCTGCGGTAGGGCTCAAGCTCAGGTAT
>CM053601.1:139612870-139641744 GCA_028646575.1 Pseudocheirus occidentalis
CAATTTGAAAATATTTGCAGATCCAATACTCGATTTCATGCCGCCATGGTGGGGGGGGGGGGGGAGGAGAGGGAGAGGAGAAAATGTGAAACTCAAGAGATTATGGAACTGAATCTTGTAAACTAAAAGCATATAAACAAATCAAATTTTAAAAAAAGAAATGAAGTATGTGATAGATACAAAGAAGCATGGAAAAACCTACATGAACTGATACAGAGTGAAATAAGCAGAGTTAAGAAATCAGTACACATAGTAACTACAATGTAGATGGAAAGAACAACACACAACAAAAAAAAAATTGAAAAGAAATGTAACAAAATCTGAAAGATCAAGAACAACTTGAATGAAGAGATATAAGAAGACACCCCTTCTGTGGGGTAGGAAATCCACAGATGTTAGACATTGCACATTTTTTCAGAATTTTTCAATGTATTGATCAGTTGTGCTAATTTTTTCTCCTTTTTTCTTTTTTTGTCTTTAAGAAATACTATTTATTAAATGGGACCGCTGTTTGGAAGAAAAAGAGGGAAGGATACTGGGGGAAACTACAATGATGTAAAAACATAAATAAAAACACTTAAATTTTTAAAAATTACATAGGCACATACTTGGGAAGTTACCCCTAGAATCCTAGAGTGGGACAGTACCTAACAGAGCTGCCTGCTACTAGACTATTAGACTGAGCACAAATTGGAAGAGTGAGTCCAGAGCTTGTGCTACATAATTAAGCAAAGGAAGTCCTTTCGATGTCAAGATAAGAAATAGGTATTTATCCAATAAGCAATAGGGTATCACTGAAGAGTTTTGAATACGGAAGTAACATGGTTAGGAAAACTACTTTGACATTTACGTAGTTAGACTACAGAAGGGCAAGACAGGAGATGTGAAGACCACTAAGAAAAACCAAGAGACCAAACATGGTAATGAAGGCCTGAAGCAGAATGAAGACAATGGCTGAAAGAAAGCCAAGTAAACAAATAACTAGAGTTATTAAGGATAACTCAAGAAATTGTGCAGTCAGACAACAGAGAAGGTTCTAAGTCCAGGTTTACTAGGAAGGCAAGTGAAACCAGAAGGACGAAAGAATGAAAGATTAGGGAAAGATTCATGGAATCCTAAAATTTCAGAAATCGAAAGAACCTCAGACGGCAACCCATATTTTATCAGGAATCCCCTTTATAATGACACCAATAATTGTCATCAGCCTCCGCTTGAAGACCCATAAATCAGAGGAATGGAAGTCATAACAAAAAGAAAAAAACACAAACTCAGTAGGAATGTGGGAACAGAACTAGAAAGAAAAGAAACTGGTCAGAGAGAATTTCAAATAATAGCATATCCTTTGGCAGGCAGAATCTGGCTTTGAGCCAAATGAACAGTTTACAATGCAAAGGTGTTGTCCAACCTGCTATATGAGTGTGAAATCTAAGAAAGCTTTTATTAGCTTCTGAATTAATGTCATTTGTAAGACCTATATACTACTTCTCTTACAACAGGGCAAGTCTCCAGTGAATGGATTTGGGAAAGCTCTCAATTGCACATCAAAACTATGCTTATGGTACTTCACCTATTGGCCTCCCTGCCTAACACTCTCCACCTGACTGCCAAATTGATCTTCCTAAAGTGGAAGTCTAACCATATCACTCCCTATTCAATAAACCCCAGTGACGCCCTATTACCTCCAGAATCAAATATAAAATCGTGTGGCATTTAAACCCCTTCACAACTTTCCCCCTTCCTATCTTTCCAGCCTTCTTACAATTTTACTTCTTCCATACCCTCTATGATCCAGCTACATTAGCCTACTCACTGTTCATTTAACACTCCATCTTCCATCTTTTTGCCTTTGCATTTGTTGAACTCCATGCCTCGAATGCTCTCCTTCCATACTTTGGACTCCTAGATTCTCTGGCTTTCTTCAAAACTGAACTTAAATCCCTTCCAGAAGGCCTTTTCCAGTCACTGCACTGCTACTACCTTCCCTCTGATATTACTTCCAACTACTCTCTATATATCGTGTATATACATAAGTATATACATGTTGTCTCTCCCCTCTTCCCCCCATTAGAATGTGAACACCTTAATGACTGGAACTATGCATTTGCCTTTTTTATGTACTTGGTACTTAACATAAATAAACACTTAACAAATTCTTGTTGACTTACTGACTTTACAAGCATATACAATATCAAAGCAATTAATAAATGGAAAATAAAAACAAAAAGGCAATATGTTAAGAAAAATATAAACATATAAGGATATTTACAATAAAATCTTTAAATGTCCATGTCAATAACTAGAAATATACCCAAGAATATTTTTATCTCATCAGTAATAAGATTGACTTAGTCCATGACTGTAACTTTAATTATTATTAGGTCCTCCAAATATGCTGTAACCTCTGTGGAAAATACATAATTGAAAAAAAAGAAAAATATACCTAATTCTTGAGAAAGATAACAAAACAAGACATCAGTCAGTGTTGGAAGGACTACAAAAAGATAGGCACACTAATATAGTTAATGATACTATGAGCTGATTTAACTATTCTGAAAATAAATTTGGGGTCATGCTAAGAAAGTAAGTAAAATGTCCATACCCTTTGACCTAGAGATACCACTGCTGGATAGAAACACCAAGGAAGTCAAAGATAGGGTGAAAAAAGTTTCAATGTACACCAAAATATTCATAGTAGCACTTTTTTGTGGTAGTAAACAATTGGAAACAAAGTAGATGGCCATCAAGCAAGGAATGGCTGAACAAACTGAAATACATAAATGAAATAGGACATTACTTTATCATAAAATAATTGGCTAATACTACACAGGGATGCATGAGAAGATGTATATGAACTGATGCAAGGTGAAGTAAGCAGAATGAGAATAACATATAAAGTGACGACAACAATGTAAAAGCAAGCAACCACAAAAATTTAAAACGAACACTTTGTAATTATAATGACCAGACTTGTCCTAAGGGAAGAAATGAGAAATGTACCTTGTCCTGTTCTTTGGAGAGGTGGGGACTATGGTATGGAACATTTCATATACTGCTGAACTTGGATGATTTGATAAACTTTTTTATTTCTTTTTTTATTTTTGTTGCATGGGACAGATCAGGAAATGAAGTTTATATCAAAATAAATGCTGTGCTACACATACATATACACAAAGATGTATATATGTTTTATATATAGAATATACATGTGTGCATGTGAGTAACAGATGGATAGATGGATAGATAGACAGACAGACAGATAGATAGATAGATAGATAGATAGATGATAGATAAGATTGCATTAGACGATAGGTTCCTTGAGATCAAAACTAGGAAGTAGAAATCTTTGTATTCTTAGTGCCTGGTACAATGTTTAGAACATAGTGAGTGCTTAGTAAATTTTTGCTAAATTACCTTCCTGCCCTCAAAACCTCTATATCCTGAAAAGTAATCACCTGGTTCAAAAAAGGCTTTCTCATTATAAAAGCCTAGACAGATATTCTCCAATAGGATGGCAATATATGTAGAAAGTGGCTATAGAACAGACAATTATGTTTATATCTTTTCAAAAACATCCTTAAGGTCATCACCTTTGCCACCGCCAAAGATGGAGATGAACCAAGCAGAAGACCTTCATCTCAGACATGTAGAAAAAGATGTTTTGACTCCTAAGATTATGAGAGAGGAGGCCAGAGAGAGGTGTTCTGATAAAGTGCAAGACTTCACCAAATGCTGCAAAGACTCTGGCTTTCTTATGGTGGTAAAATGTCAGAAAGAAAACTTAGTATTAAAAGAATGCCTAATTGCTCACTATACAAACCCAGATTTTTATGAAGAATGCAAAATGGAATATTTGAAGGAAAGAGAAAAATTCAGAAAAAACTGGAATTCACTCTAAGAACAGGCTGCAGAAGCTTCCTAGCAACTTTTAGCAAAATAATTAATTATGAATAAATTTTACCCTAATTCCAATGATAAGAGCATGAGGCACAAGAAACCAGTATCTTTGGTTTGCCCCTTAGTATCATGGAAATATTTTTGTTGTTTGAAATAAATATCTTTTATCAGAAAAAAAAGAAAATATACATTGGATTTTTGTGCTGAAAATTTTACCAAGTAGTTTTGATTTTTCACCCTTTCTCCATCATAGGAATGCTGATAAAGGAGGTCCAAATGCCTATAGACTATGTATCTTCACCTGGATTTGAAACTAATACTTAAATTACTTAATCTGTACAAGGTAGTATCCTAGCTGCTAAGTGTACAAAGATGAAAAAAGAAACAGTCCCTGCTGTCAATGACCTATGGTCTATAGTTTATGAGGACTTACATGAATCTCAAAGAGCTTTGTTAAGAGATGTGCCTGCTGTCACAGTTTGTGTCAGACCGACTATCTGAAACCAGGTCTTTCTGAATTTGATCCCAGAACTTAATTTACTCTACAATATCACCTAATATTCATGATATAAAGCAGAGTGTGATAAGTGCCAAATGAGAAATACAAAGTTCTCTTAGCTCATTTGAGGAGGATCACAGAAGGCTTCCCAGAAAAAGTACCCCTAAAGAGTTGACTGCCTTTTCTTCCACAAATATTCTTATTTGTAGAATATTATATCATGAAAGCACATCTGCTTAAAGATCTACTGAGATCTATTGAACTTTGAGAAAATCATTTTAGTAGTTCTGTGGAGCTGCCAAAGGTGGAAAGCTTTTTCTGTACTGCAAATCACATTTGGTCTCTCTGCAATTCAGGATCATAGATTTAGAGATGGAAGGGACCTAGTCCAAATCCTTCATTTTACAGATGAAGAAACTGAGGCCTAAGGAGGGTAAGTGACCTGCCTAAGGCCACACAGAGACTTCCAAAACTGAAAACTGAAACTTGATCCTGTGACTCAAGACTCAATGGACTTTCCCATGAGCCACTGCTCTTGGTTCTGCTGTCTGGAACCAAACAAAACAAGTTTAATCTCTCTTCTACAAAACAGTTCTTTAGATTCTTAAAGATAACTATCAACTCTGTCCAACTCCTCCCCTTACAGCAGCATAGCATAACCAGTAATGTTCAAGAAAGGCAGTCCAAAAGTATGGTAGCAGCAAGAAAAGCCAACCTGGAGTTTTTTTTTAATTTCCATGGATAATCCACAAAATAAGATTTTCCACACACAGGAAACAAGAAAATTGACTACCTTTTAATATTACTCTATATCAAGTACTAAAAATTAAATTAGATTGGCATTACAAACAAACACCATACAATTTGACAACTATAAATTAGAAACAATGCTTACAAATGAAAACCTAAAATTCCCTGTGTTTAATCTGGTACATAGCACAATTTGTATTAATAACTTATTTTAATTTGTCTTGCTTCTATATAGAGGGGGCCAGCCAAAAACACAGAATTGCCAGTGAAAAAGTTTCCCAGGAAGGAATATATTTTCTTGCTTACAATTTAAATTCCTTTTACTGAAAAACTACCAAATTAAGTAAATCTAAAATTCTAAGGCAAGGTCTCAAAACTGGAATATACACAGTTTTCAACATATCTGTGTTACAAAGAAATTTAATATCTTATTTCTATATATAGTATGTAAGATTTAGACAATCAACTTTCCCCCCAAATGATTCAGCTTTTTAAACTTGATAGTTCAGTTGAAACTTGTCTAGATTTGCCCATGTCAGTAAGTTGCAAGACTAGATTAAACAAGTCCTATGAAGATTTTATTTTAAAATAAATATTTATAAAAGTTTTTAGTGTTTTATATGAATTCAATATGGGATAAAAATCTTTACTGAGGTTGACTTTGAAACAGTATTAGATTAGAACTTAACATTTAAATATGTAGCATATCAATGAACATAAAGCACATTTACACACCTTTTATGTCAAGCTTCTGATAAAGAATAATACACTTGTGTAGAACATTTAAAAATACTTTCACTTGCATTACCTCATTGGACAAAATGGATACTCCCAGAGACTCCTCAAACTTAATGTGTCTAAAGGAGAACTTACTGACTTTCATCCTCTATTAACCTACCCATCTTCTGAACTTTCTTATTCCCACTCTCTTTCTAACTTCCCAGGGCTCACAATGTTAAAGGTTATCTTCAACAACTCCCACAGTGGGTCCGCTGCCAAACCTTGTCATTTCTACATCCACAACATGTCTTGCATGTGTCCTTTTCTCTCTATTGACATGGCCACTACCCTAGGTCAGGCTCTCATCACCTTTTGCCTGTTGGAAGGGGTGAAGATTACAAAAGCCTCCTCATTTCTCTTGCTGCCTCAAGTCTCTCACTACTCCAACTCATCCTCCACAGAGCTACTAAAACTATTTTCTCAAAGTGCAGGTCTGACCACGTTACCTCCTCCTCCACACCATCCACCCATACTCACACACCCACACCGCCACCCGCACACACATCCCTCAATGGACAACAAAGACTTCCTGTTGCCTTTAGTATCAAATATAAACTTGGCTGTTCGGCTTTTAAAGACCTTTACAAGCTGCGCCCAACCTACCTTTCCAGTCTCATTATACATTGCTCTTCTACAATACAATCATACCAGTCTTCTTGCTATCCCTAACACATGATACTCTGTCTCTCACCTCTGTGCCTTTGCACTGGGGTGCCCCATGCCAAGGATGTCCTTCTCCTCACCTCCACCACTTAGAACCCTTTGTTTCCGTTATAATTCAGCTCAAGGAGCCATTTTCTACATCAGTGGTATCATGCTCAACTAAAAACGGGGTCTACTAAACCATACATAAGGGTCCCTATAGGCCCCCATACTGACTTAGCTTAAAAATGTAATATTACCAGATTTTATTATATTTTTGTTTATTTTGTCAAACATTTCCCAATTACATTTTGATGTAGTTTGGGCCACATTCAGGAGTGTTGTGGGTGGCATGCAGCCCACATGTTTAACACCTCTGTTCTACATCAAACCTTTTCTAATCCCCCTGTTATGGCATATATACTCCTTCTTGGAATGTTTATATGTACATAAAATAATTTCTTAACAAAGAAAACCAAAGGTTGGTGAAGATAAAGATGTAATTCTTTCCCATCCAAGTTCATGAACTTCCTGAAATCTATCCACAAATCCCTTGGGGTCCATGGATGCCATGATGCCTGAAAGAGACTAAGTGCTTGCTAAATGTTGATAATGTTCTGAAAAAAGCAAGCAATTTCAGGGCAGATGAACCGGGTTTGAATGTCAGCTTTGCCACTTAATGCCTTTGAACATGTCATTTCAACATTATGGACCTCTGTTTGTCCATGCGTAAAATACATTGGTTAGATGAGATGAACTCAAGGATTCTTTTCAGCTCTAAGATCCCATGGTTCCTATTATTTCCTGTCCTTACACAGGCTTCTATTATATATGTAACTACTGTTTTCTAGGAAAGGCCCAGTTTCAAGAAAAGAACGTGTACTTTTAATGAGACTTTACAAATGGAACAATCTTTGTCATACTACATGTTGAGACTTTGAGTTTGGTAACTAATTATCACTATCCCTATAAGTTCCCACTTTAGAAACAGATTAAGACATCTTTCCATGAATAAACTTGGAATTCTTGAGGACAAACAAAAGGCACTATTAAACATAACTGATTCAAGCTTTCCAAATATTCACAATCATTCAAAATTGCTCCCTCAAATGATCTGCAAAACTCATTCTCTTCATGCATTTTTCCCTTTTCTCTCCGACCACCCAAGTCCCCAGTCTATCCTAAAAATTGATTAAAGAAATTTTGTGCCCCAATCAGACATGTTGACTAGTATTCTGTTTGGGGCACCATACTTTAAGAACACTGACATACTCATTCAGTGAAAAACAGCCAAGAGACTGAAAGAACGAGAAATCATACTGTAGAGGTTCAGTTGAAGGGATAAGGGATGTTTGGCCTGAAAAAAAGAAGATACGAGGGGAACTTAACCTGATAATGATGTTTACATCTTTGAAGAACTATCAGGAAAGAGGGATTAGACTTATTTGTTTGGCCCCAGAGGACAGAACAAGGATCAAAATCCCACTCTAAATTCCATGATTATAGAAATGGTAGATTTCAGTAGAATCTAATGAAAAACTCTCTCAAACATGCTGCCCCAAAGCAGAATGGGCTGCTTTGAGAGGCGTTTGGTTTCCTATCACTGGTTTGTTCATCCTTCATATCTGAAGGCCAGTGACATCACGGGAAATGTCTTGACTTTCACATAAATTGAATTTAAGTGAAGCAGAGTTGCCCAAAGTCATTGGCATCACTCTCTCTTCCTGAGTCATCGTGGTTCTGAATGCAGGGGATGACCTTGGCATCTCTGACGTTTGACCAAGTTCTAAGTGCTCCATAGCACCTGCTTCAGCTGTCTTAATGGTCATTGGAACAAAGCATTCTCATCTATCCATTCCACCAGGAGAACTCTTCCCATGCTTACAGTAGACATCTCCCTAACTTACCAAAGAGTCTGAGGCCTGTCAGTTACCCTCAAAATGGTTTAGCCCATTTGCCAGGACAGTTTGATCAGGATGTGGTTACTGTGCATGCTACAGCTTCCTGGAGCTACAGGTGAGAGCTGGGTGAAAAGGAGGACACCAAAGGCATGTTAGATCTCTCTGGTAACCAGACAAAAATCTGGTAAAGCCCAAGGACCCCTTTTCAAGAAAGAAAAAAGTTTGTTGACCACATTCATAATTGAAGAAAATGCTAAATTTGTTAGAAGTTAATGAAAGAAAAATTATTTTGGGGGTGGCTAGGTGGCGCAGTGAATAAAGCACCGGCTCTGGAGTCGGGAGGACCTGAGTTCAAATCCGGCCTCAGACACTTAACACACACAAAAAAAGCTAGCCGTGTGACCTTGGGCAAGTCACTTAACCCCCAACTGCCCTCCAAAAAGCAAAAAAAAAAAAAAAGATTTTTTGTTCATTTTGAAACTTATCTGTAGTTCCAGAGACCTGAGGTTAAGAATGCTTTCTCTAGAATAACCTCCTATTTAGATATAGATATGGATCAGATACGTTTATGGGCTTCTACTAATTCTACTCTCCGAATTTGTATAACTATAAATCTGTAATACGTGGGAGACATACAAAAAAATGGAAACAGAATAATTAATTTTGAGGTGAAAGGTACATAGTTAGAGGCTAGGCTTGTTATTGCTTGCAATGAATTATTTCTATGATCTGTGTTAGAACAGACAAGTGGATGAAGGAGACAGATTGTATACAGTACTGTACGACAGAGAGTAACAAGCAATAAAGATGAAAAAGGGAGCAAGTCCGACATCAAAGATAAGGCAAGGACACAGGGAGGGGCAGAGTTAGTGTTGCACAATACATAGTTGTTACAAGAACTTGCAAACAGTATAAGTGGGAAAAAAATCAAATGTGTTGGGGTCAGATGAGGGACAGATTACATTTCTTCTGGAATTTACACAATGAAAATAGATTTATTTTAGGCAGAATATGTTCAACTGAAACCAAAGAGTTCCTCTAACTTTAAATAAGCTAAACTGAAAGCAAAGATTTTCTTAAAGTTTAAATAAAACTGGAATAGTATGAACAGAGCTACAATGGTCAAAAGAAGTTCACCTGTGAAAAACATCCAGTTAGCATTCTCATCTACCTGGTGGTCTCCAGGTTTTGTAGTGACTGAAACAGGTCTAAGGACTAATATGAATGAGATTAGCTGTAAAGATATACTTTAAATCTATGAATAATTACTTAAGTCTCTTTTAGAGTTAAGGAATATAAACATGTTCAAAATTAACCTAATCTATTTATGAGGAACTGGTACTTTCCAGATTACCCCAAAGCATGTATGCCTGCACAAAAACAAACATTATATTTTCTGAAATTCAGAATCCCCAAAGGCCGATTCTAAACTTTTTAGCAAGTGGTAAACAGGTAACATGAAATGTAATTTTCTTAGAAACATCTCTCTTTGTCTTACAGGGTGCTAAATACCATCTATGGCATACCAGAGAGCACTAACAAGATTTCTTTCTTTCAAACAAAACACTTCTATTCTTTATGAGACATTCAGATTCGGGAGTCAATACATTTGAAGTAGAAGTATAATCCCATAGAAAAATAGTTTAATATATAGGGAGTCTTTGAAACAAAATTTTCTTAGCCTCATAAAATTAAGAAAAACTTTAGATTTTACATGGTGGCAGCAGGTAGGTGGCAAAGTGGATAGAGGGCCAGGTCTGGAGTCAGGAGGACGAGTTCAAATCTGGCCTCAGTCTTACTAGTTGTGTGATTCTAGGCACTTAAGCCTATTTGACTCAGTTTCCTCATCTGTAAAAATAAGCTGGAGTAGGAAATGGCAAACCACTCCAGTATCTTTGCCAAGTATACCCCAAATGGGGTCATAGAGAGTCAGACATGATTGAAATGACTCAACAAGAACAACAACTAGATTTTAAATATATGTGTCTTCTGGTCTGAAGTTTTTCATTGCTCCCTCGGTATTCATGATCAAGATACATTTCTTCTGCATAACACTAGGCACCATAGAGCTTATAGGGATTTTGTTGGCTATAAGGGTGGGGTATAACAAAAAGAACGCTGGACCTACCAAAGCACAGAGTACACAAAAGACTGAATTACAGATGGAATTACAAAATGCTCTGCGAGGAAATCAAGAACAAATCAAATAACTAGAGGAATAATGAATGCCCATGGATGAACTGTTAAGTCAATTTACAGTTTTTAATGCCATACCAGTCTAACTATGAAAGGAATAATTTGTTAAACCCCAGAAAGTAGTAACAAAATTCATTTGGACAGACCAAAAAAAATCTAAAATATAAAGGGAAATAACAAAAAGCAAGAACAAAACTATATTATAAAGCAATAATTATCAAAACCATTCGGTATTAGTTAAAAAGTAAAGTAGATCAATGAATAAGACCACACAATGGAGAATCAGAAATAATAGAACTCAATATTTCAGTGTTTAATACACCACAAAACATAAATTACTTAGGAAACAACTCCCAGAGTGATAAGAACTACTGGAAAACTAGAACACAACCTGCCAGAAATTAGGCTTATACCAACCATACTCCACAAATTCAAAATGGATATAAGAAATGAATATTAAAACTCATATAAAAAGTCAGAAGAGAAGCAACCCATATATCTCTTTCATACTCATGGAGACAAGATATATATTCTTAAGCACACAATACAAACAATAAAATAGATCATTTTTACTACATTAAATTGAAAAGTTTCAGCACAAAGTCAATTACATCTAAGAAAAGAAGGTAAGCAGTTGAATGACTGAAAAAAAATCTTTATCCAATTTCTCAGATAAGGGTTTGGTATAAAGATATGTAGACAATGTTTCTGCCAGTCACTGGCAATATGACCATGGGTAAGTCACTAAACTTTCTGATCTTCAGTGTCTTCACCTGTCAAAAGACGTTGATAACGGATTACCTATTTTACAGGACTTTTACACAACTCAAATGATATGTTTGTAAAACAGTTCTTCAACCTTAAAACATTAGACAAAGGTAAACTATTTTCTTCTAAATCAGATAGCAGTAAATCTTTTGAGTATACTGACTTTGCATATATATTTTGCATTCATATATAAATACACACACACATACATACACAGTGTTACTTCTCCCAATAGAAAATAAACTCTTTGAAAGCAGGAACTGCTTTGTTTTTATCTTTGTATTCTTAGGGATTAATGTGGTTTCTGGCACACAGTTGATTATAATAAATGCTTATTGATTGACTGGTTAAAAAAATACATATAGACAACTAACATTTATATATATATATATATATAGGACCAAAAGCCATTTCCCCCCAAAAAAAGTGGTCAAGGGTTATGAACAAACAAATCACAAAAGAAGAATTTAAAACAGAACGTTCCAAATTGCTAATAATAAGATAAATGCAAATCAAAACAACCTTGAGGTTTTGCCTCACACCTAGCAAATTGGCAAAGATGACATAGGATGAGAACACAGTCAATGTTAAAAGGGTTGTAGGAACACTGGCACATTAGTGTTTAGGCACAGAGCTCCATTGCTGATAGAGTTATGCAGTAGTATGACCATTGTGGAAAGTAACTCAAAATTATGCAACTAAAATAACAAAAATGTCTGTACCCACTGACCTAAAGACCGTGGTACTGTTCATATACCCACCCCACCCAGCAGGTCACTGATAAGAACAAAGTTCTCATGTACAACAAAATATTCCTAGCGGCACACTAAAAAATAAAGTAGATGCCCATTAGGCAGGGAATAGCTAAACAAAGTATGTACATGAATGCCATAGAATATTTTTGTGTTACAAGAAACAAGAAATATGACGAATAAGCAGGAAAAGACATATGAACTGACACAAAGAAAAGTAAGCAGAGCCAAAGAAGTAATATACACTGGCCAAACAATGCCAATGTTAAGAACAACCATAAAATGATCAAAAAGTGAATGCTGCAAAATTACAAAGAATAAGGGCAGCTCCCAAGAAGAGTTGAGAAGACAACTCCCCTCACTCCTTTGCAGAAGTAGGAGATAGATGAACCTGAAACACTGAATATATTTTGTCTTGACAATTTTTTTCGCTTTTTTTAAAAAAAGAAATATTCATATTTTTAATAAAATTACTATTAAAGGAGAGAAATATGCAAAAGATATTAAAAACTTGTTATAAGAATTTTTTTAAGTGCTGGATCTAGAGTCCAAATGACCAGATTCAAATCCTGGTTCTGCTCTCTCTGAGTATCACGTGTAAAATGAGAAAACTGGAAAGAAGCATCTCTGAGAAGTTTCTTCTAGCTCTAGTATTCTAAAAATTATTGTCTTCATTTCTACATAGAATCTGCAGGAGAACATATATTTTCAGCATGTTTAAATTCAATTCAATAAACATTTATCCCTTTCTACCATATGGTAGGCACCATGATTTAATTAATGAATTAATTTTTTTCATACATTAAAATGAAAAGCATTAACAGTAGTTTAGTTCAAATCACTGATTTTACTACTAATCTTTAAGTTAACTGACAAACATTTATTAAGAACCTCATATGTGTGGGGCGGCTAGGTGGTGCAGTCAATAAAGCACCGGCCTTAGAGTCAGAAGGACCTGAGTTCAAATCTGAACTCAGACACTACCCAAAAACTAGCCGTGTGACCTCGGGCAAGTCACTTAACCCCCATTTCCCTCCAAAAAAATTAAAAAAAAGAACCTCATAAGTTCCAGGCTCTATGTTTGGTGAAAAGAGTACATATCCAAAAATATGAAACAGTTCCTATACTGATTTGTCAAGGTGCCCACTTTCTACAGGGAAAGACATGCACATAATATACATATATAAAAAAATAAATACAAAATAAATATAAGATAGTTAGTCTAAACCATGGAAAGTTAAAACATGGAAAGAAAACTACAGGCCAATATTATTAATAAACACTGATTCAAAAATTTTAAACAAAATGCTATCAAATACACTACAGCAATTTATCTAAGAAATCATTATGATCATGTGGGATTTAATTAAGGTATGGAAGGATGATTCAACATTAGGAAAATAACCAAAATAATTAATCTATTAAAAACAAGGTAACAATTGGGGGGATCAGGAAAGGCTGCATGTAGAAATATTAGTGTGTCATTTCAATACACTATTGGAAAGAGAGAATGAAAACTAATTACATAATATAGATAATGATAATATTAATAGCAGCAGTTCATACATATATGGTGCTTTAAGATTTACAAAATGCTCTCTTCATGTTATCTCATTTTTTCAGTAAATTAACTCTGGGATATAAGTACTATTATCATCCCTATTTATAATGAAAAAATTGAGGTAGAATGAAGCTAAGTGATTGCTCAGGGTCACACAGCTAGTTAGTAGTTGAAGTGGGATTTGAACTCACAGTCTTTCTAATTCCAAATCCAGGGCTCTAACAACTGTGCTACCTAGCAGCCTCCTAGCAAGGAGAAACAGCCTAACATGACCAGTTTTTAAAAATAAGAGAGGAGAGCAGGGACAAATGCTGAATAATAGGAAGAAAAAATAATAATAAGCATCCATCTTGCTCTGTGACATCTATGGCCTAGTGGTAAGATGAAACTGAGAGACAAGGCATCTGAGCTCTAAGTCTAATTTGCTTTGCTTCAAACCTATTTACTTGCTATATGATCTTGGGCAAGTCACTCTCTCAGCTTTGGTTTTATCACCTACTAAAGTTTAGACTGGATGAATTCTAAGGTCTATTCCAGCTCTGATATTCTGTGATTCTATTAAATACCCTCGAAACCTCTACAGATAAAGAGAGCCACATACTATAGGCAAAGTGAAAACAATAGGAGACTTTAAAAAGACAGTCACAGAATTTTTGAGCTAGGGATCAACTGAGATCATATAAATGTGCCTTTAGGAAAAACTTATTCTACAAGTGCTATTCAGATACATAACAAATACTGCCTAATAGTACCAAAATAAAAATGCTGCAATATGGATACTGTGTTATAATTTTATTATTAATATAATAAATAATTAAATCAAGAAATGACAGTGCTTTCCATGGTCCCAAGTGGTTCCCTGTCACCAAAGCCCATTTTTGAAAATACCAAAATTTTCCCCATCATGCCATACAAGTATCAGTCATGAAAGGCCACAATTAGGAATCCCAAAAGCAACTGTAAGACATAGTGGGTATCAGTTATCTTCAGCACATTACCAACAATGTCCTATTCATAAGAAGTGACTTAGAAGACATCATTAAGGATAACATACAATTGGAAAAGGAGATGAACTGGTCAAGAAGCACTTGGTAGTCAGACACAAAGGACAGTCTCTGGTGTATTGGATAGGTCCTCTATGAAGGATTTATAGAAGTGTATGGACAAGAATTTCATAAGATGTGTAGATGCAAGTGGTTTGAAATACCCATGATGATGAAAAGATACACCTCCCTAATTATAAAATAAACATTTATTGAATAATTAAAAGATGCATTAAGAAAAATTACACACAGATTAATTTGGAGAGGCAGTGTGGTCCAGTGGGAAGAATGTGACATTTACAATCAGATGACCTACATTAAAACCCGGCTCTGTCTACTATCTGTGTGACTTTGGGTATATTACTGAACCTCCCTTGGCTTCAGTTTCCTCAAATCTGAATCAAGGAAGTTGGATACGATAATCCTGAAGGTCCCTTTCAGCTCTAAATCCATGAATCAGGCAGGAAAAAAATAGTTTTCAAAAATATGTTTTAGTATCTATGACATATTGGAAGATAAGTGAGTTGACACTATGGAAGCAATAGTTTTTAAAACTGGCAAAGGTCTGTAAAGAGACAGTTCTCCAAAATCAGCTGAGTAAGATTTTGGTCAATATATGGACCTCATATTGCAACTTGAAATGGAAAAAAAAAAGATGATTATATGTTTGAGAAATAAGCCAATGAGGCAAGGCTAAAATTAGCTCCGCTTGGTTAGTCCAATACACGAAAGGCTAAAAGAGGGAACTTAGCCAACAATAAAGAATATACAAGTCACAGTGTAAAGATAAAGTACCTATTTTCTCCTATGGATTACATAACAGGATTTAGGAGAGATTTAGGCAGAATTCTTATTTCTGATTACAAGGATTATTAGTGGTTGGAATGTGTCCTAGCTCTCGAAGGTTAATCCTTCCATCTGATCTTTTATACTTTATCCTGCTTTTTATGAAGATCCTATCCTCTCTCCAGTACCTTTAATTTCTCCTTCTCTTGTGGCTTCAAACTACTTGAGTTATTTCCAAACTGAAAAAAAATCCAACCTTTATCTATCATAGCACTAGCAAGTTACTTTTCATTTATAAATATTTCATGTATGTGTTTCTACTGACAACTTCTATTTCCCCTCTCCTCATTCCCTACTTTTCTGTAATCTAGTATCCATCTTTACCACACCAATGAAACTACTCTCTGACACTTCCTTCTAGCCAAACATAACTATCTTGTCTGTTTTGAACTTTCTTAATTTTTTGTACTGCAATCTCTTCATTAGCATCGATGATAGATAGTATATTCTCTTGTCTCTCTTCCTATCTTGCTGACTATTATTTCTCTGCATTAGTTGTTTTCCTTCTTCCTAATTCCCATTAACTAATGGGTGTTGTCCAATGCTTAGTCATTGACCCTCTGCTTTTCTTCAACACTCACCCAACTCAGGTAGTAGAATAAAGTTCCAACTGTATGTAGATAATTCTCAAATCTACAGTCAGTTCAAAAAAATAAATGAATCCGTTACCTAATGTGTACAGAACACTGTACTTTACTCAGTCTTGGCCTCCCAGCAGTCCCATATTTTCAATTATCACAGACTGCCTCCACTTCAAAGCCCCTCTGGAACTGAAACGTAATATCTCAGAAACCAAACATTCCATTGCTTCACAACTTCCTTATTTTTGTCAAAAGCATATCACTCTCCCAGTTCCCTACACTTAAAACTTTGGAGTCATTTTCAACTTCTCTCTTTCCTTTTCAACCAAATTCTTACCAATGCTTCCTCTATGGCAGTGGTTCTCAACCTGTGGGTCCCGACCCCTTTCAGGGTCGAACAACCCTTTCACAGGGGTCACAGGGGTGGCCTAAGACCATCAGAAAACACATCTTTCTGATGGTCTAAGGAATGGAGACCCCACTCCTCTATCTGTCTCCAGGCAGGTCCGCCCACAGGCAGATATGCCCACATACAAGTATTAAAGTGTCGTGGCATGAGGAAGGTTGAGAACCACTGCTCTATGGTATCCATTTAATTGTTCCTTCCCCTCAAATTACAATGCTACCACTCTAATCTGGGTCTTCACTCCTTCATGTGTAGGCTATTGCAATAATCTTCCCTCTCTAGAAATTATCCTTTGCACAACAGCTGAAAAAAACCAAATTTCCTCAAACCCCATTTTCTTCATGATATTTCCTTTTTTAAGGCAGATAGCATGTTACAGTGGAAAGGATACTGGCCTTAAATTCGGGAAATCTGAGTATGAATTCTGACTGTGACACTTCAACTGTGTTACTAAGGACAGATCACTTCATCCCTCTGAGATTCAATCAATGTCCTTATCTGTAAAGTGAGGATAAAACTTTACTTCTGCCTCACAGGCCTGTTGTCAGGAAAGTGTTTTGTAAACCCTGAAGCATTATGTAGCTCTATTAATAATAACAGCGATCATAATGATGATCACCACCTATCAAGACTATATCTCCTTGATCCAAACCTCAAATTATACCATAAAGCAGCAATCACTGAAAATAACTGGTCTGGTTTTAAAAGCAGAAAATCAGATTAGAGGAACAGCCCTGAGAAGGATGGATCAGACGCACTTGAACTCAACAATTCAGTGATTAATAAATCTGAAAACATAAATTAAAGAAGAATTCCTATTTGATAAGAATTGTTGTGAAAACTAGTGGGTAATGGTGGGTATAAGAAAAAAAGCAGCATATTATAAATGATGACATGTGTGGCTGCAAAAGGAGGCAGGATGCATATATTAGATCAAAATTTTATACTATACACCACACAATGAACTAAAAATGGATGACATTTCCTCTCAAGCTTCTTGAAGGCAGAGACCAAAAATGTTAGAACCCAAGTAGAGGAGGGAGAGCAAACCCTGCTTCTGGCTCAGGACGCCAAACCTCTCAGCCCACCAAGCTGCTAAAAGCCCAAGGAATGAAGGCCCATGTGGTCAGAAAGGGCACCCCTTCAGGAAGGGGGCAAGTAAGTGAAAGGAAGGAAAAACATGTCTCTGCCCCTGCTAGAAGGTCACTCCCTCCCAAGAACAAAGTTTTACCCTCTTCATTCTTTCAAGCTTTCTTAAGATATGAAGTCTAGGAATTGAGCACCTCAGGGATCTCTAACTTTTGCAGCATCCAGGCTGCCCCAGAGAGCAGAAAATGCTTCTTCCTCCAGCCTGAAAGTACTCTGTAGCTTCCTAACTCCACGTGTTCACAAGAGGTGGGTCAAACGTGGGAGAAGGCTTGCGAGAAGTAGCATGGGGTAGAAAAGAAAATACTCAGCCTGGAATCAAGAACTGAGTGTATCAAGAAGAGCATGATACTTCCTAGCTGTGTGACTCAGACCAAATCATTTTCTTCATCTGTAAAACAAGCGAGCTGGATTAACTCTCAGGTCCCTTTTTGTTCTAAATTTATGTTCCTGGGACCCTAAGTATGAATGAGCCAGTCCCCTACTGGAGGCCCATGCCCTCCTGGGAATAGCTATGCTTCCTCCATCCCTGACACTTTCCTTCTGGAACTTCTGCTCAAACTTTCCTAGAGATGGGGAGTGGTAAAGCTTGGGTGAAGGGGCTTTCTAGAAGTGTTCTTCTCCCTACTTGGCTTAGTGTTCTGAGTTATGAAATCCCCCCTCATTTCAGCAATCTGGCTGAGCATTGGATTGAAGTCAAGAGAATTAGATTCGAATTCCTATTGACTTTGAGTCTGTTTTCAGCTCTGACACTCTGTGAATCTAGGAGACTTGAGTTCCATTCCACTTGACTTCAGCTCGGTCCCAATTTCAGTAAAAGTTGAATGACCCTTCTTTTATGACCTTGGGCGAATCACCTCCTATGTCTGGCGTCTTTGTTTCTTTCTCTGTAAAATAAATTTTGACTACAGGATGCCTAAGGTTCCTTTCAGTATTGTCATGAAACACTGAGGTTTTTATTTTGTTTTGGAGTGATGAGAGAGGTTTATCTCCGTCCTGCTTTGAGGACACTCCCTCAAAGCATCTACTTGCTATAGAGGTTATGATTATACTCCCATGTAGCAGTGATCAGGCTTCATTCAAGTCAACTATGAAGAAACAGCTAATTATTTTTGATAAGTAGGTATTAGGGGCTAGGTACATGGATTTCCAGTTACAGCTTTACCTAGTAAAATGTAAACTTCTTGAGGGCAGGACTGCTTTGGGGTTTGTCCCTGGCACCTAGCATAGTGCTTTGAACATAACAGGGGCTTAATAAGTCTCATGTGCTTTGCTCTATCCCATATCCAACACACTCAATCTCATCTCTGTGTCATTATATAGCTTACTCTACTGCCTGCGTACTCTCTATCATGTCCTCTTTACCAAGTTCATCTTCCTCACTTCCTTTAAAATCCAGCTCAAAATTCACCTCCAACAGGCGGGCCTTGTATGACCCTGCAACAACCCATTAGCATTTTATGTTCTCAGTTGTTCCAGTCTAATTAACACTTCTAGGAAGGCTTCCCTCCACCTCCACCTCCACCCCACTGTTCTCAAGTCTACCCACCCCTCATTTAATGCTTGCAATTACATTCTTTCTTGCTCATAAATTCTCATTTGTTCAGTCTCTTCCGAGTCAGATTTCTCCTGGACATTATATTTCTATTAGTCTAGCAGAAGAGCAAATTGCTGACTCATACTGGTCCTGTTATCACTAAAATCCCTGCTGTCTTACCACATCTTCCTCATTCTGAACTTGTGTCATCGATTCTGTTTTAAACTGAATATAAGATTTTACATGTATCCCTATTAAATATAATATTGTTAGATTCAAAACATCATTCCAATCTAAGTCTTATCTCTAGATCTCAATTCTGCATCCCAGGAATTAGCTGTTATTCCCATACCTAATCATACTCAAATCTGACAGGCATGTGCTTTCACTAAAGTCTCTGATTAAAAGAACAGAACAAGCAAGAGTGATGAGCCCCAGGCATTCACTAGGCACCCTCCTGGTGACATCAATTCATGACTGGACAAGGTCTTTCAAACCAATTAACTATCGTATCATCTAGCCTGTATTCCTCCATCTTTTCCATAAGGATATCATGAAATACTTTGGCAAATTCCATGCTGAAATCCATGTACACCATTCTTACAGCAAAGGTTCTTAATCTGGGATCTGTAATTTGTTTTAAATATATACACATATATATTTTTTACAATGGTATTTCAATATACTTGATTTCCTTTATAATCCTACATGTCATTTTTTATGCATTTAGGAACATTATTCTGAGAAAAAGAGTTTACAGGTTTCACCAGATTGTCATGTGTCCATGACATAAAAAATTTAAGAACTCCTGGTCTACAGCATTTCCCTAATCTACCAGTCCAGCAATTGTGTCAAAAATGGGTAATCTGTGATGATGATATGATCTTAGTTAACCCTTCTCAGCATTATGGGATTTAGAATAGGAAGGGACCATAAAAATCATCCAATTCAACACCCTTATTTTGCACAGAGGAACTTCTGAATAAAGCTTCCATTTCTAAGTGCTTTCAAACCTTTCCGTTAATACAATCTGTTTTAGATGGTTGCCCATTGATGTCATGAAACACAATGGTCTGTAGTCTCTGGACTACCTCATAATTCTCTACGTGTCTACAGTACTTTAAGGTTTACAACTTGTTTTCCTTTCAACAATTCTGGTAGGCAAGTAGAGCTACTCTTATTACCCTTATTTTGAAGAAAAGGAAACTTAAGATGTAGAGAAGTAAGATGATTTGTGCTTAGTCAGACAGCTTGAAAATGTTAAGTCAGTATAGTGAAGAACACCTGCCCTAGCTGCCCTAGCCAGGTCTTGTGACCCCAAGTCCACTGCCCTTCCTGTCACACCAAGTGTCTTCATTCCATTCTGAAAATCAGAACAATATTTGTTCTGATCGTTTGGATTAGAGAATCATCTTGGTTGCCTTCCTCTGGATACTTTCTGATTTGTAGACATCCTGTGCAGATTATTATACCCTAGGTATTCTTGTATATCTGGACACCAGAAAAATGAAATGATGAAGAACTTATTTCTCCTCACTCATCATTCTCAGTTTCTATCACTCAATATCACAATTATGTATTCTTTGCACGGTAACCTTGGAGTTGATCAATAATAGCTATTAGTGACCATTTAAATCTCAGTGCAGTAGCATTCCCTTACCACTGAATTGCCAAATGCAGATTTCGAAATAGAAAACAGACAAAAGAGATTTCACTAAATATTTCCATTCATTCATCTAGTAAACATTTATTTAGCTTCTGCCATGTGCAAGGCACAATGCTTTCACTATTAAAGGAGCTATCTAATAAAAGAGTTGGTTAAGATTTATCTTCCTAACACATCTATCCACATTGATATAATATAATCAGGCTATTTTTGTAAAATTTAGATAAAGATGTGCTATTTCCTGTGCCTTTAACTGCATTCATAAATCAAAACAAGTCAAGGCTACAGGAAGCTTCTACATTTGCCTCTCTTTTTGATCAGTAAAGATTTTGTTTTAAGAGGCAGACCTTAAGAGTTAGGAGACCTGGATTCTAGCATTGGCTTTGCTTTTAAAAAAAGTTGCATGACTAGACCAGTTACAACCTCTTTCTGTATCTCATTTTCATCCATTTATAAACAGAGAGGGCAGAACTAGGGGATCCCTAATATTAATGTTCTATGATTCTATGACTCCATCAAGAGATATAAGTCATAAGATTTAGACTCTACAAATAAGCTGGGAAGGGAATTTAAGTCATGGAAAAGTCACAAAAATGGTTGACTCCCCTTACTTAGTTCCAAGTAGACCTAAGAGCAGTGGTGGAACATAAGAAACTAACGATATATACTGTGAGGTTTTATTGTCAACTGTCTGAATTGCACCTTAAATAATCTGCAGTGAACAAGGGACCTAAAGTGCTTTAATTAAAAATAATTTTAAAACAATCAAATAATGATCTCAGAACTGAAAAAAGAAGATGCTTCATTTAATTACCACAGTGCTCTAATGTTTTAAATCTCAGAGGAAAGCTGCTAGTACACGAGATGGATCCTCTGTGGAGGAATTCTGGAAGGACATGAACAAGAAGAACACTGTTAGAGGGGCCTTTTCACAGAGATCACAGGTCCATCCAAGCAACAACAGCCAGTCAATACCAAAATAAAAGCCAAGGAAAGAAATGTCAAGAAAGAAATTAATTCTCAGTATCTTCATGAAATTTATTTAAGTGAATAAGCCTTGAAAGAGAAAGATGACTTTGACCACAAGCTTCCTAAAGTACCAGATCTGATTGATCAACAAGAAAAATAATGAATGGAAAGATTACAGAAACATAGAACCAGAGCTGGGAGTGGGGGGGCAGAGGTGGGGCACTCAGAGGCCATTTAGTCCAAACCCCTAATTTTATAGTCCAGGAAAATGAGACAAGGAATTTATCCAGGGACACACTGGTCCTAAGCATCAAAAGCAGGATTTGAACCCAGATGGAAATTTGCTCTGTAAAATCTCATTTGCAACTCTGTGAGAGCTATAGATTTATTCAATTGTCACATCCTAGGATTCTAATTAGCCCAGAGAAACTCTTACTCCCAACTTGACAAGAAATATTCCAATTGGCCAAGACATAATGAAAATACTAAGAGAATGTCTTTTTACATCATTAGGGAAAATGGTTTTTACTTCAGACTACTTCAACCTATTTATAGTATCAAGCTCACCAGTAGAAAACTTGAAAGACCAAACAGGCCTTCAAACTATTGGGTATAAACAACAGAATTTACATTTCTAGAGTTGCACCTGAAGGTTTATTTGAAGGGGCTTCCTTCTCTGCAATCCTTCAAGGAAGGTAGTACATGTGTTTCAGCTTTCTCCTCCCCATGGTCTGGGGCGGCTCAAACAGCATCAACTTGGGAGTTACGAGATTTGAACACTGGCTCTGCAATCTATTACCTGTGGCTAGGGGAGAGTTCTTCCATGCTCTTCTGAACCTGTTTCCTTATATATATAAAATGGGATGGGGAGGTAAGCGGGGAGGGGGGGGTGATTCTAGCTCTCTGACCCTAGAAGCCATTTTATAAAAGAGAGGAAACTGAGCACAACACTGGGCACACAGAAGGTACTTTGTAAATGATTTTAAAGTTGGAGTCTCAGAATGGTAAAGTGTCTTCTCTATGGTGACTCAAATCTATGTCTCCGTAACTCCAAATCCAGTACTCTTTGCTCTAAACTGTACTATCATATTTAAAACAAAACAAAACATAAAACTGAAGCAGTGGGACCTAATGAAAGACAGGACAAATACTAATTTAAACTAAATAAAAAATATAATTTCCATAATGCCAATTTTAAAAGTAGTCCATCTTCACTTTCTATTATTTTGTTACTGATACTGAAGAAAATAGGATCTAACGGTGCCAAGATTTTAACAGAACTGATCGTTTGGCATTAGTATGCATTAATATAAATTCTAAAACTTTACCTAAATTCAAAAAAAAGCCTGTCCTCAAGAATTGAACATAAAATCCTCTGTTTGGCACTCCAAGCCCTTTGTAACCTGGTCCTCCCTATCCTTCCAGTCTTATTACACCTTAGAGAGTTCCCACATAACTCTGCAATTCAGGGACAACCCTCCATCTCTGAATTCCCAGCATCTTCTCTGGTAGTATCCCATGCACAGAATACTCTCCCTCTTTATCTCTACAACCTGGCTTCTTTCAAGTCTCAGCTACAATTTCACATTCTACTGGAAGCCTTTCCAATTCCCCTTCTAGTGCCTTTCCTCTGCTGATGATCTCCAATTTCTCCCATATGTAGCTTATTATATGTAGTTGTTTGCTTGTTGTCTCCCCCATTTAGACTGTGAGCTCCCTGAGGGCAGGGCTTTTCTTACCTTTGATGATATTCTCCAGAGTTTAGCACAGTGCCTGGTATACAGTAGATGCTTTAATAAATATTTACTGACTGACTGACTGACTGATTGACCAGGTACATAAGATTTCAAAGATAATTTGATAAGTTTTATTGCCTGAAATCTCAAAGAAAGTCCAGTTATTGTTTTAGGGAAAGGGACTGAGCATGTGATTTCATTAGTAGAGGGAACTAAGAAGATGAGGAATCTTCTACCCCATCTCTGCACACATAGTCTTAGAGTCACCTAGAGCACCAAGGCTGAGTGACTTTCTCAGAGTCACACTTGGCAGTATGTGTCAGAGACAGCTTTTCAACGCTCCCAGTTTCAGAAGGGGGTCTCTGTCCATTTCATCACACTGCCTTTCCTACAAATGTATCCTTTATGCCTCTTTAATCATGTCGGGAAAACACTGCTGTAATGAGTAAGGAGTTCTCCATTACAAGATGAGGGAGGCAATCTTAAAGAAACCTATAGCATCTCACACAACATGTTACAAAGAGAGGGCTGGCACCGATCAATTGCTCAGATGGGTTCACTGAGGTAAACACTACCTACTATCTAAAGTCTAGACAGAAATGAGTGTGATAGATTGAAGTCATGCAACTGTCTTCAGCTGAGTCATTGTAATATTTTCTATTATCTGAGTTATGTTGTACGACTATGACTTTATTGGCATCCTATTTGTGAGGGTTTTAAAATCTCTACAAAATGTTAACTTATACAAACACATTTGAAGGGAAATGTTAATGCAGGGGTTTTAAATAACATTTATCTCAGCATTTGCAAAATGTAATTAAATTTTTTTGTTCACCCTAATTGAATATAAGGAAAAGCTTTCTTTGTAAATGTAAAGAGCTTACACAATTAGGTAACGTAAGGGTATAATGCAGCCAAATTTTATTACCAAAAATAAAGTTTATAGGGAACACAGCATACTATAAATAAATTAACAGAAAGATATCTCAACACAGCAGAGCACAATAAGAGCTATCAATCAAAATTTTACATAACGTTCTTTTTTTAACATATGCTCCGTATCAACAAAAGCAAATGCTTTTTGTCTTTTTTGATTAGTTTTATTAATAAATGATTTTCAAAACAGTTTATTTTAAGCATTTTAAAATGTTTGCTTATTCCACACATATATGATTTGGACCTATCCTAAAACTATGCATGCTTATTATTTTCTTTCTTTTTAAAAAGGCTGTGATTCAATTTTCATGTATCCAACACCCAAACCAGTTAAATATAAAATGTTAAAACTGCTTTTGTCACACTTCCTACAGGAGATATTATACAGAAGACTAGGACAAGTATTAAGATACAATAACTCCCAATAGAGACAGAATTTATGACTGCTATACCATTTATTTAAGTGATTAATGAATACCTCTTCTACAGGATTAAAATTTCTCTTTCCCTCATCGATTACATTTCATTTACACTAAAACAGAAAACCATGAAAGAAAAATGAATATAATTTTTGGTTCAAATAACTAAAACCCCTTTTTCAAAATCATGTATTCTACAAAACAATCCATAAGCACATATAAAATCAATCATTATTAATAACTGGTAAATTATGTGACCTACATAACAACAATCATATAGAAAATCGAATTCCAAAATGAAAGACAATTCGTTTTTAGTTCCTAAAAGTCAGGATATATTTTAATCCACTTAACCTCTTGAAACATTATGCAATGTAATTTCATCTCAAAGAATAATCTGTAGGAAAAAAATAGACTAAGAAGTGAAAGAAAACATGGTATACGCTGTATCACAAATCCAGGTTTATAGTTTTAACAATATGGGTCAGAGACCAGTTGAATATTATGTTCTGTTAATAAATACAAATATCAAGAAATCCCAGAATAATTCTGAACATTCAGTGCTTTATCCAGATCTCTTCTGAACACTGTTTCTTATTGGAGTTAAATTTTCTATAAAAGCATTTACAAGTCTGAAATTTTTTTTAAAAGATAAATATAAGCATTTTTTAATTTTAAAATAATACTTGTAATGCCTGGAGAGCAAACAAGTAACACATCATAACCCAATAAAGTATTTTCTAAGTTTCCTTGTAACAGTGATGCTTAGCTAATATAAAGTAATCCAAATCACTTACCTGTTCATCACAAGAAGGCTGAGTTTCATCTGATAACTCTTTTTCTAAATTCATCTTAAGGAGAGGAGACTTTCCTTGCTACACCAGACACCCAGACTTAAATTATACCATTTAACACCACACCATGCCTGTACATGTCAGAAAAGTTTAAAGACATTTCATACGAAGTTCCATTTTACTCCCTTTTTGTTACCCATGGCAACAGGACATTGCATGAAGCAGTGGTTCGTCGGAGATTCAGATTAGATCTCAATTATTGCTCACAAAGAGAGAGATCAGTTTACATAAATCATGCTGTGATATCATTTTTTAAGTATTTCCTCTAACAAATCTGAAGAATAAAACTTGGGCTGATGGGGGTAATTTTTCAGTCAGAACAACAGCTGCAAAGAATTTGGTTTTTCGTAGAATGGTGCAGTTCACAACCTTAATTACAGTTGCTGATGATTCTATTAAAAGCTTCCCATATGCCAAGGTTTCCACAGTGCCAGCCAGTAAAATCTGACACATTGCTGAAAAACTATCTTACTTCTTTCCATTCCCTATTTACCACTTTGACAGGCTTCCAAACATTTCATATAAACGGAAGAGGTAAGTCATGGATCAAGTCCTAGTGTAACCGGTTTTAGGATTTCATAAATAGCTGTTATGTGATTTTAAAAAAAAGAAAGAAAAGTTTCAGGTATTCCTTACTCCCTTATCTGTCACAGCATTACAATAAAAAAAATATCTTCCTCACTTGACAAGTTTCTTAGGGTCAAATGAGGATCACATTTTAAGAATTGTTAGCCTTACTGACTCAAGACTGACTTACAAAGTTGGAGGCAAAGTCATACAGTGGAAAGTGCAATGTTGTAGCCTGAAAATGTGAGTCTGAGGCTCAGCTTTGGTCATTGAGTGACTATCTGACTACAGACAGATAACCTGTCTGAGCTCAATTCCCTCATCTGCCATCGGGATTAAATAATACTAGTCTTACCTAATCTCAAAAAGTTGTGAATAGAATACTATTAGAAATGTGAAGTGCTACAAAGCTACAAAATACCACAGGCTACAAAACAACAACTACCTGAATTGTTACTGAGGAAGCCGGGGGTCACAGTGGAGAGAGAACTGGACTTCATGTTAGGGAGAAGAGAAGAACGGGGAATACTCATTTATATAGCACCCACCATGTGGCACCCAGGCATTATACTGAATCCTAAGAACTTTAAGAACTGATTCTGAATCTGTCTCAGGCTCTTACCAACTGTGTGACCCTGGACAAGTCACTTGTCTCCACCCATCCTCAGTTTCCTCATCTGTAAATGAGGGTTATAATATTACCTCTCCCCAAAGTTATAATGCGGATCAAATGAGAGAGCATATAAATCATTCTGCAAGCCTTAAAGCTCTATATAAATGCAACTATTATTATTCAGTGTAATTATGGCTTGCTTCCTTTTGTGGCAACTAAAGTTACACCAAGATTAAAACTGCAATGGAGTGGTGTAGAGTGGTCTTCTTTTAGTTACTTTTATTCTGTTCCCTTCCCCTGCCCTCATTCCTCAGTGGATACCACACACTCAAGAGCACTCCATTGGAGTGTATCCATCAGTTAAAATAGCTGGGCCATCTCCAAGTGTCCTGATCCATACCTGGTCACAGGACCCAGATGGCTCCAGAGGAGAAAGTGAAGTTGGTGACTCTGCATAGTCCTCCCCCACTTAAATCCAATTCAATTGCATGTCATAGTATCACCTCCCTGATGTCATGGTCCTCTTTGAGAAGAAGGACAAACAGCAAGCAACCTCTGAGCCATCAGTGTGCCCAAATAATGACCAAGTGAGGCTTGGGCTAGGACATATTGTTAACCAATCAATGAGAGCCAGAGTGATCTGAGTCTAAGGCATGTTCCTTAAGAAAGAAATCTAGCCTATAAACCCCAATATATCTTTCAAGGTTTCAGCGACTGAAATTTATATTCCCTTGGTTAGAATACCTGAAGGCAAAGGTATGATAATTTATGAGGACTGAAGGAGAAGTAGTAAGGATGAAGAGGGAGGGAGAGAAGGAAGGAAGGAAGGAAGGAAAGAAAGAAGGAAGGAAGGAAGGAAGGAAGGAAGGGAGGAAGGGAGGGAGGGAGGGAGGAAGGAAGGAAGGAAGGAAGGAAGGAAGGAAGGAAGGAAGGAAGGAAGGAAGGAAGGAAGGAAGGAAGGAAGGAAGGAAGGAAGGAAAGAAGGAAGAAAGGAAGGAAGGAAGGAAGGAAGAAGCGAGCTGCATTGCCCAACTAGAACTGGCCAGCTGAGTCCCCAGTGGGGCAACAACTACTACTCACAAGTTGTTGTTTGTTCTACTAAATACTTATTGACCAACTTTACTTGTTTCACAATTCAGGCTCCATTCATTCAAAGCCACCCACTAAATATGTATACCTCATTTTTTACTGCCTCCATTCATTCACCTATTTTTGACAGTGCCTGATCATAAGAAAGCAATAATGTTTTTATAAGCAGTATACTGTATTGAGTAGCAGCCAATTCACACACAATTAATTCGCCTAATCATTAATTTATCTCACAATCTCTAGAAACTACATATAATTCAAACTTTCAAAATATTTCTAATTTCATCAATATGAATACTCCTATGCACACACTCTGCTTTTCCTAAGCTGCCATAACCAAAAGATAATCAAATGGTAGTCAACCACTGGTGGCCAATCATTAAGGTAATGAGGCTTTCTAGAATTTATTAGACTAAATCCTGTTCCAATGTCTGATCATGAGCTCTCAAGGTATATATCATTGATGCATGAGCTTGGATAGGCTCTTCCATGCTAAGGAAGGTTTTAAATAAAGGACCTAAATGAGCATCAAGTTCAACCAGATTCTAAAATTCACATCCATTGCTATCCCTGGTTGGATGTAGTTGATGGTGGCTGATACATGATGAAATTCAGCCAGTGAGATGATAGGATGAATTAATGTAATGGTAATCAATTTGTTGGATATTTAGGGCTAAGTGGATAGGATACTTAGGGCTAAGTAGATCAGATACTTAGGGCTAA
>CM053601.1:139642244-139717244 GCA_028646575.1 Pseudocheirus occidentalis
TGACTTATTTTAGAATCACCAAATAAAATTAAACTTTGTTAGCTGTATTTAATACTGTATATGTTCACAATGAATTGTGGAATTATAAGGGAACTTAGAAAACTCTCTAGTTATATTTATAGGACTTTTTAAAATATCAAGCCAAAATTTATCTTTATATATGTAATGATTACCAATATAAAACACTTTATGTATGTCATCTCATTTGATGCAGAGGACTCCGATATATGTGTATGTATGTATATGTATATGTATGATTTTCCACATATATATAATGTGTGTGTGTGTGTGTGTGTGTGTGTATTCTAGTCATCCCCAGGCCTTCCTGAGCTACAGTTCCTCTTCTAGGCCTTTTTATCACTTGTCATTGTAAACCATCACTGCTGAGTCTTTGTAGCCCACACCTATTCTTTCTGATACCTTTACAAACTTTATTGCCAAATTTAGGCAGTAAAAATGCCTTCTGTAATATTTTGGACAGCATAACTTGGATCCATAGCAGAGCAACAAGCCATTTTGGGGAACTACCAGGGAAGTTTCTTAGTCTATTAAGTGAAAGCTTCCCATCCTGTACAGCTGTAATAATTTCATCTGCATTGCTTCTGATCCTCCAGGCTACCAGAACTCCAGAGACCATGTCCTAGGGGTGCTTAATTCACTCTGTTTGGGAATTCCATCCCTGAGACTGAACTATCCTGATTGGTGAATGAGTGAGAGAGCACCAACTCAGCCTTCTGTATCTAGGGGGCCCAAGCTCACACAAGACCATGTTTCATATTCCATGCATCTACATCTACATCTTCCATCCATCTATTTATCTATCCTGCCCATTTTCTTGTCATCTGCCCTAATACGGCTTGCATCTTCTTTCTGTTTTTCACCTTTTGCTCTGAGAACCAAATTCAAATCAATATTACCATTGTTTCTGGAAAGATTACATCAGTCAATTCCCTTAAGGCTCCTCTTACCATGCATAAGACATCCCAGACCAAAATTCCCTTCCCTGGCCACCTCTTCCTTATGTGTGTTGTGTTTCCTGACAGAATTGAGAGCTTCTTGAGATCTGAGATGGTCTCAACTTAGTCCTTGTTTCTCTAGCGCTTAGCACAGTGCTTTTTAAACACTTAACAAATGCATTTTGTTCACATGTCATTTCTGAGCTCTGTTAAGCAATGTGGAGTGCTTAAGTAGGGGCCAGAACTAGTTTAGTTTGCACGTGTATAGCGATATGCAGTTTACAAAGTTCTCTCACTTCCATTAAGCCTTGTTTAATTCTTACAAGAACCCTATGAAGGCAGGCAGGTCAGGGATTATTGTCGTTATTTGATGGGTGATGAATTAGAACCACAAAGAGATAGATTTCTGTGACTACAATCATGCACATGCTGAGGGGTAGAATGGGCGCTCACATTTCAGTGCATTCAGTGGAACCTAATCTGCTTGTTTCCCACAAATACATGTGATGATGCAAATGTAAAACACTCTTAGGCATGTAGGAATCTTAATGTAAACATTTATAATCTATAATAAGCTGACCTTTGAACCAGAGAACCCGTAGAAGAAAATAAATGGAATGGAATGAAATGGGAAAGAGTTAACTGGGTGATTCTCAACATTACAGCTTATGTCACTCAGTCAGTCCAGTCAGTATCAGCCACTCCATGAGCCTCAAGGCCCCCTGCAGGATAAATTCATCACCTGCAATCTCATGGTCATGGTCATTGGTCTGGCTTTGATAACCCAACACCTTCTTAGCAGCCCCAGTTTGCCTCTTTTGGATTACGGGGCTGGAGCCACAAACACCTCCCCAGACCTTTTTAGAGAACTCTGAACCCTCAGGGTCCTCCCATTGTATTCAGGGGAGACAACTTTCAAACAACTCTATAAACACAAGATGTATGTGATATAAAGGGAAGCTAATCTCAGAATCATTTGTAGTAGTAAGAAAAGGAGAGAAAATCAATAAAGGCTTCTTGCAGAAGGTAAGATTTGAACTGAATCTTGAAGGAGGAGAGGGAAGTTAGGAGGCAGAGGAGGGGAAGAGGGAGAGCATCCAGGTCTGGGAGGCAGCCAGTGAAAAAGCCTAGAGTTGGGAGATGGAGGAACACGTATTATGTACTGGAGGAACAGTAAGGAGGTCCATGCCACTGGATCCTGGAGTACATGGAGAGGACTAAGTGTAAGAAGACTGGAAAGGCAAGAGAAAATAAAGTGATGAATTTTAACGGTTGTAGGAACTAAATTCATTAATGTTGGGAAGTAACTTGGGATCGGTAGGTGGAAAATGTGCATTTTATGAAAATTAACCATTGATTTTAAGTTGTTTAAAGTTAGTAGAAATGTAATAGGTTTCACCTGTAAAATTCCTCCTCTCTGGAGGAATCTTTAGCAGCATGTGCTTGTCCATAGCAGTATGGAGGTAGGATAATTGCATTGAAATGAAGTCTTCAAGGACAGCTAAAGCTAATGATTTTCCGTCATGATTTACAATAGAAGAAAGAGAATTATTTACTGTATTTTAAGTTTCAAAAACAGGTAGTAGTTTGAGTGGGTTCATATTTCCCTTGACTCTTCCTCGGTTGAAACCAGAGGTGGTTGATCATTAAAGAAAGAAAAATTAAAAGAAAAGACCCAGCTGTCAGTGTTTATATGGTTTAAGCAAAGTAGTTAGAAAGCAAGAACAAGCTTACAGATTATGTTGGGTAGTAAGGTCTGCATGATCTGTGGGTGAGACTTGGGAAGAAGGAGTAGAAGTGACAGAAAAGGAGCATTCCTCTCACAGTGACCTCAGGTTCACTCCCCACGTCCCCCAATCAAGGGCCTAACTAGCACACGTGCCCTTAATTCTTATGCCCTTAATTCAGATCTCATCACTGAAGTCTTTCCAGATCTCTGCTGCCATTGATCCCTAACAAGCATTTTAGACATGTACGGAGGGAGGCACTGCTTATTATCTACTTCCCACGTAGTTCAGTTCTCTGCAATACTGTGCTCATTGTGTGTGTTTGTTTCCCTGGTTAGCCAATAATCCATGTGTCTACTATCATTTATTAGTGCGTAACACATGCCAAGCATTGTCCTAAGTACTGGGGACACAAAGAAAGGCGAGACGGTCTTCGCCCTCAAGGAGCTGACAATTACCCGATGGGGAGATAGCAAACAGTTGTGCACAAATGAGACGTAGACAGGGCAGACTGAGGTCACTGACAGAGGAAGGCGCTAACATTAAGAGGGATTGGAAAAGACTTCGTGTTGATGATGGGATTTTAGCTGAGACTTGAAGGAATCCAGGAGACAAAGATAAGGAGGGAAAGAATTCTAGGCATAGAAATTAAAGTATAAAATCCTCGAAGGAAGGAACCATCACCATCATTTTCTTATGTTATTCTATAGTAACTAGAACAAGGCTCTGAGGCCTGAAGTAGTCAGTCAATAAGCATTTATATGTCTAGTATGTATCTAGTATGTAGCCAGCCAGGGCCCTGGGAGTTCCACAGTGAAGTGCTCACCAGCCAGACACCTCAGGAGATCTGTGCCAACATAATTCGGGAAAAGCTCTTGGAGCACCTGCCTGAGGAGGTGCCTTACAGTCTGTGTCAGGAGACCAAGCTGTGGAAAGAGGGTCCCAGTGGGGAGCTTGTGATCCTGCAGGACTTGTTAGTGTCTAAGGAGTCTCACTTGAGGATATTGATTGGTCAGAGTGGGCAGCTGATCAGCCAGCTGGCATATGAAGCCACTGAGGACCTCAGAAACATATTCCTCTGTGATGTGCGGCTCCGCCTCTCAGTCAAGCTTCGCACGCAGGTGACCACCCTGACTGGCTGGCTAGGCATGTGGATCTGCTGGTTTATCATTGACTGCAGTGATCCCTGGGCCTAGTCCTGAGAGGAGTGAAGTGAGAAATGCCTCTGCCTCTGCCTGGAGCTGCCTAGAGACCCACCCTCCTCTCAGGAGCTCCTCTTGCTGGTGCCTAGGGCCACAGACAACTCCTGTTCTTTTTTCCAGAGCAGGGGCTTGGTTCTCCCTTCATCCCAATCCTCTCTGCCTTGGTTAGCTGGCCCCCTACACCTAGCACCAAGCAGATGCCCCATGTACAGCCCCAACCAGGCCCTTGATGCCCTGGAGGGGAGAGCTCTGACCACCCCCTTCTCTTCCACCTCTTGTCCTCATTCTCTATCCCCTTCTCTGGTTTGTTGGTGGTAATAAAAAGACGTAGGAGAGAAAAAAAATGTGCTAAGCAGTGATACAAAAGGAGACAAAAAAGGAAAAAGACAGTACTACCTTCCCTCAAGGAGCTTATAATCTAATGGGGGAACCACAGGCAAACAACTACATACAGGATAAATTGGAAATAACCAAAGGAGGGATGGCACTAGAATTGAGAAGCATTGGGAAAGGTTTACTATAGAAGGCAGAATTTTAGCTAGGACTTAAAGGAAGCCAGGGTAGTAGCCAGGAAATGGAGGTGAGGAGGAAGAACATTCTGTGTTTGAGGGACAGCCAGTAAAAATGCCTGGAGTCTGGAAATTGTGTCTTGTATCATTGAACTGAAGAGTACCTGAGAGAGAGTATCAGGTATGAGAAGACTGGAAAAGTTGGAGAGGGTTAGACTCTGAAGGACTTTCAATGCCAAGCAGAGGATGTTACATTTACTGCTGGAGGTAATAGGGAATCATAGAAGTTTTGTTAGCTGCTTGGAGGACTGGCAAACAGATTTTTGCATAATATTCAAAGTTTATTTGCACCTTAGTACTAGAAGGTTTGGATGCTACTTCCAGGCCATTTTGTTGGTGTGATTTTGCTTGTTTGTTTTGGTTTTTGGTTTTTTTTTTCCTCATGTAGCAGCTCTTTGAGCTGATACCTTCATATTACAGTCAGTAGCAGAGGTGATCAATGTGTATCTGTAAGGCTCAATGCAGTTTTGTTTTGGTTTTTTAGAGCTTCATGTTATGAATTATAAAAGATGATATTCACAAAACCAAGTTTTGAATCCAAGTGAGTAGGTAGAAAATTAATATAGACGTTTCTGAGGTCTATCCTGTATAACAAATAGATACATATTAATGTCTTTCCTACTATGATGACCCTGCTTTATTCTGATTCCTCCTTTTGAGAAGAACCAGCTGGCATTGGAAAGCCCTATGAGCTGTGATCCTATGACCCTTGGATATAATGTGTTATTCATTTCCTGGGTCATATTTCTATTTCCTTTGTTATAATTTGCAGCAAAGAAGCCGTCATCTTACAAGTAGAGCTTTATTATATGTTCTGTGGTTTCTTTGTTAGAGGTGTTCCTTCTACCTCTGCATATCACTACCCCTCTATCCTGGGTGATTGTCAGCCATGCCTTTCCATAGGTTCTTCATAGAGAAACTCTTTAATGCACTTCCCATGGTACTATGAATATTTCAAAAGTGTAATTTTTAATCCCTGTCCATCTAGTCAGATGTATTTGGGATGTCCTCTTTTTTGCTGCTTCTTTTCCCTTTCAAGTTATGGTTGTTAATATACTACTTATGCCTTCCATGTGGCTTTGGATTGCTCTTTGGGCTCTTTGGAATTGTGATACTTCTGAGGTCATGAAATTTCTTGATTAACAGTCATATAACAACACTAGAATATTGGGAAGACGCAGTTACTGCAATGCATAGTTTGACATTATCGAAAAAATTCGCAGTTGCCCAAATGCAAGACAGCCCAAACTCTTCAAACTCTGCTTCATCTCCAGGCGCTGGCCACCATTTACCTGTCCTGATGCCGCATTTCTGCCTACTTCCACAGCTTGAGGGCATCTTCTTATAGTTTATTTCCATCTGTTTAGCATTTCACTACCCAGAAAACTCAAATTATCTTCTACAAATGTGGAATTTTGCACATAATCCTCCAGAACATTTATGGAATTGTTACCCATTCTCCCAATTATGCATATGTGACCACAAACATGGAACATTATGTTCTCTGAAGAACCAAAGTGGTAGGTGACTTAAAGGGCAATGGAAAGTTGCATGTGTGTCAGGGGTTTTGTCAAATCGATATGTTTGTGAGAAGTGGGGTCAAAGACACAGTCGAGTGAGTGTGTGGTGCAAAGAGGACACATGCCACAAGGGAGAGAGAGAGCAGATGGATTGTACAAGATTCACATCGAGTGGTAACTACCCAGTATCAGAAGGAACAGGCAGGCCTACAGCTACAGCATCCTGGAGAGTCACTGTGTAGAGAATTTATGGAAAGACATGGAACGGAATCCAGCAAGATGAAAAGCCATGCATACGTTATGGTCTACAACAGTGGCTATTGATACTGATCTCAATCTGTACAGATCGTAAAGTGTGAAAAAGAGATGAGCGATCCTAGCACTGATCTCTGGGGTGCCCCAACTCTGCTCATCTTCTTCCCATCTGCTCCCTGATCCTTAGTACTGAAATGTTGTTCTTCAAGAGAGACACTATTCATTTTGGGTCCCTGAGGAAGCCAGATGCTTTAGGGCTAGACAAGAGAATGGCTCAAGCTTAGGTTGAGAACTTAAAAAAAATGGATTAATTATAAAATGGATAATGTTTAATCTTTTTTAACCAACTTTTTATATGTAATTCTTATTGTCTGGCGTTGGTATATTATTTAAGAATTTGTTTATTTTTTTCTCCTTCAAATAAATCCTAGAAAATGTACTCTTACAGTCTGATGTATTGTAACAGAAGATAGAAAGGAAAGACAGAATGCCAAGTTTCCAGACTAGGGCCTTCAATTATGGTGGAAAGGACAGAGGAAGATGGAAAAGATAATTAGAGATTGGAAATGACCTCTCTCTGAATCTGGAGAAATGAAGCACGGCATTGTGAAGGGAGTATCAGTAATTAAATTTAATAAGCGTTTATTAAGCCCTTAGCGCTACACTTAGGGCCAAGAGAGACACAAAGTTTAGACAAGGGCTAGTGCTTGTTTGCCCTTATGGTATTTACAATCCAGTAAGGGAATAAGACACAGATACACATCCTTGGGGTAGACATCCTCCTAACTCATTGACAGACTTGAAGCCCATTGGTTACTTTCAGTCTAGTTTAGCCAGTCTGCCCAAGATGCTTTACTGGAGTGTGGTTGCTGCACAAGCTACAGCTTCTTGGAGCCACAGGTGAGAGTTGAGTGTCAGGTGGACACCAAAAGTGGATGGATGAGCAGTCCTATAAAGGGCTCAGCAGCCCACATACCAGAGGCCCTAGTCCTCCTTAAATACCTGTGCAACAGGCAAATGAGAACAGTTTCTTCCAGCGGCCATGAAGGTTGCTAAAGCAGACTCCATGGAATGCTTAGAGCTTGGGCAGACATCAGAAACACTAATGTCATCCACTGTGTCCCGGGCCATCGCCAGTCGGCCTGACTTTTGTCCTGCCACTGGACTTCGATGATTCTGGAAGAGAAAGTGAGGGTGATGACCTCTTCAAAAATGGAAGACAAAGAATAACAAGATGCATACACAGATAACTATAATGTAGAATAATACCTGGTAAGTCCATCTAAATTCTGTGCCTCTCTGGTGCCAAGTATGGTATTCTATATACAGTGTGTGCTTGTATATGCTGAATAAAGGTTTGTTAAATGAATAAGGGAATTGCAAATAAGTGCCACATGAGGACGTCATTATAATAGGGAAAAATCCAGGAAGGCTTCCCAGTGGAGGTAGAATTTGTATTAGGTTTTAAAGGATAGGTGAGAGATCAACGGGGGATCTTGAAGCCATCTAGGCATCAGCTTTTTTAATTGATTAAACTTAAAGAGGTGGATAAAAGAGTGTGAAAGTTAACCAAGAGACTAAAACCTTTAATTCAGTTCCTTATCCATGACAATATATATATATATATATTTATATAACAATTACTATTGGTGGCCATTGAGTTTTTCTAAGCATTGTGTCAATAGTGATGAACTTGAAAAATGTCCCATTTCATTCTTTCCCCATATCCATTTTAGATGGAAAAATATTAGCCACAAAGGGATTGGGGAGGGGAGGGAAAGGTTTATAACTAACTGTGAGATAAGGCCAAATTATCCACATACTCTATGGGTAATTATATAGTACTGAGTTTTAGAGACAAGTACATCTTTCCACTGTCCTCATAAGAAAATTGAGGGACATGAAACATAAGATGCCATGTCAAGGGCACGTAAGGGCAATCCAAGATTAGAACTCTCAACCCCAGTAAGTCACTTTTTTGTCTTTGAGCCAGCTTTTACCCTGACAGCTTAGTGGTCCAGTGAATCAAGTACTGGACCTGGAGTAAGGACAACTGAACAGAGAGTCCAGTTCCAGTCACAGACACTTAACTAGTTGTATAACCTCTCTGCCTCAATTTCCTTATCTATAAAATGTGAATAATAATAGGACCATCTTCCAGGGTTGTTGTGAGAATTAAATAAGAAAATATTGCAAAGCCAACTATCATTATCACAATTATTATTATTAAATCTAATATTATTGATATCTAATATTATTATTAAATCTAATTGACATCTAATGTCCATTTTTCTTAAGAGTTAGCTCCATAAGGGGATGGAGGTGGGGAGAACCTTTCATAATGTTTTTAGAATGTTGGTGCTTGCAGCATTGACCATTCATTAGAATTCAGAAGTCTGGTTCCAACCTACCTGTCCAATGTGATTTCAAACCATTCCTCTTCACGTATATATCATGCCCCCCTTTAATATAATTTCCTTAAGAAGAGGGACTCAGTTGTTTTTCATCAACATATCCCTAGTGCTGAGTGCCTTGAATATAATAGACACATTATAAATGCTCACTGAATTTTTGAATTAGAAGTAGAAGGGACCTTAGGGACCCTTCTGACAGTTGAGGGAACAGAATCCCTGAGAGATGCAGTCACTATTCTGAGGTCACATATTTGATAACCTAGCTAAAACAAGAATGCTATTAGAACTCAGTGCTTTGGGTATACAATAAAGATTTAACAAAAGATAACATGTACCTATAAGCAAAGCAGAATGTGGAGAGACTTTCTCATGAGATCCTGAGACTTAATTTCATTGGTTTTCTTTTTATCCCATAATCTATTTTTGAGACACACACATGATGTTTGAAGTAAAAAACCAGGTTCATTTGAAATATCAGCCAGAAAATTTGTAGATCTATCCTGATAACTTGGAAATGACTTAATTTTCACCATCTGTCCTTGTAGAACCTCAAAAAACCACTTCACATACTAACAGTTTATTTTTAACGGGGTCTGCTTTGTTCTGTTAAGCTTTCAAGTAAAGCAGTATTTATGTGTTCATGATAAGTGCATTGCAAATATTTAGATCAATTTGTGATCCAAGTGTCACAAAATTACAAGTCACTCTATTTTTTTAAAAGTGTTCTCTTAAGAATTTATAACTGTTGAGAGAAGCTACCCTTACAAAATCCCAGGGATCTTTCCAGACCAAGTATTGCCAGTTGCACAGCTGAGAAAACAGAGAGATGGAAGGTTGAGTTTCTCATGACTGATCACAGACTCTCTGAGGAATCTTAGAATCAAACTAGATTTGTAGTTTAGGGTTCCATCTCAATTTGTCTCCAATAGTTTTGTGCCTCTCTAGATACATTGAATATGTAGTATGGTATATTAGAGTTTTCTTGTCTCCCTTCTAGGTTCTAAGCTTCATGAGAGCAAGAGCTTTTTGAAATATGTGTTTTTATTCCTAGCACCTAGCCTAATGTGCTCATAGTAGATAGTAAATGTTTACATGAATAAAATTCTGATCCTTTATGTTTTTAAGGAAGGGCCTATTATTGATGCTTTGATCATTTAAATAAAATTATTTTTTCATGGTTGTACAATACATAAGGACATGAATAGTTTTGGTACCTTATGAGTTTTTCTTTTTTACCTGAAAATGCTTTATTTTCATAAAAATGTTTTTAAATATTTAGCTTCTTATTGAACTGTGGCTTAAAATACAAATGATGGGAAAATGAACTTTATAAATCTATGTCCAAATAATATACTAAAATTAAAGATTTTATTTTCTTTTTTTGGATCCCTCAGTGCTATTCCGATTCATGGGAAATTGATGGTATGTTATTTTCTCTAACAGCGTGGTGTTGATCTTTTAGCATTTATACCACCTAGTGTGCAGTTACTGTAGCTATGTGACCTAAATAATTCAAGTTCCTTTAGCAACAGCAGGCTAAAGGTCTTCTCTTTAAATTATTTATGGCGTCTTCTATAATGCTTTGTGTCAAGTATTCTATTAGTTTCGCCTGCTTGAGACTGTGATATTCAAGAAATGACTTTGTCACACTGAATGATTGGAATTTTTGGAGAAATTACAATTGTTTACCTTCTTCAGGAAGACTTACGAAAGGAACAATGCCATGTTTTGTAGCAAGAACCTTCGCCCAGCCCTTCTTGGGCGATTACAGCTGAATTTGGTATGGATTCAGAGGGGTGGTTTGCAGTCAATGGTTGGAAGTATTTGGTTAAATGGCATCACAGTGGCTCTTATCAGCTCTATCCAGGTAAAGTCCTTAGTGGAACCTTAGAAAACTTCCACCCTGGGTATGTGCACATAGTAGCTTTCATGAACAGACTGAGTTATTTAGTGTAGAAGTATGTTTGGCTCATAGCTACTGCTATCTGTAGTTACATGGGTTGAGGAATGTAAATATTTTTATTTTATAATTGATTTGAAGTCTGATTTTGAGTTGTATTTGAAAAAAGTGAGTACAGTTATGAGTTGGGGAATATAATAATAGGTTTAAAAAGTTAAATATGATGGCTTGTTAAATTTAAGTTCCATTTTAGGTATTTGCAAAAAAAATCTTCGTTATTAATGGGCATATAGATTGTATTTAATAATAAACATTTGTAATTATAATTCCAGTTTTAGTAGTTTTATTTTTTAAACAGAATTTAAGAACCCTTTAAAAATGTTCCATTGGGGCAACATTCCTGTGAATTTAACTATTTTATGAAAATGTGTAAGTGTGTAGTATAATGTGATGGGTTTTTAAAAATAGACTTTTTCCTGAAGTCAGATTTTCAGTTACAAAGACAAATAAGTCTATGTGTTTTGAACAGTATGCACAAGAGAATCATGCAAGGAAGGCCTTGAGAGCAGGCTAATGTATAACAAACTGATTGCTGGTGTATTTTAAGCTCATCTTTGCTGTCACTAAGACCTATAGCATTTATTATAATAGTTGAAGAATGTTAAATGCTTCTATGTGATTAGAGGAGTTCTGAAGAAGGGTTTTTTTTTTTGTTGTTGTTGTAAAGCAGTTATTTATGGATTTATAATCTCAGTTCTTGAAATGGTCATCAGAAAAGTCCTAACTTTCTACACATGCTCAGCTACATATGAAAATGGTAATATGAATCCGACAATTCAAATGAGTTTTACCCACTTTAGGTTTGACACAAAAGAGCCGTGTATTATCAAGCTTTACAGTGTGCTTTGCTTCATACACTGGATGGGCTCTTGAAAGTTCTGTGCTAATTAGGCTGGTTTTGTTTTTGTTTTGGTAAGTCAAGTTCTATTTTAAATTTGCTAGCAGATGGCTCCATCGTAAAGACCCCTACAGTGAATCCTTTTGTACAACAAATGTCTTTTTGTAATGCTAATAACAACTCCTTAATTTTTATCTGTTTTGTAAGTTTAGATTTTGCTGTAGTGTAAAGAATGGTCCATTTGGAGTCACCTATCTATGTGTCCTTGGACAAATCCCCTAACATTTCTGACCATCGGTTTTCTCCTCTATATAGCAAAGAAGAGCTTTAAAATGCCCAATGCAGTTCCAAATTCTCTGTACTTCTGTGCTTCGAGTGTGTCCTCTTAAGACAGTGCACACCTTGTGTGATTTTCATTATTTCCCTTCACAACAAATCCACTAAGTTCATTCTTTGCGTGATGACTATTTTAGTGAGCCACTATTATCAGCAGAATCTAGGTAGACAAGCTTGTGCATCTATCATTCTAGTAATCCCTGGATAGGAAATATCTTGAAAATATTAGGGAATTTTGAATGGTGTTAGAATGTGCTCTTCCATCATCACGGGCTTTCATCTGCTCATCTTCAGTCACCATTTTTAAAGGCAGAAACTCTTGAACAATGTACTCTTCCTATGATCCACCTGAATTGAGACAGCTCTTATCTTTATTTCTGCTGAATGATAGACGTATCTTTGTAATCATCTCATCTCAATATGAATGAAAAATTGAATTATTTCCCTGGGATTTTGCTTAAGCAAAATCAGATTGGGAAGAGAGAACCAACTCCATATCCACCAGTGGTTACCTTGTCTTATTGTAGTGACAGCTCACATTTCTCTTCTGGTTTACTTGTCCACCACAAACTTAGGGAGGCCAGTAGTACGGATAAGGAAGCTGGGGTCAGAGATGAGGAGTGATTTGCCAACAGTCTGATAGCTTGCCAATGAGAGAGCTGGAATCCAAACCCACATCTTTGGATTCTAAATCCAATACTCCATATGTACATGTACATACACAAACGTGTGAGGTTCAGTGACTTGCCCGAAGTCACAAAACCAGTGTGTATGAGAGGCTAGATTTGAATTCAGGTCTTCCTATCACCTGGGCTGTCTCTATCCTTTATATCATGCTACCTTGCATTCATTAGTATATTTATGAATATAAAACACATATGCATTCGTGTGTGCATATATACATATTAAATTATTTTAGCCAGAAAGCATTAGGTACATATAATTAGCATGATGATGATAATAATACTAGCTCATATATCGACAAATAGTTATTTAGCATTTACAAAGCACAAGTAGCACAGATACTATCCTAATTTTGCAAATGGCAGCACTAACAACAATGCTTCATTTTTTTCTGATTAACATAGCTCTTTGTTTTTTGTCTAAAATGACAACAAAGTGTTTCATTTGTCTCTTTTTCTTCTTTTATTCTTAACTGTTCTTTAGTCTAATTTATCTGTTGATCAAAAATTTTAGTGTAGGTACCATATTTTTTGGTTTAGCAATTAGCAGTCTTATCTTTGACTTCTTTAAATCTGTTTTTTTCCTTAGCCACGTGCCATTTGCATGTATTAATATCTCTGCATACACATAATCAAAAATCTAGAGAAATAGTTTTAATTTCATTCTTTATTATTCATCTTTATTTGTGTATGTAAGTATTAGTGATTAACAACTGATATGTGCCAAGGAATTTTAAAAAAGACTTTTAATATGAAAATGTTCAATTCACATGGGCTAGTGTTTCCCATAATAGAATTAAAACTTTTAGTTGATCATGGTTTTAGATCCTGTCAAGAATCTAAATTATATATTATAAATTTATATATATTGATGGTTTTAATTCCAGAGATTAGGCAAATTTGTATTTTTAGGAATCAGTTATTAATAAAAATGGGTTAGTTTTCCCACTTATGTATATATATATGTATATGCATATATATGTACACACAATTTATATATATTTATACACACATTATCCTATTTTCTGTGTGGTCTGTCTCAGGATTTGTCAGCAAAATACCAGTGCATTATCATTAGACTTGTAGAATTGATGGAATTTTAGGTCTTTTTATTTTGAGACTTGCATTTTGTTTAGAAATACCAACTTTAGAGTCCAGTGTCCTGAGAAAATTCGTGAAGTTTTATGCATTGAGTCTCTGAGGATAGTAGCTACCTGGTCAGATGTAGAGTCCTAAGAACTTCCTGTTCCCTGAATTTAACATTTCATTTCCTGCCTGCCTCCATGCTTTCACACAACCTTTCCTCATCTTCCCTTACAATCTTTGTTTCCCTTCAAGGCTCAGTTTAGATGTAAGCTCTTCCTTGAACCCCCTTCTCCCCCCACACACACCCTGTCCTCCAGTTGTTGGTGTGCTCTGGCTTCCAGACTGTTCTTATACTTGTCACTTCCTTATTTGTGAACATGTTGGATACTTAAACATTTGCTTCTCCCTGGACTGTTTTACATTTGTCTTTGTATCCCCAGTGCCTTCTAGTGCAGTGCCTTATATACAGTAGTTGTATAACAAATGTCTGGCAAATTGAATGAAGAAAATTCATTTCATAGGAATCCTTTGAGAGTGGTGAGACCTGACTATAGGAAGAGAAAAAAAAAAACCTCTTCTACCTTCTGCTCCAACCATTCTTAGAATCAGAGAATAGGAAGGTACCCAGAGATCATCTCATGTACCAATATTGTTATATAAATAAGTATGGGAATTGGACCTGTAATTTAATTGAGATAGAGAATTCCAAGATGATGAAAGGCCTCCTACCAATGGAAGGCAACCTCTTCTCTGGAACTGGAACCCTGACAGGTTAAGTAACTTGCCCAGGGTCATACAGCTAGTGTGTGTCACATTCAGGATGAACTCAAGCCTTCCTGGTTCCAAGGCTGGTCCTCTATCCACTATACCATGGTGCTTCTTGTTTTATAAATGAGGAAACTAAACCTTATAAAAGCCCTTGCAGGGGTTTTCACCTAGTAAAGGCAAGAGGTAGAATCCAGGTATCCTGGCTCCCAGTTCAATGCTCTTTTCCTTGAACCATTCTGCTTCCACCCTTCTGTTCTAATTAACTGAAGGATAGTGAACTTGATGATAACACTGATTGCTTCAAGTGTACTTTGACCCTTAAACTTTTGCTCATAAATCATGGCTCCATAGAGCTGTCTTTATCGCTTCTCCATCTCTAGAACCAGATACTGACTTTCCTTTATGTAAATTGGCATTATTGTTTGATTCTTCCTTGTCCCATCTCTTCTGTACAGATTTGCCAATTCTTGCTTAGAGAGTGTATTATCTGGGAATAACTGTCCTGTACCTGGGAGAGTCTTGGCATAAATTTGTGAAACTACAGATCTCACTGATGAGAAAATATCTTCTCTACCTTTAGTTTATTACAATGTCGTGAGTACCAGGTTACACTTACAGCCACAGATACTATCCATTAAGTTGCTTCCATAGATGCTTTCATTAAGTTGAGGAAGTTCAGATGCTCCACCAAGGCAGACTATGGCATGACGGCCAAGGGAGCACACAGTTTGGCTTAAGTAGCATGGTTTAAAGGAGGACCAACTTCTAAAATGTTGGTCTTATTCACACACTGTTCACACTTCTGATCCTTAAATACCAGGAACCTGTGACTTAAGGATGAACTTCCATGCAATATTACATGTGATGTCTCTGCTAATGGGCTTGTCTGGGTCAGTCATACAGTTATACAGCTGCCATATACCATTGAAACTTCTTATAGTGACCTGTGATCATCTACTCCTTCCCCTGTTTTCAAAGGAGTGAATTAATGGAAGATTTTGAACATCCCCTCTGCCAGGTCACTCACCCCTGGACTAAGCCTAAGCATAGAATCTTTCTGGCATGATCGTAACAAGCTATGTCATTTTGAGTAAGTCACTTCTCTTTCCAATGTCTCAATTTTTCCCCTCCAAAATGAATGGGCTAGCTGATTTATCAGATTCTTTCCAACTCCATTACTTTGTGATTTAATCCAAGTAGAATATAATCTTCTAGAGAATAGATATGTTCTACTCCCAGCCCCTCATCCAAAACTGGCCAAGTCAATGAAAAAATTATTCAGCTTGCATTTTCACTTGTGTTTTAATGTTTTGTAGTCTGTATGCTTTAATATAGGGCATGGCAAATAGTGCTCATTACATATCTAGCAACAGCATAGGTTTCATGTCCTCCAACAGAATCTGTAATATTATTGAACTGAATATTTTAGTTACAGGATGAGGTAAATACACTTTTGTTTCTCTGTCTTTAGCAAGGATGTGGCTACGTTGTTCACAAATGCTATTCTTCTCCATAATAGAATATTTACTCTATCACCTTAGGGATAACAACCTTGGAAGTAACATAAAATTGCTGTTGTCCATTGTTGCAATCCATATTCTACTGAAACTTGTTATTTCTTCTTCCTTCAATGGTGAGAATGTTTTCATTACTTTTGATTTATTACTCTCTACAAATTTCTTTCCTATTCCTATCTAAAATGCTTGCAAAACTTTGAGTATTTTGTTCTTCCTATTATAGAAAGTAGCAGATCATGACCACAACCTGAAAAAGACGGGATGCATATATTGTGCATGTGTGTTGATTTATAATAAATTCATGCTTCCTGTCACTTTAAATCCCATTTAGGCCAGATATTCTCTAAGGTCTCTGAACACCACAATTAATAATAATATAACATGCTACTATTGTACTTTAAAATTCATAAAGTTTCTTCTTCCCCATCACCACCATGTGAGATATTGAGAGCAAATATTCTCACCTTCATTTTACAGATGTTTAAAGATTTTATTGGACTCAAAGAAGTGAAATGACTTAGTCATTTCATAAAGTCGTGGACCACTCACATTGGAATGGACCAACTGGCAATAGTAGCTTATGCTGTTAAAGTACTTTGAAGAATACTTTTCTTTCTTTTCTTTCTTTTCTTTCTTTTCACTGTCATGCTGAGGTGCTCCTCTTTCAAACTTCCCAGACCTAGAGGCAACTTAGTACAACAGAAGGAGCACTGGCCCTGGAGCCAGAGGACCTTGATTCAGATCCTACCTCTTTGAGACCTTGGGCAGTTGCTTAAACTCTCTGGATCTCAGTTTCCTCATTTTTAAAAATTAGAGGTTTGGACTAGCTGGCCTCTGAAGTCCCTTATATCCCCATTGCTATGACTTAATGAACTTGGTGATCTTTTGATTTTATTCTGTTCCATATACACTCTCTAATCAGTCTGGCTTGTGACCAACAACATACATTATTGAGATGATCCCCTGGGGTTAAGCATGCAGCATGGGACAGCAGAAGATGGCACATCTATCTGGTGCACACTAGAATTTAAACCAGTGACTGTGACCTTTAGCACATTGCTTCTAATCAACCACAGATAACCTCTACTGATTATACCATGCACCAGGGTGCTTAATCTTCAAGACAAATGTATTTCTTAAGATGCCTAAGAAACACATTTGATGAAGAACTATGATTTTTCCTATTTTAAAGTATAGCCAGACCATTTACTAGATAATTTATTTGTACACAAATGAATTCATGTTTGTGGTACTGGCAAAGTTTAATCGACTACTTAGAATATTATGACAGTCTTCAAAATTTGGATTTAGTGGTATACAATGATAATAACTTTGTATTTCTTTCTGTAAAATTATGGACTTTATTACATAATGGTGCTTTTTTGGTTATTTATTTTGCATTTCAAAAAGGAGAATATATTATTCAAGGACACTTGACTGTCATGGTAGCCAAAAGATTGTTACCTTCTCTTTTCCCAGTTCACTCAAGATAGAAGCTCATATGGTATGTGGTTTAATGTATGCCCTAGAAAACAGGTGTTTAAAATGTCTTGCATAAGCAGATACTACTTCTACTTGGACTTTGTTTGAATATTTGATTATTTTAATGACCTTATTTCCTCCTACTTTACATAGGAACATGTCTGAAGATTGATTATTTCCTTTTTTAAAAAAATCTAATAGATGGAAAAGTGGAGGGTCATTCTTTACTTTTAACATATATGCTCAAAACTGAAATATAGTGCTGCAGGTTGTTAAAGAGTAAAAAGAATGCATTTGTGTTTTTCCAACAGAGTTAAATAGTACCGATTTGAAAGACTGTGTTAGCAACAACAGCCTCAGTAGCAATGCCAGCCTTCCCAGTGTGCAGAGTTGCAGAAGACTTCGGGAACGGAGAGTTGCAAGTTGGGCTGTTTCATTCGAACGTCTTCTTCAGGACCCCATTGGTGTTAGATACTTTTCTGTGAGTAAGGAAGGGAGACAGTGAAACTTTTTGGGACAAGCAGAAACACTTGTTCATAGTTTTTACAAAATTTCCAAATGGTCCCCAAGGGATAATCAAGTCAACTTCTTGGTCTAGAGGTTAAAGTAATTTTTGAAGTCTCTATTTTTTTTCCTATTTTGTGGCATTGCCTTACATTGTTCCTTAATGGGTCCCATATTTAGTCTGGTCCTTTTGCCTCTACTTCCCTTGAAAGTAAGTTGGGTATATTGGGGAGACATCTTAAGTTTGGCCAGAGCCTGCAATGCTCTACACTATTAATTTTCACAGTGTTTTGGTTTGACATGCCTCTGGTTCCTTCTTCTAGCCATGGTCTTAAAGGACTTACCCATAAACAGAGCAGAGCAGTGTCCTCTCCCTCCCTTCTGCCCTCCCCTCCCTGTTCACAGGGATTTATAGTGACTAGCAGCCCAGAAGGAAAAAAAAGATGAGTAATTTCTCTTTCTTATTTATTCAAGGTTTCACAGCTACAAAGTCTGATTTTCCTTGAATTTTCTGTTCCATACTTCCTTTCAGAAATGTTTCTATGTGTTTAGCTTTCAATAATAATGAAAACTGATATTAAACTCTTAAGAAATTCAAGGCTATTAGAATAATTGATTATAGAGGTGAGGTGACCAACCCTATTTTTCCTGGCTCTGCACTTCTCATGGAGGATACTTGCAGCACAGAGTAGTTTCTACAAAAGCTGAAGATAAAGAAAAAAAAGGAGGAAAAGAATACAAGACAAAAACATATTAGCCAAAAGCTTCCCTTTCATTATTAAGACTGCAATTTTAACTCTTGATATTTTTTTTCCTAGGACTTTCTAAGGAAAGAATTCAGTGAAGAAAATATTTTGTTCTGGCAAGCCTGTGAATATTTTAGCCATGTACCTGCACATGACAAAAAAGAGGTAACATAACTTACACATATAAAATGATTATGTTAGTTAATTAATATGTTAATTAATTGTAGACATTTCTTTTTTGATGCAGTTCTAATATATAACATTTAATTTAGATAATATGTGGATTTTTACAAAAGAAGTCTTAGCAAGCATTATCTAACAGAAAGAATACCGAGTCTGTAGTCAGAGGGCATGGGTTTACCTGTTCACTAACTGTGCCAGCACAAGCAAGATACTTCCCATCTTTGGACCTCAGTGTTCTCATCTAGAAAATGGGGATGTTAGACTATTCCTTTCTAACTATAAATGCTGTGATCTTATGATCAGGAAGAACATCATGAAAAAAAGAGTGAACAGCTTGGTGAAGGAGGCACAAAAAATACTGAAGAAAATAGTACCTTAAAAAACAGAGTAGGCCAAATGGTAAAAGAAGCACAAAAATCTACTGAAGAGAGCTTAAAAAGCACAACTGACCAAATGGAAAAAAAGATGTACAAAAAATCACTAAAGAAAAGTAATCATTAAAAAGTAGAATTAGCCAAATGAAAAGGAGGTAGAGAAGCTCATTAAAAAAATAATTCCTTAAAAATTACAATTCAGCAAGTGGAATCTAATGACTTCTTGAGACATCAGTAAACAATAAAACAAAATCAGAAGAATGAAAAAAATAAAAGAAAATGTGAAAAATCTCTTTGGAAAAACACCTGACCTGGAAAATAGATCAAGGAGAGATAATTTAAGAATTACTGGACTACCTGAAAGCCGTAATGAAAAAAGAGCCTAGACATCATCTCTCAAGAAACTATCAAGGATTACTTCCCCGGTATTCTAGAACCAGAGAGTAAAATAGAATTGAAACAATCACCTTCTGAAAGAGATCCCCAAATGAAAACTCCCAGGAATATTAGAGCCAAATTTCAGAGCTTTCAGGTCAAAGAGAAAACTGTAAGTAGCCAGAAAGAAATATTTCAAATATTGTGGAACCACAGCAAGGATAACACAAAATTTAGCAGCTTCTATATTAAAATATTATAGGGCTTGTAATATGATAATACAGAGGTCAAAGGACCCAGGATTATAGCTAAGAATCACCAACACAGTAAAACTGAGTATAGTCCTTCAGGAGAAAAAAGTGGAAATTTAATGAAATAGAGGACTTTCAAACATTCCTGATCAAAAGACCAGAGCTGAATAGAAAATTTGACTTTCAAATACAAGGCTTAAGAGAAACATCAAAAGATAAATAGTCAGAAGAGTTATCATAAGATTCAATAAATTTAAATTGGATGATATATGTATCTTCTAAGAATTTTGTCATTAGATTAATTAGGAGGAGTGTATATAGAGGGCACAAGTGTGAGTTGAATGTCATGGTATGGTACCTAAAAAATAAAATTAAGGGGTGAAAAAGAAGAATGCTTTGGGAGAAGGAGAAAGGGAGAGGTAGAATGGGGTAAATTATCTCACATAAAAGAGGTATGAAAGAGCTTTTACAGTGGTGGGGAATATGAGGGGTGTGGGAGAGGTGTTGAACCTTGCTCTCATTGAAATTGTCTCAAAGAGGGAATAACACACACACACACACACACTCAGTTATGTATAGAAATATATCTTACCTTATAGGAAAGTAGGAGAGGAAGGAGATAAGAAAGGGAGGAGAGCTGATTGGGGGAGCAGGTAGTCAGAAACAAAACACTTCTGAAGATAGACAGGGTGAAAGGGGGGAGGGAGAAAGGGAGAGAGAGAGAGAGAGAGAGAGAGAGAGAAAGAGAGAGAGAGAGAGAGAGAGAGAGAGAGAGAGAGAGAGAGAGAGAGAGAGAGAGAGAGAGAAGGATAAACAGGAGAAAAATAGGATGGAGGGAAATACACAGTAATCATAACTGGAAACATTTTTACAGCAAGTTTCTCTTATAAAGGCCTCATTTCTCAAATATATAGAGAAGTGAGTCTAATTGGTATGAATACAAGTTATTCTCAAATTGATATATGGTCAAAGGATATGAACAGGCAGTTTTCAGATGAAATCAAATCTATCTATAGTCATATGAAAAAAAGTTCTAAATCACTTTTGATTAGAGAAATGCAAATTAAAACAACTCTGAGGTACCACCCCACACTTATCAGATTGGCTAATGTAACAGAAAAGGAAAATGACAAATGTTAGAGGGGATGTGGGGAAATTGAAACACTAATGCACTAGTGGTGGAGTTGTGAACTGATCTAACTACTCTGGAGAGTTATTTGGAACTATGCCCAAAACGCTATAGAACTGTGCATGCCCTTTGATCCAGCAATACTAGATCTGTATCCCAAAGAGATAAAAAACAAAAATGAGAAAATGCTATACGCCTCCAGAGAAAAAACTGATGGAGTCTGAATGCAAATCAAAGCATACTTTTTTTTTGTTTTTGCTTTTTGGAGAGGGGGAAGGTAGAGCAATTGGGATTAAGTGACTTGCCCAAGGTCACAAGGCTGGCAAGTGTTAGTGTCTGAGACCAGATTTGAACTCAGGTCCTTCTGGCTCCAGGGCTAGTGCTCTATTCGCTGCGCCACCTACCCACCCCCAAAGCATACTTTAAAAATTTTATTTTTCTTGTTATTTTTTTTGGGTGGGGGAGAGTCTGTGCTTTTTTTACAGCATGATTAACATAACTGCACATGCATAACCTATATCAAATTATTTACCATCTCAAGGAGGTGGAACTAGGAGGAAAGAATTTGGAACTCAATTTAAAAAAAAAGAGAATGTTAATTATTTTTACATGTAATTGGGAAAAATAAAATATTTAAAAAAACAAATGGAAAGTAAGCCTTGCACTGTCTTTCTGGGGAGGGCGTATTTATGTAGTACTGGGCTTATTCCTTTTATAACAAGATATTAAAGGAATAAACTCACAGCAAAACATCATAGTTTAATGGAAAGGGCAGTGCGTGTGTTTCAGTACTCCAGAGACCAGGCTTCTGTTTCCAGCCCTGTCATTTTCTTTCTGTATGTCACTACCACCTCCTTGGGTAATCATAATGGTCCTCATCATTGTCAATCAAATGTCTACAGCACTCTAAGATTTACGCTTTCCTCATAATAATCCTGTAAAATAGAAAGTTCATGTACTATTATCTCCATTTTACAAATGAAGAAATTGAGATTCACAGAAGGAAAAGTCACAGAACCCAGTCAGATTTGACCCCAGGTCTGTTGACTTAAAGTCTACCACTGTTTCATTACATCCTGTTACAAATCTCTTTCCCTCTCTAGTCCTATGGGACTAGGTGATCCCTGAGATGACTTTCTACTCTAAAATTTTGATACTTGTATCTCAGACTGTGACTCCATTTACCTTTCAGCTCAGTCCTACCCACATCCATGAACTAATTTTTTTTAGGACCTGTCAAGTTTTAAGTTGTTATAACCGTAGGTGACCATATGTATGGGAACTTCCTAACTTTTGGACTAATTAAGGCTAATGGTTAAGGATAAAAAGAATTAGGTTATTCCTCATGTTTTATCTAGTTGAATTATCTATCTGAATTCATCTTTTGACACTTATGTTGAAGAGCTCATTTTGTGATGTATGAGATGCTGCAAATCATAGTGTGCCATGGTCAGAATTTCTTTCTCCCCTAACATTGCTTTTGTTTGTTAGCTTTCCTATAGAGCCCGTGAGATCTTCACAAAATTCTTGTGTAGCAAAGCTACCACACCAGTTAACATCGATAGCCAGGCACAGTTGGCTGATGATATTCTCAATGCACCGCATCCAGACATGTTCAAGGAACAACAGCTGCAGGTAATTGTTCTCCCAGATTTTGCCAGAGTGAATCAAAGGCTGGTAGGCCACTTCCTTTTAAAGTGTGCATGCATACGCACAGATTGGATTGACAGGAGAGCAGTTGATGGGCCATCATTGGTTAACTATGGCACCCTTTCTCAACACCTCAAGTAGCTCCTGCCTTTACAAAAAGGGGGTGAGAACCAGAGGAAATCCCTGAAAATTTCTGAGGTTCTGGGAAGGGAGAAAAATTAACCATAGTTTTGTTCCATGTTAACCTTCTGCTGCACAATATGATACCAGTGAAGGCTAGTTGGGCTCAATTCCTACCCATAACTTCTGTGACCTTGGGCTCAATTCCTACCAATACTTGTATGTTCTTGGACAACTCACTTAACCCAATGCTTCTAGGGCTTAGCACAGTGCCTGTTACATAACAAGTGCTTAATAAATCCTAGATGACTGGCTGGACCTTAGTTCATTTATCTGTAAAATAAAAGGGATTGGACTTTTGGCTTCAGGAATCTGTGATTCCATGATCTTATGCATTCTTATGTATACACATACACATACTTATTATGTATACTGTATAACATATATATAAGTACATGCTTATGAAATTATTGTTCTTGCTGAAAGAAATAAACCTTGTGGTCCACATTGGAAAAACAAAGTGGGTAAAAAGCCCATTACCCTAGGTTGTGACATGCAGTTATATAAATAGCCTATTGAATTAGCTCCTTAGTAATATACCTTTGATAGGCTCGGCAAATGAACAGCAAACTAAGGCCAGAATTGAATAGGAGGAGGAGATTGGCCTATATGCCATTTGGAAAACTGCATACTGATTTCAATGATGCCACGTTCCTCTTTGTCACAGAATGAATGGCTACGGTGGGTAATGCATTTTGCATTGCATTGCAATGGAACCCTGAAATATTAGGAGAACCAGATACTGGATGCATTTTCTTTAGAGGCTTTATGGAAAGTTACAGGGTGTAGAGAGGCAGAAAGGTGATGGATAGAAAACTGGATGTAAGAGTCAGGAATACCTTTCTTCAAGTCCTTCATTCTAACAGATACTATGTGATCATAAGCAAGTGACTGCTTATATCTGCCCAAGGCAGATATCTAAGACTAAAGGACAGATGAGTTCCTGATCTGTGCTAATGGAGGGAGTTTCTCTACTAGTCATTTCTCATAGAGATAAAATCACAGATCCAGACCTGCTCCCCAAGCCCCTCCCCACCAATTAGGAGGGAAAAAATGGCTGTTACTGCCAATAGCTCACATTCACATAGTACTTTACAGACTTAAGACACAATGTTCCCAGCAATGTTTGCTTGGTCCCACTGGACTCCTCTGGCTTGGGTTCAGCTTTAGGGTTTAGGTATTGAATAGCAGCTGCAGACCCCACTTTTAATTTTCTAGGTCTACTCCAAAGCTATGGTTCAGAAGGGTCACTGGATAGCCTGGAGCTCTTTATAAAAGGTTTGGGATTCTTGAGGCTATAAAGTCTAAGAACTGACAATGTTTGAGAAGAAATTTGCAAATTTGGATCAGCAAGATGGAAAAAGCATTTGGTTAGTCTTAATTTGGGATCTGGACACTTTGAAAGCAGCTCTCACTTAGAAATATTCTGGTTTTTTATGTCTTCATATTTAGTAAAGTAAATCTTACAAAAGGTTCTGAGTTGGTAGACTCTTGATAATCTGTTCATTACTGATGCTGTGTTTCTTATCAAAATCTGTCAATTTTTGAAAGTAACAAATGGGAGGGCAGTTTTTAAAAGTGTTAAGGGACTAGGCAAATGGCCTTAGACAAAAATGTAAATGCTAGAAGAGCTTTAGGAGGCCTTGACATTTGGGAGGAAGGTAGAGCAAAAACATTGTCCTCAAAAACAGGGTTGATCGACATATACCACTCACCCACTCAGCATTTTAACTGTAGGCCTAAGCAATGCATTTTAGACTTCATGTATACATATGTTCTACTGTGTTTACTTTTCAGATTTTTAACTTGATGAAGTTTGATAGTTACACTCGTTTTCTGAAATCCCAGCTCTATCAAGAATGCATTTTGGCAGAAGTAGAAGGTCGCTCTCTACCTGATTCACAACAGGTCCCGAGTAGTCCTGCCTCTAAACACAGCATCTGTTCAGATCGCTCTAATGTCTCAACGCCAAAAAAGGTGCTGCTTATTATACTCATAGTAGATTTGAGATACGTTAGTTTTTTTAAATGAATAATGTAATAAAAACTAAAATGAAAATCCTACTGCAGGAAATGAATAGAAATAAGCACATGTTGGAAGATAGTAGATATTCAAATAAAGGCAATTTCTGTACTTATTGTGGGTTACGCTCCTGGAAAAGGGGCTATACATTTATTTTCCTTTAGAAACAGTGTTCTCTTTTTAGTTCAAATGACCCAGCCCTGGACAACATCACATTTGCTTCTCATTTTCTATTGTTCAAGATCATAAAATTCACTCAGTAAACACAACATAAAACTCTACATGCTGAAAAAAATTGTGCTGCTTGGATCCACTACAAATTAATATTGTATGACTTCAGCTGGGTCTTTGGGATCATTCCTCTTCTTACTTGACTCTCGTTGCTTGCCGAGAGTCACAGTTACTTAGATCATTCTACTCTCCTCGAGTACTCAACCCACTGCTGTCTCTCTCATTTGCATCAGGTTTTTTCTTTCCTCCTGCTTTACCATGGAAATAACAGCCATCCAATATGAACTTCCTCTCTTCCTTCCCTCCTTGTTCTGAGAAAGATGTATCCTTTTTCCTTGCAAAAAATAGCTGTGTTCTTGATCCCATTCCCTCCTAACTTGATCAGAACCTTGCTTTGTTAATGTTCTTCCTTCTCTTCTATGTCTTCGTGCCTCCTCCACCTTGATCTGGAGTGCATGCAGCTTTTCCTCTTTGCTCAAAAGAAAACAAAACACAAGACATTTCTTTTAACCCTGCCACTACCCCTTTAGCTATTCCCTCTTCTCTTTGATAAAAAAGACTTCATGAAAGAGTAGCCTCTTTGTTGCCTCTACTTCCTCATCTCCCATCCATCTGTAACCTCCCTCCTCTCTATATCTGGTCATTGACCAGGCCTTGTGGATTTTCTGCCATGACCCTCCTGTCTTTCTCCTCCTTAGCTTTCCCACGATCACGGCCCTAGCTCAAGCCCTTATTACCTTTCAGTGGGCTGTTGTTTACAGCCTCCCAACTGGTTTCCTCACATTAAATCTCTATTCTTCCCAATCCATTCCTTCTAATATTATACAACACTAGCAGATTAATGTTCCCAGCATGAAGCTGATCATGTTCCTCCAGTGCTCAAAAATATCCATAGACATAAAGGTTTCTTGGGTAAGAGTCACGGGGCCAGATAAAATACAGGAGCAGGACCCTGAAACCTTTAGTATATTGGGGGTGGGTGGGAAGGGATATATGGATATATAGTGTGTATATGTGTACATATATGTGTGTATATTATGCATATGTGCACATGGAAAATATGGCACATATAGAAGCATAATACAGATCTGAAACCTATAACTACATACACATATGTTTGCATGTGTATGCACATATACATACATATAAATGTGTGTATATGTATACATACATATAAATATGTATGTATGTATGTGTACACATGCTATATAAGTATAAACCATTGGAATATAGAAAAAAGCATCTAGTTTGTACTCTGCTTGGATTGCCTGTTTTAATTTGGATGATCTTCTTGTTTTCCTGTCTCCTGCCTCTCCGATTCATCCTTCACATAGCCCCAAATATTCTCACTGATGCAAAGGTATGATTAAAAATAGCGTGATATTTAAGGCCCTCCACAATCTAGCTCCAACCTGCCCACAGCTGCATATGTGTTGCATCCTCACTAGAAGCCCTATGCCATGTTTCATCTTTGCAGCCTAGCACTCATCACAGTGTGGTTCATATGGCAGAAATTTAATAAATGTTCATTGAATGAAAAGAGTTTTTAATGTAATTGCTGGAAATTTATTCCATGCTATTTTTTTGTTTGGTACCCAGTATACTTTAGCATTTTAAGAGCATTGACATGACATATTGTTTTAAAAAGTTTTAAATTTAATGGCAGTTAAGTGGAAAGTCAAAATCAGGAAGATCCCTAAATGAAGAATCAGGAGAAGAAGATGGGGAGAAGAAACGCAAAGGAACATTTTTTTCCTGGTCAAGGAACAAGAGCACCGGACGGTCCCAGAAGAAGAAGGAACATGGGGATCACTCACATGGTTGGTATCATTGTCTTTTTTGACTTTATCAATTGGTCCATAATTAATTTTGAGGTGTGGTTGATGGCTGTGATTTTCCAGTAAGCCACACCCAGCATCTGTGACTCGCAATTACCAGTTTCGTGCACTCTTCTAGTGCCTGGGAATTCACTACCTCCTAAATCAACCCATTCCAATGTTGGGCTTGAGCTCAAGTTGGCCTCCCTGGAACCTTTATCAGTTGGTCCCAGTTTTCCCTTCTGGTACTAGACAGAGCAAATCTAATCCCTTTTCAAGTAACAGCACTCTTCAAATACTTAAAGAACACACTCATGAGCCCCTAAATTTTCTTTTTTGTAAGCTAGAAATTCTTAGTTCCTTCAGCCAAGTTAATGTTTTAGTAAAACTAAAGCTGAGAAATTTGAGATTTTTTGTTCTATAAGGGGCATACTTAACAGATTCCTGTTCTAGAAAGATACATGGATGGGGAGGGGGATGGTTGAAGGTGAGATTGGTGGTATCACAAAATAGGGGATGAGCCAAAGAGAAAGAATGGATGGGATCTTTGCTAGGCCAAGTTCACGAGAAAACAAAGATTTACACTGGCCACAGGAAGGCACTGCCAAGAGCAGTTGTAGAATTTTCTTTGAAGATTGCAAAAATCAGGGGTGGGGAAAATTGCTAGAATAATGATAACTCACATTTCTAGAATGCTTTAAGGCTTACACACTGATTTAATCATAACCATGTGAAGTAGGTAGTGTCAAGCAGTATCATTCCTACTTGACGGAAGTGAAAACTGACAGACTCAGAGATTAAGTGAATTATCCAAGATCACACAGCTAGTGCAGCTAGTAACTGGTAGAATCCTACATGTCCTTTCCACAATAAAGCATAGCTTAAATGAAGATCCTGCCAGAAGATCAAAGAATAAGCCAAATGACCTGATTCAGTCTCTTGTATTGCCTCTAGGCTAAGATAGAATTATTATTGTTCTATGCTGAATCTGGTGAGTGAGTATGGAATACCGGGAACCCAGCTAATAGATCTGAGTTATCTATGTATATGAATGAATTAAACTTAAATAAAAGTGAGAATGAATGGGAACTAGGCAATTTGGTAAGTAAGAGCTGTGGATTAATTAAGGCCAAGGGAATCTGACTCAGCCCTAGCTGTGCCACGAATTTCCTATATGACTTTGGGCAGGGACCTTTTCCACTCTGCATCTCATTTTCCTCATTTGCAAAACTGTGGGGATTGAACTGCTAAGTTCTAACCTCTCAAGCTCTAACCTTCTGTATTTTATGTCTTATAGTCCCTTACTAATCCTAAATTCCACATTCTGTCATTGGTTCTCACCCTTCGTGTTCTACCTCTTAAGGGCCCTTCCACTGCCATTATTTGATTTTTAATACAGAGGTTTTTAACCTTGGATCCATGGGACCTGTCCTGAAATGGGAGAAAAACAATTATAACTTCATTTGATTAATAATTGGTTTCTTTTGTATTTCTATGCATTTTATTTTATGCATTTAAAAAAACTGTCCTGAGAAGGGCTCCATAGGTATCACCAGGCTCCCAAAGAGGCCCGTGATGCTAGAAGAAGATTAAGAATGCCCAGCCAGATAGAGTCAGAGCTCATTGTTAGACTCACTGATTTTGACTTTGTGATACTTTAGGCAGGGATTGGACTGAACTTCTGTTTTTCTTAGCTGATTATTTATTTACTGTAACTTGAGAAGATTTTAAAATTATAAGAACAACTAGAGATCATCTATTCTAACCATTTATAGATTAGAAAACTGAGTCCCACAGAACTTGTGTGATTTCTCCGAAGTCACGCAGTTAGTGAGCCTGAATTCAAAACCAACCCCTTACCCCAAATCTAGTGTATTTTTTGTTATGTCACTCCTGGCATATAACTGAAATTTACCTTTTTTATCCAATTTTTATCCTATTTTAGAGTTGGAAGAGAAACTAGATTTTACAGATGGGAAAACTGAGTCTCAGAGGTCCCTACGGTCACACAGAGTCAGAAAACCTGCATTCAAAACCAATTCTGCTTCCAGTTCTAGTGTCTCTCAACATCACTCTCAACATGTAGAAGGCACTTAATGAAAACTTGTCAATTGATTTATTAACAATTCTATGAAGGAGTATTTAAAAGACTAAAGAAAATAAAGTACCCTTAAACACTTTAGAGGTTTTCCTAACATACAAATGATTACTATTTTCTCCAAAACTATTAGAAAATTTTAAATCACTATTTACTACAGCAAACCCTTTAACCTCTCGCAGGCAATATTTTGTTAGCTTCTTTTGGAACACTGTATAACTGGAGAAATGAAAGCTGTGTTTCTTTTAAAATGCCCAGTAATTCAGCCTTTTTTCACTAATTCTAACAGGCCTAGACCTCAATTAGTCCAAATTGGTGGAGTTTAATGAAAATGATTCGAAGAAAAGACATTTTGAAAACAGGCTATTTAGGAAGTCTGTCTTTAATGATCAAAAGCACAGGTGTGGAGTCTTTAAGGATTATCTACTATGTTGTTGAGTACCTGCTCTTATTTGGAGTTTCGTGTAAATATAGTTTGAGATCAGAATTTTAAATGGATTCTTGACCCCATTTACTCAGTATAATGAATACTCTTAATGTTAGCCCTTGAATATAATTCCCTAGCTTTGTTTAATCCATCAGAATTTTGAAAGGTATATTTTTCAGTCCCATCAGAAAACAAATCACCTAATCAAATGAATCAGTTCTTTTATAACGGTTTTCAGATAGGTCGACATATGTAGAGCCTGACCTCCATAGCTAAGCAAAGTAGAGATTTGGAGACGTGTGCAGATAATTGTGGTTTGGATAGTAAATAGAAATTTCAAAACAAAACTTTTCTGTTGCTGTGGTGACTAAGGATGCTGTCTCTAACTTTCTTTTTCTCTGCAAAGATACTCTTCATTCTAATGGAGGATTGCATCGACGTGAATCACAAGGCTCCATGTCTTCTGCTGCAAGCCTTGACCTGGTAAATTCTGGCTTTTCAGAAACAAAATGAATTTATCTTTAAATGGTGATAAAATCTTTATGAAACTAGTCATTTCCTGTGCCATCTTTAGCACCAAAATTCACATGGATTAAAATTTGTCTTATAACAGCACACACACACACACACATACACACACACATGCCCCAACTTATTAATGAAAGTTGGCATAACAGAAGTGAATGTTCTGGTTTGGGTGGATGTTTTCTCTTTTATGTCCCAGTGGACAAATATTTATTGAGGACTTATGTACAAAGTCAACCAGTTAGTCAGCAAGCATTTATTAAGTACTTAACATGTGGTGAGTCCTAGTGATACAAAGAAAGGTAAAGATAGACCTTGCCCTCAAGCAGTTTACATTCTAATGGGGGAAACAACATGCAGAGACCTCCATAGATACAGGACATAGGCAATCGGGCACTGCAGGAAGTAAAAGATAGGAGATGACTAGTTGGCACAGGGGATGCGGTGCCAGGCCTAGAGGCAGAAAATGCCCAGTTCAGATCCAGCCTCATGTGCGGTCTAGCTGTGTGACCTTGGGCAAGTCCCTTAATCTCCCTTAGTCTCGGTTTCTTCATCTTTTTAATGAGGGAGTTGATCTATGTGATCTCTGAGGTTTCTTCCAAACTCTCCATCTACGATCCTGAGATCCCTGGTCAACCTCCTTGATGTAGCCTATGTGAAGACCTTCAGTGAGCTAAATTTTGCTTTCTGACAGCTTCCTCCCATTACTCCTAGTTACACATTCTGGGGACAAGCAGAACAAAACAGAGCCTTCTTCTACATGAAAACTTGACAGCTGTGATATCCCCCTAAGTCTTCTCATCTCTAGGAGAAATATCCCCAGTTCCGTCAGTTGATCCTCATATAGTGCATCCTCTAGGAAGAACGTTTTGTCAAGCAGGTGCAACTTAATGATCTTTAGGATTCTGTCGCTTATCACCTTGATGACATCCTTCTCTTAACATAGCCTAAGATCACAGTTTGTACAGGTGTGCCCACACTGCTGGAGTTCACATGAAAAACCTACAGATTTCAAGGATTTGCCTGAGCATTGCAAGTCAACAATGTCATGTGGCATCCAAAAAGGCCTGGCATCCAAGCCTTGCTTCGGAAACTTGAGTTTATAGAAAACACTTCCTCAGACTTTAAGGGTTTATACTTTTGGAGGCATATTGGAACTTCTCCACTGACACAGACCATAAATGCCCACATCACTCAGTATTTGGTCTTTGAGTGTTGAAGCTGGAAAATGCATTGCTTTATGTGCACACATTAGCCTCTAGGAGTTCAGCTCGCCCATTCCTGAGATAAGTAGCAGGTAGCCTCTCCCTTGGCAGCATCATTGGCACAACCTCCAGGAACCCTCCACACCCCGAGGAAGCTCTCAGATGGGACCTCAGCAAAGCTGTAGAGAAGTGTCTTAGAGAAAACATTCTTACTCTTATCATCATTAGCTCACATTTTTGCAGTGATTCCAGGTTACAAAGCACATTCCTCACACCAAACGTGGGAGGCAGGCAGTACACAAATGATGAGCCCCATTTTACAGATGATTATGCTGGGATACAGAGAGAGGAGATCACTTGCAATAACAAGGTGTCACAGCTTGTTGGCACTGGAGTTGGGGTTCAAACCCAGGTCTCCTCTGACTCCACATCCATTGCTTTCTCCTTTGCACTCCTTTGGCTTTTATTAGCTGCTGTGATGGAGACTAGAAAGGCAGTATGACCTGTGGCCTCTGGGCCATTATTGAAATGCAGTCTCTTCTTGGAGCTTTTGCACAGAACTTCCATAGAAGAAAGGAGGTCATCTCATAGTGGCTCACAAGTGAATTGCAAATCAAGGAAGTTTTACATTTGTAAAATTTATATAGAGTTTTTTGTGAAGAGAATACAGGATTGTCATTTTGTAGCTTATGTGCGTGCTTCTCTGCTTGTGAGTCATGCCATAGGCCTTTACAGCTAGAGAAGGAGTGGGTGTTTGCCAAAAGAATTGGTGCACACAGGCCTGCCCCACACAAGAGCTGAGTGTGGAGGTGATGGAAAGAGTTTTGTGGAACTATCCAGCCAGGGTGCACAATGTCCAGTGGGGAAGATGCTCATGGCATTCTTTAGAAATCCTTTTGTTGTAATGACAGCCACCACTCCCCCCACCTTGTGCCTTCATTTGTGTAGTTCACCTCACCAGGAATGTCCTTCCCCCCTCTTCTCTCTGCTTATTTAAGTTTTACCCATCCTTCAGGGCCTACCTCAAGATCTACCTCCTCCAGGAAGGCTTCTCTGATTACTTCAGCATGTAATGATCCCTCCCTTCTTTTTAACATGCAAAGCAGTTATCTGTGGCACATAATTTTGATTCTTACTCTTATATTGTTTTATATTATTATGTAACTAAGTAGTCTTAGAGCAGGGATGGGGAACCTGAAGCCTCAAGGCCTCACATGGCCATCTAGATCCTTGAGTACAGCCTTTTTTCTGAGTCCAAGTTTTACAGAACAAATCTTTTTATTAAGGATCTAGCAGAGCACATGTGGCCCGGAGGCCTCAGGTCTCCCACGTCTGTCTTAGTCTGTCTGACTAACCCTTGGTTAGTCACATAACCCCTGTAACCCAAACTGTCTTCATATATAAAACGGGGACAGTATTACTTGTGCTACCTCCTGTTGGGTTGTTAGGAGAAAACCTTCAAGTGCCATAGAAATGGGAGTCATTGTCATTGTCATCTGTACCAACCTCTAACTGCCTCGCCTGTGTATCCTGTCTCCCTGTGACAGTAAGCTTTTTGGGGATAATAATTTTTATCTTATAGTTTCTTTTCAATAATGTTGACAACATAGTAAATACTAAATTAAGAATTTGTTGGCTAAATCAAAGAGTTACAACCTGTCACTCACTGCTTTGGGGAAAATAATTAAAAGAGACATTGCCTGGTGCCATCTTTATATGTAAAGGATATTAAAATACAGCATCTCCTGGTTTGGAAGAAGGTTGATAGGGAGCTAGCCCTCCCCATTAATCTATGTGTGTCGGAGGGGGTGGGAATAGGAGTTAAGTGACTTGCCTAGGGTCACACAGCTAGTGTCAAGTGTCTGAGGCTGGATTTGAACTCAGGTCCTCTGGACTACAGGACTGGTGCTGTATCTGCTGCATCATCTAGCTGCCCCTCCTCCTCCATTAATACTTAAAATTAAAAAAACGGTGCTTGTGCTATTGCTTATAAATGCTTAGTAGGCTTTTTGCATGAACTATACCGTCTAGATTTGTTAGACTTCTCACTTTTAAGTATATAACCAACTGTGACTGTCTAAAATACACTTAAGCTAGATGAGCCCAGTGACATGTTCTCACTGCCTGTTGTCCGAGTTCAAAACCAGTTAATTTCAGATATCAACATTAGAAGGTTGGTCATCAGGTCAGTGTTTTGACCCCAGCCACTCATGGATGCCATACCAGGTATAGAAGGCTTGCTGCCTTCTTTGGTGTTTAGATTAGATTAAATTAGATTAAACTGTAACTGGGAGATGGTTTGCAAAATAAAATAACAATATAACACAACATGGATAATATTAATTTCTGGTTTTCCAAGTCAGCATGCAGCCACACATCTGTTTTTTATTTGAATTGGGTACTCCTGCCTCAGAGTATCTATATTAAGCTGTTGAGACAGATAACAATTTGCCTGACTCAATAAATGTTCTTCAACTGAGGTAACTTATTCACTTTCAGCACCTTATTCATGTTTCTTTCTGTCTTTTAAGTCGGAAACCTGTAGGGTCTCAGTGGCTGAAAAGGACAAGTTGTCCAAACACTGCTGCATAAACCTTCCTGATGGGACATCGTGTGTGGTGGTCGTGAAATCTGGATTCTCAATCAAGGAAATATTGTCTGGGTTGTGTGAGAAACATGGCATCAATGTGGCCGCAGTGGATCTTTTTTTAGTAGGAGGGGACAAGGTACTTGGTGTTCACTTGTGATTTTTGAAAGGATCCTAGGCTTATCAGTGGAGATCAACAGATGGTGATTTATTTATCTTGTTTAAAAAAATTTCTAGCAAAATATTTTCTCCATTCTGACTTTGTTCTAACTTTTAATGTCTGACCCTGTTTGCTTAGTATTTCTTATGCAAACAATGTCTCTTGAAGTAGCCCAGATTATGAGAATTATGTTATGTTGCTTCCTGCAAGCTCCCAAAGCTATTATTAGTTTTAGATGCAAAGAATGCTAACTTTTCTTTCTCTTTTGATGGGCTATTTTTGAAGCTGTGCTTTTGTTCTCTGCACAGCTGTGCATTCCATTACATATTGTTCAATATTTCAGGGGAAGATACTTGTTCCCACTTTAATTTTGTTTGCTTTTGTTCTTTTCACGTGCCCTGAAGCCGTTAGTGCTGCACCAAGACAGCAGCATCTTGGATTCCAGGGACCTGCGCTTAGAAAAACGCACTTTGTTCCGGTGAGAGAAAAAAAAAATATCCTTCAATTTAGCTGATGTTTCTAAGAGTTATTACAGTTGCCTTTATGACTAAGTGAAAAGTAGGCACTACCTTTGCTCTGTGTGTGGCTGCTAAAGAAACTATACAACATAAATAGCAAAGCAATGTAATTAAACCAGTTCTGCCCTCAGTGTGCTGTTAGTCATCAAGGGCTGGACAGGAGCATAAACAAAACTTGGCAAGACTGGCCGTGGAGCAGAGAGGCAGCAGGTGTCATGGCAGAACCAGGTGGGACTGGTGATTTCCTATTTTTACCAGTGCTCTGCTCTGCTTTGGGAGCAACTTCCTTAGAACATACTTGATTAACCAGGGGAGAGCCTGGGAGAAGACTCAGAACAGCAGCCTTGACTTCTTTGTCTTTAAGTGAATCTTTTTAGTTTCTTCTTGGTACCATATCTTAGTAGGGAAGAAAGAATACCAAATAAGGAAAATCGGAAGAGACCTTGGTTTGGATCCTGACTCTGCTACTTAATATTTGTGGGATCCCTACATGAGTCTGAACTTCAGTTTCCTCATCTATCAAATTGGTGTAGCAATACCTGAATGCAACCTGCCTAATAGTTTTGATTTATGAAGAACATGGTTTGTGAATTTCAAACTGCCAAGTGTGAGGTACTATTAGACCTGTAGGTCCAAAGAGAAGAATTAGCTTAAATTTCAAAATAATTTACTTACCTAAGTAACTAATTGTTTTTCATGCTACGTATTATGCACACCATGGGACCTTAATATAAATCTGAAAGAAGTCATTTCCAGGTTGACGTACTGGGAATTTTAAAAAAAGTTTTAATGCACATAGCTGATAGTAAATAGGTATTGGATGACACTAACAGATGACATGGAGCAAATGTCTTAAAACATTATTATTGATTGGAGCTGTCTTTTTAAATGAAGATTTCTATAGATTTACATGTATTTGTTGCAAATAATTTCTCAGCACATTTCCATCCCTTTCCCCAGGCTTGATCTAGTCCCAATTAATAGGTCAGTGGGACTGAAAGCCAAGCCCACCAAGCCAGTCACTGAAGTCCTGCGGCCTGTAGTGGCCAAGTATGGTTTGAATCTTAGTGACCTTGTGGTGAGACTAGTAAGTATCTTTTAAATTATGCTGCATGTTCCACATAACTTGCCTGGTAAATTAAATAAGTGAATACTGTTCAATGATTTTTTCTCATTTTGGCATTCTCCATTTTTCTTATAAAAGATAATCTTCAGTATTTGGGAAGAGCTATGATTTTTATCAGCATGGATAATCCCTCCTCCAGTGCAGGTTGCAACCCCTCTATACCTCAAGAAAGTATTTCACATATTACTGCGGCCAAGAAAAATTTATCCTCTGATCTTCTGGTGAGCTGAGCTAGGCCAGCCTGAGGACAACAGATATACACTCCATCTGTGATGGAGTTCATATTTGAAGCCTCGCCAGCTTGAGAGTCCAAGGTTACATCTACCTGGAGATGAGACATTAGAGAGAAAAATAATAACTTGGTGTATAACATTCTGAAGGCTATTGTAAGAAGAGCAAACTATTGGTGTTCTTATTTACTTTGGGAATCAAGTAGTAGACCTGAAAGAAAGAACCTTACTGACTGGGCTTCTCGTTTTATTTTGGCCATTTGCTGTGAGCTTGGGCAAGCCATTTATCCCTCAGAGCCTTGGTATCTTCCTGTAAAATCCGAGAGTTAGACTAGATGATATTTGAAGGTTCCTCCTGGCTGCCTTTGTGCATGGTTGTCCAGGGTCATTCACTGCATGGCTTCTATTTCACATGGCTTTGGTTTGTCAGCATTACTTTAATCCCTCCCACTGCTTAAGCCATCACATGCATTGTGGGCAGCAGGGAAAGGTAGATGACTCATTTTTGGTTTTCACCTGCATAACTATTCTAAAAAAAGTATTTACTTTTAGTTATTCCTGGGCTCTTTTCCCACCAGCCTAACCCACCCCATCTGGTACTGAAATGTGTCCCTTCTGCTCATTAGTATGATGTCTTTGGACTCTGGAGTACTTGACAGGATGAAATCATATCTGCAGCCACCATGAGAGAGGGGATCAGAGGGGTTGTTTGTCTCTTCCTAAGAAAAGAATAGGGACTGGTCCTGGAGAACTCCTGGATGAAGAGTCTTCCTCTACCAATGTTGGGGGTCGCTTGAGTTGCTTATAACACTGGGAGGTTTGGGGTCTTCCTGGCTTCAGGGCCAGCTCTCCAACTACTACATTAAGCTGTTCTAAAGAAAAATGTAGAGAAAAACCCAGTAGAACTATAGTAGACTTTGACTAGATTTAGTAAACTGTAAATTTCTCTTCCTGGCATAAAATAATGCCTTTGTTATTACTTACCACTCAATGGCCACAAATATATCTCTTTTTGTCAGTTATTTCAAATGTTACATTTTACATACTTTTTAGCCATGAGTTCCTCTAAACTGGTCATAGAATGTCCTCTCTCACTCTTAATGTTGTATTTAAATTTGAGTTCAGCATCAACTTTATGTGCTTTGTCACAGTCTAATAGTTTAATTTTTGACAGCAGGCATTCATTCTGTTTCTTTAGCTCGATGACTAAATATGTAATCATAGAATCATAGATCAGGAAGACATCTTAAGATGTGATCAGGGTCATTCTGCTGCCCAAAATAAGCTAAAATCATGGAATCTGAGGATTGGAAGGGACCTCAGACATGATTTACTTCAGCCTGCATCTGAACAAGAGTTCCATGGACCACTTGCCAGACATGAGTCCTTCTAAAGTGATGGGGAAGCCACTGTCTCCCAAAGCAGGACATGCTACTTTTGAAAAGCTCTGATTCTGAGCAAGGTTTTACTTATATCAAACCCAAATTTTCCTCTTTGGATTCTCTGCTCTTGTTCCAAGTTCTGGAATGATGAATAGTTTACGAGGGGACATTTTGAACTGATTGCCTCATAGGCTTTTCAAACATATCTAAAACAGACCTCACTATTTTCCCAACAAATCCACCCCTCTTCCTAAACTTCTCTGTTTCTGTTGGGGACTCGACTGTGCTCCCAAGCATGTAGGTTCACATTCTCACAGTCAGCATTGTATCCTCACTCTCCCTCATCTCAAATGTCCACTTGCCAAGGTTTATTGATTCTTACTCTGTCCTCTCTCAAATCCATCCTCTTGTCTCCATTCTCATGGTTATCTCCATACTTCAAGCTCTTATCATTTCTTACCTGAACTATTACAAGAACCTCCCGATTGGGCTCCTTGCCTCGAGTCTCTTCCTTCTTCCATACCTCCTCACATAGCTGCCAAGGCAGTCATGTTGCTTAGACCAGTGGTATCAAATTCAAATATGAATGGGCCACAAAGCCATACATAAGGATCCCTGAAAGCCTCATATTGACTTAGAAACCCAAATGTTAACATTCCGTATTTTCTGTTTTACTTTTATTAAATATTTCCCAATTACATTTTAATCTGGTTTGATTCACATTCAGGAGTGTTTCAGGCTCATGGGCTATGCTTTGATGCCTCTGACTTATGCTGTATACACTAGCAAATTAGAGAATATGTATATGTGCTATAGATTAGAATATGTAGTCTAATATAGATACGTCAGCAAACTATCGACCCAAATTTAGGAACAACTTTCACATAGTTAAAACTCAGTTCTACAACATGTCTTAATCTGTAAAACTATTTTTTGACACCATGAAATCTCAATTTAAAATACAATTTAAGCTGTGTTTCTTTTTAAAGAAATAAACAATGTTACTACATATATACTAGCAAGCACTTAAAACATTATCTGGCACATAATAAACATTTAAATGCTCTATCTGTCTGTACTTCAATCTATTTATCTACTACACAGTAATTGTCTTTCAAACATAACAGTAGGAATAAAAAATAATAAAATTGATTTTTAAGTTCTGTGGCATTCCTATAAATCGATAATAATTTAAGCTTGGACTATCTATCTAGCTGCCACCTGAGTTTTACATTTCAGATATCCACTTGCTTGACAAGAATTTATTTGTGCTATAAAACAAACTGTGATCTGCCTTTAGAATGGAGAAAAGGAGCCGCTTGATCTTGGTGTTCCTATTTCTAATTTGGATGGACAAAGAGTGATCTTAGAAGAAAAGGATCCCACTAAAGGAAAAGGTAAACACAACTGTATGACATTCTATCTGTCAGCCTGTCCATCTGCTTCATCCTACCTCTCTGAAATGTGCTGATTGGCATCAAATGTGGGTGGTCACTAAAGAACAAGGGGTATTTCCATAGCTGCGTCCAAGAGTTGCGTCCTGAATGCAGCTGAAGGAAAGAAGGAAACCCTCACTGTGGTCAAAGGGCATCCCTCAGTGGATTTAGGAGAGACCATCTTCTTCAAGAATATCAACATATTGGTCTGAATACTACTAGCTTCCCTTCCCCTCCCCCCCCAAACTGGCTTGTGTACAATGAGTGAGGACTCTAATCCTATAATCAGGGATTTTTAAAATGTATATATTATATTTATATTGATAGCTGCCTGGGAAAATATATGTGCATATGCATGTAATATATATGTGTTTTCCCAGAGATTTCAATTTAGGAGGTTTCCTATATTCATATACAGTCTATATTTGGATCAATATGGTACTTTTTATGTGTACATATGTTATCTGTATGAGTCCAAATGCATTACATTTCCTAAACCATAGCTAGAAAAATATCACTGCTATTCTTATGGGGTTTTATTTTAATATACTCATGCCTAAGTACAGGTCTGATATATGTAAATGAAAACAGCCATTTCTTCCCCAAGAGAAATCTAGTCTGCTAATCTCATTCATGACAAAAGAAGTGCTTTTTAGTATTTGAGTTCATGAAGCCAGTGGGACCCTTTCCCTCTTTATTGTGTGTCCTTTTTTGTCCTTTTGAATGGAAAAAAGCCACTCAAAATATTTGGCCAAGTCACCTCTCCTCTATGGGCCATCATTCCTTCTTCTTTAACATAAGAGGTTTGAATAGTGAATCTCCAAAGTTGTTTCTCGCTCCTTTGAACATTCTTTGGTTCCCAGAAGTTGGGTTTTTTTTTTGTTTTTTTTTTTTTACTACATTCATCTCAAAATAGCTCTAAACGTACTACTTTTCACCTTTGGACCTATTTGTCAAGTAGCACTTTCTTGGCCACAAATGATACGTCATAGACAATAAGGGGGCCTTCTTTGTTCTAGAAAAAAGGAATTTTTTTTAATGACCACTCTCTATATACATGTCACAGATATAAGAACTTTGAAAAGACGTTGTTTAAGAAAAGTGTTTGCTTTTAACCTCCCTGCTTAGAGGCTTAATCTCGTTTTCAAAGACAGCCTAAGTATAATTGAATTTCAATGTTTGGATGGGTTCATGATGAACTAGGATTATAAAGATATCTCATTATGTTTAGTATTCACAGACAAACAGAAAGGTGCATCAGCCAAACAGAATATAGCTGTAATTCCCAGTTCCAGAAATCACTCCGCTACGGTAATATTTCTCACCACATTTGTTCCATGCATTTCCTCATGGTTGTAAGTGTGTCTTTAGAAGCACCACCCGTGGCTACTCCCTTTTAGTGGCCACGACTATAAATATACATGTTTCTGTTGACCTCACTAACAAGCTGTGTTTTTCCTTTTCTCTGAACTTGCTTTTCCTCCCAGAATTGGAGAGCCACAATTCTGTTGGGTATTCTCATCCTTCTTCCTGCAACTGTTCAGTTCAGTTCATTTCATTTATAGTCCAGTAGTTCAACTTAGAATTGAACCATTGTTCTTTCTTTTCCCATGGTGCTGGTTGTGGCTTAATAAAGCTGTGCTTGATACAATCTCTACATTTTATGGGGTGTAATCAATATGTGTAAAATCTATAACTCCACAATCTGCATTTAAAATATTTCTTGTCTAACAATGTATTCAGTGTTTATTTTCATGTATCTGAAATGTAAGTAGTACTTTGACTTTCCTTCTAATACAGGGAGAGGAAAGAACACTAGGCAAGTCTAATTCTATTAAAATAAAAGGAGAAAATGGAAAAAATGCTAGGGATCCCCGGATTTCAAAGAGAGAAGAATCTATTGCAAAGATTGGGAAAAAAAAATATCAGAAAATTAATTTGGACGAAGCAGAGGGTATGTGAACTTTTTCAAACTTCCACATGTTTTAGTAAATGCAATAACAGTTTTCAAGCAAAATTATTAAAAATTATTGTTTTTTTCTTAACCATCTAGAAAATTAAATTCTTTTCACTCAAGAATATGCATCTTTCATTGTCATATTTATATTTGCATATTTATACTGTCGGTATAACTTGGAATAGAATAAAACCTCATTAATTTGGATTATTAATCACTGGATTTATTTTAATTAAAGGACACGACTTTGCATTTAGCAAATATTTATTAAGCAATTGTTATGTGTAATGTAGTATGTTAGGGGTGATGCGGATGGTTTCTGCCTTCTAAAAGTTTATACCTAGTCAATAAAGGAGATAAGACATGCACAAATAAATAAAATAGAAATTAGATGATGACAAATGCTTAAGAATACCAATGCTGAGAGCTCAACTGAGGAAGGGATGCCTTCCGTCTTGAAAGGAAGCTACAGGAAATATTTTAAGGGGTGGTGGCCTTCAATCTGACTCTTGAAGGAGGGATCAGTTATTGACAGAGATGGTAGGTGGTAGGAGAGGGCATTCCAGCCATAGGAAACAGTGTGAGTAGAAGTATAGAAGCAGGAGAGACAAGCCCATTTCCAGGGGCTGGTAAGGAATCCAGGTTTCCTGGAGAATGAAGTATTGAATAGGTGATAATGGAAGAAAAGGCTGAAAAGCTGGGGGTAAAGCCACATTATAGAGAGATTTGCACATGGTAGAAGTTTAAAAAATGTTTGCTGGGTTAAATTGAATTGAATGCCAAGCAACGGATTTGGGAATGAAATCTATATGACAATTTACAAGGCTCTGAGAGTTTGTGAGCTATGGAATGAAGGGTCTCAGCCATCCAGAAGTTAAAACATTTTGTGATCAGAAGCACTATTTGCATGCACTGTACTAAAAAAAAAAAGAACAATTCCCTTAACTAGGCTAAATGTGCTGCTTGCTACATTGTTTATTCTATTAATTTGTTCATCTAACCCATTTTGTCTCAGAAAACTCAAACCTAAACTTCTATCCAGTCTAAATGGGACCCTATATTGTAAAATTAGTTGCATCCACATTAATGAGGTTTTATTATACAGCTTTAAAGCAGTTTTGGCCATGGTTTACTCCCATCAGTATTTGTGGGACTGATAAAGATCTTTGTTTACTCGTGAAAATCATTTTAAAAAAAGGAAAGCGGCATGGTGACCAATGGTTAGCATCAGATCTTTTTGCATTTCCTCTATAGATGAAAGATGCTATTGAAAAGATTAAGGGAAGAAAGAGGTAACTGTCTTTATATAAAACCTCCTTCCTATTAAAAAAATGGTACCAAAGGAAAGCAGAAGGGTCCTGGGGTCTGATTCCAGCTCAGCCCCTAATTTACTATCTGACCTTGGCCAAATTATGGTCCCTCTCTGGGCCCCAGTTTCCTCATATGTAACATGAGAATGGACTCAGTGATCTCCTAAGCTTTGAAAACTGTCACAAAGTTATAGCTTTCATTGTAGTTATAACCAAAAATGTAAAAATGGTCAGTATAGCTGTTAAAAATGTGTCCTGTAACTAACCCTTACTAACTTTATTGTACAAATATGACATGTTAACCTCATTCTTCAGTGACTTCCATTTACCAGGTAAGTGGTTTGTGGTATTTTTGTCATATTGAAGTTAAAAATGAAAGAAACTTCACTTTGATTGTGTATGTCCAAGGAGCATCAGATTTGTGATTTTTGTATTCTAGCAAGATACTTTTAAGAGACTAAAAAAGGTTTAAATGAAACTTTTGGACATACACTAGTTTGAGAATAGATAATGGCTTCACTTGTGACCCGAGTTCAATCTTATGCCTTGTGTAAGGGATGAAAATCCAGTCCCTGGCGGTAGGAAGTTACAGTTCTGCATTTATTCAAGAGGGGAAAAGTATCCAAAGATGTTCTAAGAGCTCTCCTACTCTGCAGAGGAAGCAGAAGGGAATGGAGCCATTGTTTCTTCTTTTGGCTCAGGGTCCCTCCAGCACATACAACACCAAAGTGGTAGGCAGGGCCTACATATAAGTAGGTAGTTACTGAGTCTGGACCCTGGAGGAAAGGGGTGGCATCAAAGGGCATGCCTTCCTTCTCTCCTCCCTGCACAGGCAACTTGTTGGCTTCATTTTAGAAAGATTATTATATTTGAGAGCCAAGAATATTGTAAGGGTGGCACAGCTCCAGCTCTTCCTGATTATTCATATTTCTATGAATTTTATAGTTAGTAGAAAATCGATGCATGAAACCAAATGGTTTTATCAAAGGGTACTTTACTTTCATTCCAAAGGTTATGTTTATTAATCTGAGAGTCATGTTCTGGGTGGGGAGAGGAGGGTCCTGGAAGAGCATCATCGAGAAGGGGAGAGGTTCCTGAGATTAACCACCCTTTTGTACAGCTTTTCTGCTATAGAAAATTTCTCATTCCTTCTCCTCAGGGACATGGCAGGGCTTTTAGCAATTCTTTATTCCTTTATATGCCAGCGGTTCCTCCCTGCTCCCACAGTGTTAAGGTCCACTCTGGGATTTGTGTTGTCGGGGGACGCTAGAGAGCCTTTAGAAAATCATCCAGGGAAAAGTGGCTATGCCACTAAAGGATATAAAGGAGAGACTAAAGGAGAGAAATTTGGAGTAAAATTCCTTGCTTTACTCTTGAGGTGAAGTGAGGCCCAGCACTACCAGTTTCCATGGGGGTCTCTTTCAGTTTTCAGATGGAGACACTATTTAATCAGTGTCTTGGCTTAAGCCTTCAGGGGTCAAACGATAAATACTTTTTTAAAGAAAGGTTAAAAAAAACCAAACCTTCCTTAAATGACATCATGGCTAAATGACATCCTGGCACACCTTTGTTTAACTGAATCACCCTCTAAAGGTACAGAGGTGCCAATATGATTATGCTAAAATATAAAGATATTGAGTGACTCTCAGAGTAAACATAGAGGTGATATGGAAATTAGTGTAAAATGTTATTTAGTGTATTTTTTAATGTGCCCTGAAACACTGGGAAAAAATTCAAGAGTCTAGATTTTATACATTTTTGTTTTTAGGTACATGAGTATAGCCATTGTAAACTCTGAAGACACCCCCTTGTAGGGGAATCTATAGTAGCTCTACTTTAATTATGAGTGAGTAGTTCTCTAAAGTGAAAAGGTCCCCAATTAATATAGCCCTTAGTTCCAGGGCACTAGAGCTACAGGGCAGCAGGTAACTCAGTGGCCTACTAGAAAATAAATTTGGTAATTGTTGACACTGATCAGTGATGTTTTCTTTAAAATGGTCAATGTGGGTTTTTCCCCCAATAGAGTTTTTTGAGCTCATTTCCAAAGCTCAGAGCAACAGAGCAGATGACCAACGTGGGCTGCTAAGAAAAGAGGACCTTGTCCTGCCAGATTTTCTTCGTTTACCGCCTTGCACAGCAGAACCAACTGCTTCTACTCCTGCAACAACGAAAGGCCTAAACAAAAGAACTGTAAAAAATGGCAGCAAGGAGAAGGCCTTGCAACCAAATGGGAAGTTGGAATCTCCTCCAAACGGTAATGAAAGTCCAGTGAAGAGCCCAGGGCCTGCAGAGAGCAAGCCCAGGCCCACTCTGGCTGCCCTCCACAGTCAGAAGACTCACAGCGTCCCCTTCAGTGCCCCATTGTCTCCCATTCCACACGTCCAGGAAGGAGCAGTATCAGCGCAAATATGGAAGAGACAATCCAAGGAACTACACACTGAAGGCATACAGACTATAGACGATGAGAATGTTGCCGACTTAACACTTGTGGGTGAAGGAGATATTAGTAGCCCTAATAGCACTTTATTACCACCTCCTCCTACACCACCATCGGATGTTACGAAACTCACCGAAGCCAACTACTCACCCCCAACTCCTCTGACAGATAAACAGGAAAAACCTGGATATCAGAGATCCGTTTCAGGTATTTCTAGATTTTAATTTTTTCCTCTACGCTTACAACTACTTTACTTTTTCGCTGTTATATCAGTATTCTATATCCATTTTTCAATTTTAGAAGTCAAAATTAGGTAACCTTTCCGCATTGTACATTTTTGATTCAGAAGTTTCATTGTGACAGTCTCTTCATCATTAAAGTGCATTTGATTTATTTTTAAAATGCATTTAAAAAATATTGAGTGCTATGAGGTCTAAAATTAGTAAATAATAGATTATTGGGATTCGCAAATTCTGATAATCTTTAATATCATGAAGATTTTTCTAAAAGGATAAAGCACTTGCTGACCATGAAAGCTGCCTCCTGCTCTAAAGAGGATTTGAATTTCAAATGTAGCCGCACTAGTACTTCTGGTAATAGCTTTTGGCCCACCATTTCTAGAAGTAAAACATCATTGTAGGTTTGTAGATGAGTTGGTCTTGCTGTTGGTTTAATTAACATCATCTAACCATTTAAAAACATCAACAACAAATCATTGCTATTTAAGTGCTCTTGTAGAAACTGTTGAAAATCAAAGCATTGGGGAAATTGAATCAAATTGAAATGGTGATGAAAAGTCCAGTGAAGAGCCCAGCCTGCAGAGCACTGAACCAAAAATTGGGGAAATTAAAAGTTTTATGGTCTAAGACCAGTTTAAAAAATACTACTTACCACTAGTATATCAAATAAAAAAGAAACAACGTATAATTTCTAGTACTAGGAATAAGCCCTGTTAATGGTATGCATTTGGCTGGAATTCATTTTAAGTTGAGTCATTTTAAATTTAAAAATAAAAAAAAACATAATTTAAGGCAGTATTTTCCCTAAAATCAGAGTGTGAAATTTGGTGTTGTCCAAAAGTATACAATATGCTTTTGTAGCAAATGCTGTTTCCATGTGCTGCAGATGTTCTAAATGGAAGTATGGCTTATGGCACGCACAAGATTATATCGTCCATGAGCATATAAACATATTCAGGAAAAAATTTCCAGGAGCCGTATTCACTTTTACTCTTTCACCGAGTTAATTGTGCCATGGTTTGTCAAACCATCATTTCTTTAATGTAAGATAGCATTAATATTTTTAATATATATTTTTTCATGGTGATGTCTGTTGTTTCTTTTATGTCTTATCAATGAGATGTAAATACCCTTTGGATTGTTATATTCTTCTTTATGGCAATGTGAATTATTTCTTTCTGCTCTGTCACATTTATTTCTATAAACTGACGGAAAAGGTCTACGATCAATTGTTGACTGACCTGTAACCCAGGACTTCCTATTGAGGATATATGAAGTGCATATTTTCAGTGTATTTTATGTACATATGTATAGATCTGTATTTCCTTTTCAGAATATGTTGTATACCCAAGTGGGGTTTAGTTTTTTCTTTAAGTGCTAATATGAGAACCCTTACCCTTACAGCTTTAGAAATGGAGCATATTTTAATGCATGCATTACATTTCTGTATAATTACTGAACTGTAGCTTTCACCTTTTCTGTTTTCTGCTCTTGCTTTGTAGATATCTTTGTGTAGTTTTTACATGTATTTTGTATGTGTTCTTTTGAGAGGAATAAACTCTAGATCTAATTACTCAACTGGTTTTATACTTTTCTCTTTTTTTATTTGATCATATTCTGCCTTGATAGCAAACTGTAGCTGTCATCTATTTGAAAGCAATGAAAAAATATTTCTGTGTGATTAACTTAAACGTACTTTATGTGATGTTCTGGTACCTTTTAAAATGTTAATGGTACCAATATAGACATAATATAGACTGTTATATGTGTAAACTAAAAATATTAAGCTGAAAACAAAGATTTATTTTCGTTTGGAAAGTTAACAAATTTTGGGGAGACCAGTGGGATTGTAAATAAAAGTGATATATCTTTTGGTATCTGCATGTGAAGTCTGAAGTTTAGATGTTTACTTTGATCACCCCAAAGCTTTTAAAAATTGTAATGTATTAGATTTAAATACCATACACATTTTTAGTAATCTTCATCATCTAGTTATATAAAAATTCATATTATTAGTTGGGTATTCTGGTCTTGCCCTTAAATCTCTTTTCTTATTTGCCCATGTCATTTATTCTTCATGCTTCCATAATTCTTCCATCAAATGGTAGCTCAGTGAAAAGAAGAAGGAATCAAAGTGAAATCAGTACCAGTAGCTGGCATAAGTTGTAATGAGAGGTAGAGGAAAGGGAGGAAATAAGATTTTGGACCGTCTATAGGTTTCACATACCCATGTTATTTCTTGTCTTGAACAGTGCAAAAGATTGTTTGAAATGTACATACTGATGACATGAAAGGCTTGAATGGAGATGATTCAACATAGTCCCTTTCAGGGGATCCTCAGGATTTGGCCTCCTGGAATAGTGGGATAGTTTTTAAAAAATCTATACTGACCTTAACTTCCTGATCAATTGTATTAGTACTAGATCTGAAATTAGACATGTATGAACTCTTGGTCTACTTATGGGAAATGTGTTTGTAACTCTTTAAAGCTGTTCAAAGGACCATTAGCTTTGTGACCAAGAGAGTTCTCAGTTTCAGAATACTTTTGCAAGATTAAATGAATTATATATTTTTTACTTTTCCCAAGGAACAAGTCTGGAGTGAACAAAAAAATCATCAGTTCTCCTAAGGTGCAAAGCTTTTACTCTATACATTCAAGTTGGCCTTGGGTTTTGGTGGGTTGTTTTTTTTAATAGCAGAAATTTCTTGATGTTTGTCAGTTTCCATATCCTGGAGCTTAAGTCTGCCAGTAATTAGGAAGGCATTTAACAAAGCTCCATGGAAGATATCTTTTTGGAGGAAAGAGGGCATCACCCAAACCTGGATTGAAAAGATTGAACAGGATGCCTAGGCTGGGTCAAAGCCAGGAGGCTAGACAGGGGATCAGAAAAGAGTGCATGGCCATGGGCCAAAACCAGGGAAATCAGTATGGAGCCAGGGAGAGCTTGCAGAGAAGGAGAGCAGGAGGATCAGTGAAGTAGATGCAAGTATGTTTCATGCAACTTCTCACAATCAATTCAGTGACATTCTAGGATTTTAGGGTGGCAGTGCTAACCATGCCCCTTCTTAACTCTGCTGTGTTGGCAATGCCAGTGGTCCTCAGGAGTTCATTAGGGAAATCCATTAAGTATTGGAACAATGTCAGTCATTTGGGAGGCTCTCCGAAATGGATTGTATTTTCTGTCTAAGCGTGTGTCCGTTACCATCACCCTAATGACTATTATTACATTTCCACAGCACTGGCTTTTTGACACAAAATTACTGTTTATTCCATGATTGAAGATGTGTCCATATTTGTTATTGTGGTGCTTTTCTGAAGTTCCACTCATGGTATAAGAAGGCAGACAAGGCAGTATTCCCGTTGTACAGCTGAGGAAACCAAGGCTAATAAACAGAAAGTGGTAGAGCTAAGATTAGAACCCAGATTTCATGTTTTCTGGACCAGGACACTATGTTTCTGAAGGCTGATTGAATCTTACCAGTTTTATTTAAAACCTATTTAATTCATAGGGGGGGAAATGATGTATTTTTTTTATTACTAACTTGATCAGCCAAGACCCCCAAATAAATACTCATTTCATACACTGGCTAGTTGTACTGATAAACCCTAGGTTTAGTAGTTCTGGAGGTTGAGCTCCTCTTCTTCCCTTCCTCCCTCTCTCTTTTTTCTGCCTCCACTCACTTCCCCTTCCCTCCTCTTCCTTCCCTCCTCCTTACCTGAGGGTGTTCTGCCCAAAGAAAGGTAAATTTGGATGGCCAAAAGCTGCCTAATTACCTTGGAGTTTGTCTTGGTCCTCTAAGAGAATGAAAGACAAACCACACACAATCTATTCTTGGACTTAGAGAGACGTGCCTGGGGCTTACTCCTTAATTAGGTCTGTGAATTCACTAATCAGTAAGCCATATCTCCAGCTATCTAGCAGTTAAAATCTTATTGAGAGAATGAGCCAAGTGACCCAACCAAAGCTGAAAATACCTAGTTAGTGTCCAGTCTTACTAAGGTTGGGTTGAAACAAGCTCTGTTGTATTTTCTTGGTAGATAAGACTCCTGGTGAAATGTTAGAAAGAGATATCAGTTAATGGCAAGTCTACGGAGGAGTTTAGCCCTCTGGGAAGGGTGTGTTAATAGACAGGGTCTCCTGGGGAACACTACTAAAGTATATAGTTAATAGTGTTTGGATGTTATCTTCCCACTGTGTGAGTTCAATGAAGGGAGCATAACTTTCATCTTCTTCTAACCCCCAATGCCTGGCACAGCTGTCTGCATTTGAAATATGCTTAATATATGCCTGTCAAGTGAAGAAAGGAAGGGAGGGAGGGAAGAGAGAAAGAAGGGAAAGAATGGGAGGAAGGAAGGAAGGGATGGTAGGAAGGAAAATGGGAATTCATTTCAGGCATAGATTGGTCTAAATTATCTCTGAAATCCCTTCCAATTCTAAGCGTCTGTGATTCTCTATCAGTCAATCAACAAGCAATTATTAAGTGCTTACTATATATCTAGGAGTGAGGAAACTGTGGCCTCAAGGCCACATGTGGTTCTCTAGGTCCTCAAGTGCAGTCCTTTGGATTCAGTCAAAGGGCTGCACTTGAAGACCTTGAGTGCCACATGTGGTCTCAAGGCCACAGGTTCACCATGCCTGTCTAAGCACTGTGCTATTTAGTGCAGATACAGTTGCAAAGAATGAAATAATCCATACTTTCAAGAAGCTTGCAGTCTGTCATGGGACACAACAGATAATGTATAAGTATGTGTACAATGTATGTATATACAGAATAAATATGAGATAAATCCGGCAAAGTTAGGGAGGGCGGACAGTAGCATGTAGCCACCCCATATGATGAAACTGAGGCTTATGTTTTGAAAATGAATTAAAATTCTTTTGGAGAAGATTTGAAGGTTTAAAATCTTTCAAAATAAGATTTCTAACACATTTTAAAAGTCATATTTAAATTGCTTTTTACTTGTTCACTCTTGAAAAATAAGATTTGAAAGTCTTAACTAGCTGTACTTTTCTCCTTTGCCATTTAAAGGCTTTTTTCATACCATATGTCTGGCACGGTTCGTTCTGCTGTTGATGTTTCCTCCCAGGGCTGCATGCAGAACGACTGTTTGGCGCATTGGTGTGCTTTTTACTTTCTATGGAGCCGATTTGTTCATTTTGCTTCTTAGTCTCATAGCAGCAATTCTAGCACCCCAATCCTTACTTACTTACCCTGTGGGTTTGGAAGAGGGAATATATTTGTAACTTAGGGGATGGAGGCGGGTGGGGAAGGAGAACAGACTTTTCTAGAGCATGATGAATCTCAAGTCGGCTCCAGTGTTTGCTGTTTCTCGCTAATCTCTCCATCATCCCACCCTTTGATGTGGCCACAGGGTTGTGCAATGATAAACCAGCGTTTTTTACTTAAGGAAAAAATATTTAGATCTCTGTTCCTGTAAATAACTTAAAGATGATAGTGCACAAAATGATTTGAGTCTTGCTTTGGTCAAAGAGTGACAGCATATTTAAGATCCTAAACTATGGGCAAATATTACAGGCACTCCCTCCTCATATTAAAAATGCAAATTCTGTTGATGCTTGCCTTTGGAGTTTTTATTATTATCATTATTGCCATAGCCTGCTTTGATTGTAGCATTGTCTCCACTGGGTAGGAAAACATCCATTCATTTTCATGGGTATTTCTTGAGCACGATAGTAGTTACAAAGATCTCTAAGTGGCAGCTTGCTCTGAAGGGCTTGTAACCTATGAAAGGGCAGAACCTTTTTCTATCATTGTTTATAATTAAAATGAAAATATGTAATATAATTATACATACTATATAATTAAAAATCATAATTATATTTAACATTAATGTTTGTATTCACCCTTTCAGGTAGGTAGCATGAGTATTATTGCAACCATTTCATAACTGAGAAAGCTGAGACCTAGCAAAGTTAAGTGACTTTTGCTCATCATCACGGAACCAGTCAGCATCGTCAGGATTTAAACCCAAGTGACCTGACTCTGTATCCAGCTTTTCCTGCTCTTCTTACTGCCTTTTCTTCCCTGGGTACCTGCTTAGTTTGTAACAACAGCAACAATAATCATTAACACTTACATAGCACTTCAAGTTTGAAAAACACATTGGATGTATTATTAACTCATTTGATTTTGCTTAGGGAGGTAGGCGTTATTTTTTTGTTTCTCATCATTTTTCAGTCATGTCTGAGTCTTTGTGACCCCTTTTGGGGTTTTCTTGGAAAGGATTCTGGAGTGGTTTTCCATTTCCTTTTCCAGCTCATTTTACAGATGAGGAAATTGAGGCAAACAGAGTTAAAAGTGAGTTACCCAAGGTCATGCAACCAGTAAGTGTCTGAGGCTAGATTTGAACTTATAAAGATGAATCTTTCTGACTCCAGGACCAGCACTCCATCCACTGAGCCACCTCCCTGCCCTCAGGTATTATTTTCTCCATTTAAAGATGAGGAAATGAAGGATGAGAGAGGTTAAGTGATTTGTCCAGGGCCACAGGACTAGTAAGCATCTGAGGCTGGAGTCTAGCTTAGGTCTTCCACATTCCAAGTCTCTGACTAATAAAATATAAAGAGCCCCTTTTGATAATCTTAGGGTTATAGCTGAGAATTTAAAATTATGCTCTGGGTTCATCCTAAGCAAAGAACCTTATGTATTAGTGATTGGGCGAAGCATATTTTTGGAACCATTGATCATGTCGCTGATTAACATTCATCTCACCACTAAAGAGAAATCGACGGTTCTCAGTTTAGAGATGTGACCCAGTTTGCAGAACAGCAGTAAAAACCGAAGATTTCAAATTTGTCCAAAATATAGATTCCCCAAAGATATGAATGATTCATGTTCTTTAGTAAGATTGTCTGTGAATTAGTAATTAGTTATTTGGATAAGATAAATTTAACCCAAGAAAATATTTGTTAAAATGCCTGGAGTTTGTCCAGTAGTTCCTTCAAATAAAAATAGAAGAAAACTTTGGTGGTGCTGCCCCCCCACCAAAATCCAACACATTTAGAAAACATTTGTTTTTTCCTACGTACATTTCGAAAAGTTAGGATGCATAGCATGAGAGAGTAGAAGGAATACCTGAAGCCTGAGTATCTGGGTTCAGATTCTAGTTTAGACTCTTCTAGACTATATGTCTCCAAGCAAGTCAACACCCTCTGCCTCTGTTTATTCCTTTATAGGCTAGCAAGAATATTGCAGTATCTTTCTCATAGGGTTGACATAAGGAAAATGCTTTAGAATAACCTAGACAGCTCTAAGGAAATTTGAACCACTATTATCAAGCTCAGTTTCTTGCACAGTATCACAATGGGTAAGTCAAAAGGACTTTTTAGGTTTCCCAGAAGACTGAAATATATCTAATTATTATGTCATGTGTGTGTGTATAAAAATATAATTACATATTTTAAAAGTCACTCTTTTATAATCACCTCACCTAGATGTCCAAGCCTTTTCACTTACGGAGAAATTCTTTCCTGTTGTAAGAACAGAATTGCAAAGAGATTTGGAAGTGGCCCATTCGCCATCAGAGATAACAGCAAATCAACCAGACAAGACCCATTTCTAATTGAGCTTGGTGTTTATCTGTCTAGTATTCCAACTCTGCCATTTGTAGATAGCAAAAAAAACAAAAACAAAAACAAAACACCTAGGCAGCAAGAGAAACAGGGAAATATTCAGGACTATTATCTAACTCTTGTAGACATAAAGGAGAAAGGGATTCTGTCTTATCTGTCTTTCTATTAGATTCCCTTTAGTCTTGGTTGGGAAACTAGGACATTTTATTTTGCCTTGGTCCTGGATCTTTGGGAAACTGATGATTAGGGTTTGGATTTTTGTTTGCTTTTTTAATAAACAGTTCCTGGGACCAAATTAAATAATTATTGACCTGTTTTATTTAGTTTTACATATCAAATATCCTAGTCTCTAATGTAGTTTCAGCTGAAAGTAAATAATCATCCCAAAATATATATTGAGAACCTACTATGTGCCTACCTTTGCCACAAACCCCCCCCCCAAATCCAAGATATGGCTCTTTTCCCCCTTGCCCTAGAAGGACTTATAATCTTGTCATATGTGAAACAGAGAACATTTAAGTGCTAAAATAGATGATACTAATTACAAATACCATGATGAGTGTGAGCTGGAATAGTCAAAAGAAAATTTCATGGAGCTGGTGAGATTGAGATAGCCTTGAAGGATGGGTAAAAATAGTTGGAAGAGAAAGAGAAGACAGATCATTCCAGACAAAGTAAAGGACAGAACAGAAACAAAAAAGATGAGAACTAATTCATAAATTATGATAGGAGATAAGCCCAGTTTCTTGAAGGTGTATATTATGGAACAGTGGGAAACAAGATTAGTGAGACCAGAAGCAACCAGATCATAGAAGGCCTTGCAAGACAATTAGTAGAGTTCAGACTTGATTCAGTAGGCAATAGGAAGTCATTGTTGGTATTAGGAAAAATGACATGATAAAAGGAAGTACTTTAGGAAAATTTCATTGTTCTGTAGAAATCATTTGCTTATTCATTCAACAGATTAAGCATTTAGTGTGTGCTAAGAGTGGTTGGGGGAAAGGAAAGATGAAAAAATTAGAGAACATAGTCCCTACCTTTATGGTGAGAAGTGGGAATATTGTATGCAATGTGCACACACACATACACACACACAACTATAGTACTCTGTATTACATGTATATTGGATATTTGCAGAATGCTATGTGAGGTCTGAGAGAAGTGGTCATTACTGAGCAGGGGATCAGATAAGAATTCATGAAGGAAGTACCATTTTTATTGGATTTTCAAGGAATTCAAAAGGTAAAGAAGAGGAAGGGCATTCTAGGTTTAGGGGCCAGCATAGATGAAGAGGCATTGACTAGAAGTAGGGAGACAACCTAGGAAACTATTGTGGAAATTTAGGATAATCTTATACAATGAAACCCATAGACTAGGGTGGAAGCAGTGGAAATTAAAGAAAGGAACAAATCTGACTCATTCTTTGAAAAAAACAAATGACCCAATTTGGTGGTAGCTTGGTACAGAGAATAAAAGAGAAGAGGGAATCAAGATTTGAACAGGGAGACTGTTAGCACCATTGACACAATTGTTATTTGAGAAGAGTAGTTAGTTGAAAGGGGAGAAGAGAGATGATGAATTCAGATGAGTTTGAAGACAGAGCTGGACACCTAGGTAGAGATTTATGCATACAAAGAATGAATGAGACTGAAGTACATGTGTCAGTTGGGGGTCACCTTACAGATGCAGTAGTTGAAGTCACAAGAAAACATGTCCATGGAAAAATTAAAAATGAAAGAGCAGAGCATCAAAGACAGAGCTTTGGGAGAAAAACCATAGTTGGGTTGGGGGAGGATGAGATGAGTAAGAGAACCAACAATGGAAGCAGAAAAAGAAAAATAACCAGAGAGTTAAGAGAATCATAAAAGTACAAGGTCACAGAAATCAAAGAAGTATAGAGATTCAAGACAAGATATTAAAAAGAGAGGGATGGTTGTGGACTTGAGATCAAATAGACAAGAAAACACCATTCTTTTGGTAAGATTTTTAAATTTATACATTCTTGGAAATCTTGGACCATATGATTTCCCACATTCTACCTTGGGTTATGCAAAGGCACCATCTTTTTTTTCCCCAATTAATCTGGGAGGAGAAGATATCATTGTAGTTAACACATACTTTCTAATAAAGATTTTCTCTTGGTGTGAGATTATCTCATAAGGTAAGTTTCATCATAATGTTGGGGGGGTGGAGAATCATGCACAGAACATATCATCATAGACTCAAAGATGGAAGAGAGGTCAGATCATATAGTCTGACTCCCATATTTTATAAATGGGAAAAATGAGGTTGAGTTGCTTGTCCAAGGTCACACAAAATTGGAGATTATAGATCCAGTGGGTTGGGGAGCAAAAAGGATGTACATACTAGTTGAATATCAAGTTGCCTCAATGTAAGGAATAAATGCATGCATTTTCTAATAAATATCCAGTAGTGGATGAGGAAAAATGAGCTTCTACCTTACTGCAATTATATGGAGAAGCCTCCAGGGAGAGACCTGAGGTGTTTCTCAAAGGTTAACAAAACACAGAATGCTTTGGGTAGGTTGTAGCAATTTTTTGAAATTATAGTCAGCTTTTTGAATAAATGTATTCTTTTACTTGGCTCTCAGTTTTTAATCAGTCACATTTACTCATAGAATAATGCAGATTCCCAATTAATATTTAAGGTCCACAAAAATGCTTTCGTCACAACCCTGAGAGGTGAGTACAGTAGTACAAGCACCTCTTTTTTAGATTGAAAGATGAGTTTGTTGAATAATGTTCATGGTCACACAGTAAATGTTAAAACCATATGACCGTGGGCAATTATCTATGTAGATTTCTATTATTTCAATTTTTAGAATTTTTGTGTGTACTTTTATTGTTGTCTAGTCAATTTGTCCTGTTGGACTCTTCATGACCCCATTTTGGGGTTTTCTTGGCAAAAATACTGGAGTGGTTTGCCATTTCCTCCTGCAGCTCATTTTATAGATGAGAAAACTGAGGGAAGCAAGGTTTTAAGTGACTTGCCCACGGTCACACAGCTGAGGCCGAATTTGAACTCAGATCTTTCTTAATCCAGACCTGGTGACTGAGCCACATAGCAACTCTATATACTTTTGGTCAGTATCATTATAGAATGTCATAGTGGAAGAGAATCTTACAGATCAGTGAATCCAGTCCCTTCTATCCTGTGTAGGAATCCATTCCTCAACATCCTTGAGAGGTAATCATCTAACCTTTGTTTCAAAACTCCCAGTGATGGAGAATTCAGCATATCCTAAGGCAGTTTATTCCATTTTGGAGGCCGTTGTAATAAATTAGAAAGTCCTTTCTTTTAGGGAATTGAAAATTGCCCCTCTGTAACTTAAACTCATTCGTCCTTGTTATGCTGTCAAAAAGGACCGGACACACAAGATAAGTTATTCCTTTCCCTAAATAATAGTCCTTCAAATACTTAACTGTCATAAATTTCACACATTACTTTCCAAACTGTCCTACTTGTCTGTATTTCCTTCTGGACTTTCTTGTAGACTCATTATTTTCTAAATGGTTCATTGGCCTTTTTTTGGCACCACTATTGCCAACCACCTTTCTTCTCTTGAACCTCCACCCTCACCAATTAAAACACCAAGAGAAATTAAACATTTTTTGTAACAAATAAAATCAAGCAAAATGAATTACACAGTGACTGTGGCTATAAATGTATGTCACTTTCTATATCTTGAGTCCATCATCTCTTCAGAGGTTCTCTGGTTCATGTACTCCTGGCTGACTGTACAGTTCTAGGGTGGGAAAAAAATCACTTACTGTAGTTTCTTATTGAATTTGTTGATCATTATTTGTCCTTTCTCTCCCCCAGCTCTAACTTCTCTGGCTCCCAGCTTCCTCTCAGCTCTGCTCCATCCCCTCCTGCTCCACCTGTTCAGCAAAACTCTTCCTGCCACAAGCTCCATGTGATTACTTTCAGCCTGTTAGGAGGCAGGGAGGATCTTCAAATTACAATTACCATTACAAATGTGCATTCAGAATTGAACATAATACCCTAGATATCACCTTACCTGGGCATAAAACAGAGAAGCTTGTATCAAGTTCTTCATTCCAAATACTTTCTCTATGGATGCAGCCTATAATCACGTGATTAGCCTTTTCGGCTGCCACATCATAGTATTGATTCTTATGAAGTTTGCCATCCACTGAAACTCTGAGCTTTTTCACACAAACTTATTCTCAATTTATGCTTCCCTTGTGATGTGCTTGGACAGTGACACCCATTTTTAAACCCAAGTCTAGGAATTCCCAATCATTTCTCCATTAAGATTAGTCTGATTAGATCTCTACTGAGATCTTTTTGGAGCCATACTTTGTTATCTCAATATTTTAGCTACCCCTCCCAGCGTGGTGTCATCTACAGATATGATCAGCATACTATGTCAGACTTTGTCCAAATCATTGGTAAAAATATCAAATAGCAGAAGACCACTGCTGTGGCATTCTGCCAGAGACCTCCCTCCAATTTGTCATTAATTCATTAATGGTGATTCTCACTCTAGTCATTCAACTAGCTCTGAATCCCTTTAACTCCATGACCATCTAGCTTATATTTCATCATCTTTTATTCAAGGATAGCATGAAAAACTTAGTCAAATGCTTTGCTGAAATCCAGGCATCCATTCCCTTCACCTACTAGTCAGGTACCTGTCCAAAAAAGGGAAATGAAGTTAGTAGTGATACAATCTGTTTTGGATGAAGCCACACTGTGCTAGCTTTTGCTATTATTGCTGATACAATGTCTAGATGCTCTCAAGCTGTCTTTTTAGTAATGCTTTCACGGATTTCATCAGGAATTAAAATTAAGTTCAGAAAATCCCAGAATGCCAAAGGGGACCCGCAAGGGACTTCACAGAACATCTAATTCAGTCCATAACCTGACCAAGGATCCTTTCATCATCCCCAACAAGTTGTCATCTCTCAACCCTTTGCTTTAAGACCCCCAAAGATAGGTGTTTACTCCCCACTTCCCAAAGATAGCCCATTCTACTTTCGAACTTGTTTTGTTGAAATTCAGATAACAGAATTTTTCTCTTTAGCACCAAAACATTTTGCCCATAAAGATGATTGTTCCTACTCCCATGCTACTAATGCACTTCAATTTAATAACATGCACACTTATTAAATGTCTATTGTGTGCAAGGTACTGCAAAAAAAAGGTAAAAATGAAATAGATCCTGCCCTCAAGGAACTTACTGCTGAGGGAAGTCATACAATTAGACTTTCTGAGTTCACTACAAATTCCAGTGATCTAACCTCAGTTGGGGTCTCACTGTTGTACAGAAGTCTTTATTTTTCATTAACTGATTCTGTCCATGTTTCCTTTTTCCTTACTATTCCTCTTTACTTCAGCCTCCTTCTGTTTCTAAAGAGGACCCCTCCATCTATTTTATTGAGAAAATTAAGGCCATTTCTCGTGCGTTCTCTCATCTACCCTACCCCACACCTTAAAACCTTGCGATATGTTCATGTGTGCTGTTCTCTCTTTGACTTTAAGGTGTCCTTTCTTGTTGAGACCCAAGCCTTTGTACCCTTGATCCCATCTCCATTACCCCAGCATTCATATTCATCATTTTCTCTCTGTCTCTTTCTCCCTCTTTTTCTCTCTGTCTCTGTCTCTCTTACTCTGTCTCTATCTCTATGTATACGTGTCTCCCCTCCATTGTCTACAAATATGCTCAAATCCCCTCTCATTCTTCCTTCACTTTACCTACCCATCTCCTCAAACCACTATCCTATGCCTATCAAACTCCTAGAAATAGTTCTCTGCACTCACTACCTCCATGATTCTTCACTACCCACTCACTCTCAACACTTTGCAATCTGGATTTCAACCCCATCTTTACTGAAATTGCTTCCTCAAAGGTTGCAGATGATGTCTGACTTCATTTTCCTTGACCTCTCTGAAGCTTTCTGCACTGTCAGCCACCCCTCCTTTTGGATGGGAGGGAAATAACAGATGATAGAAAGAAGGCAGGCCTGCTGAATTCCTATTTTCCATCTACTTTTTCTACCCAGGAGAATTATCTATGGATAACAACAAGGGGGAAAATCGCTAATAGAAAGCCGATGTCCAAGATTAATAAGGAGATAGTAAGAGAGCACCTAGACACCTTTCGTGAGTTCATGTCACCAGGCATGCGCTATGTTATGTGATACTGAAAGAAATGAGAAATGTGATTACCGAGCAAAGATTAGTAATCTCTGAAAAATCGTGGACACAGGGAGAGGTAAATAATGGGAGAAAGGGAAATGTCTTGATTTAAAAAAGGAAGATGGTACCTATGAATTACAGACCAATAAGCTTGACTTTGATGCCTGGCAAAACTCTAGAGTGTGTTATTTAGGAGATAATTAGTGAATATCTTTTTATACAAAGCAGCAGTAATCACTATTTAGTGATTACTGGACTCTAGATACTAGACTCTACAACTTCAAGAATAGATTATTATAGACTAATAACATTTCTTTCTTTTTCAAATAGGGTTACCAGCCAGGTAGATGAGGGAATACTGTAGATATAATTTACCTGGATTTTGGCCAGCATTTGGAAAAAAATATTTCTCATGCTTTTCTTGTGGAAAATCGAGGTGTAGAAATGTGGACCAGATAATGGTATCCCAGGTGAAAGGTGAATTTAGAATTGGTGAAATGGCCAGATTGAAGGATTGCTGGTTAACCCAGAAGAATGTCTCTAGTGGCATGCCTCAAGAATTTGTGCTTGGCCTTGTATTATTTAACATTTTTATCAAAACTTGAATGACATACTGGTCACATTTGTGACAATACAAAACTGGAAGGCATAGCTAATGCACCAATGACAGAATCAGGGTAAGGATCTTGACAGGCTTTAACATTGGCCAGCTCTCACAAGTTGATATTTAATAGGGATAAATGTCAAATCCCATGCTGGTTCCATGAGAAAAACAACAAATTCACTGGACAGCAGTTCATCAGTAAAGAACAAGGGAAACACCAAAGCTCAATGCTAGTTAGTATGTGATATGGCAGGCAAGAAAAAAAGTATGATTTTAGGCTTCCTTGGCTCCCTTTCCTTCTAGGATGAAATAGAAATTCTTCTATCATTCATTCAAAGTCCTAACAATCTGACTCCATTCAGACATTTGCTATTATTACCTGCCATGAACTCTAGTTTCCAGCATGCCTATTGTTTCCTACCCATGGTATTCCACTTCCTGTCTCCATGCTTTTCAAAGGCTTTCTTCCATTCCCAAAATGTTCTCTCTACTCATGCCTACCATTTAGAATCTCTAACTCCATTCAAGGCACAGGTCACCCTGCAAGAGGTCTTTCTTGATCTTTCCAATTCTTAGAATTGTCCCACCCAAATAATTATTTACCCTTATCTATCTATCCATCCATCTATCCATCTGTCTATCTGTCTATCTATCTGTCTGTCTGTCTCTGTCTGTCTGTCTATCCGTCTATCCATCTATCTATCCATCCATCCACCCATCCATCCATCCATCCATCTATCCATCCATCCATCCATCTACCATCTCTCTTATCTATCCTATATTGTCTTTGTAAACATCATAAATAAAATATAATAAGATAATTCCTTTATATATAAATAAATTCTTTATGTATTAAGTTTGGGAGTGCATATATGCACATACATACATATATATATATATAAACATATGCATATGCATGTACATGCACATATACACACACATTTGTATTTACTTACCTGCATACCCACTATTTCTCCTTAGTAAAATGTGACACCGTGGAGTCAGGGACTCATTTCTGAGGTCAGTTTTCACTTTTGCCTGTGTATCCCTAGTTCCTAGTGCATTACCTAGCACAGAGAAGGCATTTAATAAATATACATCAAATTGAATTGAATGAGACTGCATTTAAAATGATAGTGTCCAGCCAATCCACAAACATTTATTAAGTGCTGACTGTATAAGAAAAGTAAAAAAAAAATGGACTCTTCTCCCACAAAGTTCACATTGTAATAGGAGAGACAAGCTTGCAAACATCCATCTATCTACACACACACATGTATGTATATACATACACATACACACGTAGACATATATAGTTGTTTGCATACTTGTCTCTCCTGTTACAACGTGAGCTCCCAGAGGGAATGGACCATGGGAAACAACCAATGAAAATGCTTGGAATTGGGAGAGGAAGTCCCCCATTCAAGGAGAATCCACAAGGCTGGTACTATGGAGAAGTAATTTGTAATGAGACTGGAAAAGTAAGTTAGTACAGTGGGAAGGCAGTAACCTCACAGCCCTCTGCCCAGGTTCGACTCCAGATCACATCTGAAGAATTGTGCTCAGTACCTCCACAGTCTAGGTAGAACATTGATAAGCTGGAGATCATTCAGAAGAGGTCAACTAGGGAGTAAAAGGGACTTCTGACCGTGTCACATGAGGCTCCATTGAAGGATCTGGGAATGGTTAGCCTGAAAGAGAAGATTTAAGGGTGAGGTGATATCACGTGATAACTGTCTCCACAAGTATTGAATGGATGTCATTTGGAAGAGACATGAATGAACAAAGAAATACAAGCCTTTGCATTGGAGTTTGTAATGTCTTTGTGAAACTGTATATAATGATAATTAATTATGATAATAAGACATTGCCTCTCATTTTGGTCTCCATGGCTATAAAAAAAACAGTTGTTGCACATTGTGTTCATAGAGCCCTTTCCTACACTTAGACTTAGCAATATGATGCCCCACTGCCATCCCTCCTTTATAGCAAACAATCCCAATTCCTTTCATCTTTTTTTATAGTCTTCTATCTCTGCCCCTCCCTCCACAGAGTCGTTATTAGTTCCTCCCTGCCAAAGGAATCTTCCTAAAGCTAAGCCAGCCTTCTAAAGCTCTGTATTGCCAGTGAAGTTCAGACTCATTGGCCTGACATTCAAAGTCCCCAACCTACCTCTTCAGTGATATCTTTCACTGTTCTCCATATTGCACCTTGCTGGATAACTGAACACACGTTATCCTTTTCTACTCTGGGTTTTTTTTTACTCATCCTGCTCCCTTGGCCTAGAATGCCATTTTCTGCACAGTATCCTGTCAAAAATCCTATCCATCCTTTTAAGACCAGTTTAAAATCCACCTTCTCCACAAACTCTTCCTCGGTAGTCTCTAGACAGAATCAATGCTAAGAACAGCGGACATTTATCCAGTAATTTCCATATATCTCATTAGAGCCTCACAGCAATTTTGGAAGAAGGGAAGTTGTCCTAAAGGTATTATTATCCCTATTTTCAGGATGAATAAACCGAGGCTTATAGAGGTTAGATAACTTTCTCATGGCCACAGTTAGGGTCAGAGGCAGAATTTGGACCCAAATCTCCTAATTCCAAGTCAAGCATTCTGTCTGCTGTGCCATTCTCCTACCCCATCTTCTGCACAGGTGCTATAAGGGCTTTGTTTTTGACTCTCTTCTGATATGTATCATATTCTACCTTGTCATACTTCCTTGATATGCATCAACCCTCCCCACCCCCACCCCCTTCAAACAAATTACCCTGATCATAAGTAGATGCTCAAAAAATATTTTTCGAATGAACAAGTGGTTCCTCATAGGACCAGGTCTTTCATTAGTTGCCATTGTTTCTCATCAAAACTTTCCCAAGTCTTTTGGGAATGCTGACCAAAGCAAAATGGTTCGCCATTATAGTCCTGGATTTCATCGGAAGGCAAAATGTGCTTCTCTTGGTGGGAGTTTTGTTGTCACATAAGGTATTTCCCAGTGCCTGCTCATAACATTTTAGAGTTATAAAGATGGAGGTCGTTCTACTGCCCCTGGCCTACTTAGATATAGTATTGTGTTTAGTTCTAGAGACCATGTTTCAAAATTCATTTTTATTTATTTCATTTTAAAGATATTTGTATTAATAGCTTCATCTCTTCCTCCTCTCCCTCCTTCCCAACACATACCCATTCAGAGAATCATTCCTTGTAAAAAAAGAGAAAAATTTAACAAAACCAACCAACACAACAATATTCTGAATGATTGGTCCCCCACCTCTGCAAAGAAGAAAGGAAGAGATGTTTTCACAATTCTTCTCAAGGGTCAAGTATGATCATGAAAATGACACTGGATTCAGTTTTTGGGGGGTTCTTTCCATTGGGTGATACTTTTCAAAATGTCTTTCACAGCCTATAGCTTGTCTAAAAGGGAGTGACCAAGAAGGTGAGGAGACTGGAAGTCACTTGAAATAAAGATCATTTGAAGGAACTGGTGATGTTTTCTCCAAAGAAAAGAAGGTTTAGGGCAAGGGAGGGAGTGTTAGTATGTAATAGATGTCTTCAAATCTACCAAATAACCTCCTCCTTTCATTATCTATGTCCCTACCTCCCCACAACTTGTCACCTCCAGTTCTCCATTATGTTCTGTCTTCCTCTAGTAGAATTTAAGTTACTTGAGGGCAGTTTATCTGATTTGCTTGGGTTGGTTTGTTTTTGGGTTTTTTTTTACTCTCAGGCTCTTAGCTCAGTGCTTGGACATCATAAGAGGTTAATAAATGCTTACTCATATAGGAAGGCCAATGTCCAGGTGATTACAATAATCTAGAAAAACAATGAAGAGAACCTGAGCTAGGAACACAAGACAAAATTACTTGTTTTCTGACTTATTTTTATTTCCCTAAATGATCTCCTCTTCTCTTCTTGACCCCCATCTGCCCTTCCTTCAGTCATTCATTTAACAAAATAGTTACTCAATTCCTACAGTGTAAAGTTTCTTTAGTGTTAAGAGACTTTGATAAAATTCATACACAGGGCCATTTTTTTGAAATCTAGTGGGTTTTTTCCAACCCAACAAACATTTACCAAGCACCTACTATGAGCACCCAACAAACATTTATTAATCCCCTATTATGTACCAAGACCCTAACAATACAAAGACAAAAATGGAAACAGTCTCTGTCCTCAAGGGACAGTCTATGGGAATGAATGTCTTTGAAGGGACCTTAGATCCAGAAGGCACTTGGATCAAACAATCTCAGAATCAAAAGAAATCTAAGACCTTGAGTGTTGAAGCTGGAAGAGACCCTAGGAGACTATTCAGATATAATACTTAAGAGCACTGTGACCTTTCCAGCTCTACATCCATCAGCCTGAATTTATAGTGTCAATGTCATAGTCAAACCCTAGCATATTCCTCCACGAAGACTGTGTTCAGCAGAGAATTGTTTCCTTGACAAATCCTTTGCTTTCCCAATACCAGTACAGACTTGCATCTCCTGAGGAAGTGATGGGATTATAATTTGTGATTCAGTTACATGCCTTTGTTCCATTTCAAGACTTAACCTGTTCTGGACAGAGTGGCTTCTTGACTAGAAAATCCTTGTTATGAACCATAATATTATTAATATTAATAACCCACATTTTAAGGCACTTAAATCTTTCCTGTCTCATTTGATCCCTCACAGTGACCCCAAGAAGTTGTGGCCCAAGTATTATTATCATTTTGCAAATAAAGAAACTGAGACTCAGAGATAGTAAGAATAGCCATGCTTCTGTATTTCCACCCCTCCCATTGTCTCCTCCAAACCTGCTCTTCATATTTATTTTTAACTTTGGTCCCTCTTTCGAGCTCTGTCATCTCAGTTCAGTTGGAGCTTTGCCTCCATTCTTTCACTGTCTTGACCCTATGGCTGTCCATTTCCATAATGCTCTGATGTCTCTTCTTAAATCCTTCCTCTTTTTGTCCTACCCTGCTAATTTCTGTCCCTCTGTCAAACCTTCCATATGCCTTTTCTGGACCTACTCTCAAGAGGCCAAGAGTTAATCAGATCAGGATCAGAAGTTCTCAGACTTTTTTGGCCTCAGGATCCCTTCATGCTCTTAAAATTTATTGGGCTCCCCAAGATCTTTTTCAGTGGAAAAAATATCTATGTTTGCATGTGTGTCTATATATATATAATGTGTGTATATGTATATGTGTATATGTACACACATATCTACACATATACATATCTACACATATACATATATATATTTACAGAGGGAGCAATATTATTAATATTTGTATTAGAAATAAAAATATCTTAGTATTATGAAAACAATTTTGCTTTTTTTTGGAGGGGGGAAGGTAGAGCAGTTGGGGTTAAGTGACTTGCCCAAGGTCACATGACTAGTGTTAAGTGTCTGAGACTGGATTTGAATTCAGGTCCTCCTGACTCCAGGGGTGGTGCTCTATTCACTACGCCACCTAGTCACCCCAATGAAAATGATTTTGACCTCAAAGATCCCTGAAGAAAGATCCCTCAAAAATCCCCAGGGGTCACATGTTGAAAACTACCATGCTAGGGCAATCATACATTGTACTGACTGAGTCCCCTACAAATTCATGCTACCTGGCATTGCTAGGGTCCTTTACCCCAGCACAACTCATTCCTTTTAATCCCAAAATGGCTGTTCCAAACTTTATTTCTTCTTACTTACCAAGCTCAATCCACAAGCCCATCTCTGTCTCAGCAGATGACTTCCCCTCCTACGTTATTAAGGAGATTCCAGACATTAGCCAGGAGGTACTTCATATTCCCTCTTTCAGAAGGAGCTCATGAACATTTTTGAGGAGTGGGGAAACAGGGTCAGATCTGTGCCTTAGGAAGATGATTTTGAAAAGTGAATGGAACATCAATCAGAAAAGAGAGAGACTAGAAGGAGGAAGAGTAATCCAGAACCTCTAACAGATAGACCAAGTGAGAGATGACAAAGATCTGCGGAAGAGTGGTGGCCCTCTGAGTGGAAGGAATAAAGCCAACATTTAGATAATATTTTAGGATTAGAAAAGCATTGTACATACAGCATCTCACTTGATCCTTGCAATAACCCTGTGAGGGGAGCTGCTATTATTATCCAGATAAGAAAACAGAAGATAACAGAGTTTAACTGATTTTCCAGGGTAACAGCTGGTGTCTGAGGTAGGATTCAGACCCAGTCCTTTTTGCCTCCAAATCTTGTGTGTATCCATTCTAGAATATATCACCTAAAAGAGCAAGATTCAAGAGATGTTGGTTGATGTGTATGTGTGAACAAGACTTACCAACTGGCTGATTGCTAGGTGGTCACAGTAAATAGAGTGCTGAACTTAAAATCAAGAAGACCCGAGTTCAAATCCTGATTTGGACCCTTAATAATTTTGTGACCTGGGCATATTGATTAATATTGGTTAGCCTCAGTTTCCTCATCTGTAAATGAAGACTAATAGTACCTCCCTCCCAGGATTATTGCGAGGGTCAAATACGATAGCCCATGAAAAAGTACTGTAGAATCCTTAAAGTGTTTTGTATATGCTCACTTTAATTATTATGGTTTTTTATATTTGTGTCTAGTTTTTATTCTTGTAGGATTGGGAAGGAGGGGGAAGAGTCAAGAATGAGTTCAAGCTTAAATCTGGTGCCTGGTAAGATGGAGGTGCCCTCAACCAATAGAGGGAACTTGACGGCATTTTTTAAAAACAAAACAAAAAGTCAAGAAAAAAATTTAAATATGAAAAACCAGTAAGTGTATGAGGAGGTATGTTGGTTTATCAGGGTTAGGGAACCAGCAGCCCTGAGGCCTCATTTCACCTTCTAGGTCCGTGGGTGAAGCCTTTTGACGGAGTACATGTTTTACAGAACAGACCATTTTATTAAGGGGAACTGTTCTGTGAATTTTGGATTCAGTGAAAGGGCCGCACTTGAGGACCTAGAGTGCCACATGTGGCCTCGAGGCTGCAGGTTCCCTATCTCTGGTTTAGGGGGAAAGATGAAGAATTTCATTTTGAACATAATTAGTGTCACATGCTAATAAGATTTCCAGGTGGATACAGATCATTTGGCCCTTGTGAGCATCTGTTCTCTCAATCTCTACAGGTCTGCTTGCTACTGTCAGAGCCAGGAGTATAGTATAATATAACTAGAAATGTGCTAGTTGATATTTGACAACCAGCTTTCTAGGAGAAAAAAATGTACACAGGATCACTTTTAGATTTAACCTGCATTATTAACATTTTCTCCATCATTTTCTTAAGCCTAGACAATAATAGTAAATCAAGACCTAATTTGTAGCCTTTGCCAAAGTAAATGCTCACATTTGACAATGTAACAGTTGGCTCCCTAGGGCCTATAGAAGCTAGAGAGTATAATTCCAAATTTTAATGCTTTTTTAAAATGAAGGATATTATTTCCCAGAATTGCGGAGTTGGAAGGTATCCCATCAGCCATTTAAGCCTGCTTCATATCTGGAAAGGAATTCCTATTTCAGCACACTCAAGTAGCCATCCATTCTTTGCTTGAAGACTGCCAATGAAAGGAACTCTTCACTTTCCTGAGATAGCCCATTCCACTCTTGGGTAGCTCTATTTGGGAGGAAGCTTTTTTTTAATGTCAGGCCTAAATTTATCCTTTGGCCGTTTCTACCTAGTTTCCTAAGTCCACTTTGACTTGGAACAGTTATAAGTTTCAAGAAACAATTATATTTTTTAAGATGGGTTCGTATTAGTGTAGTGGGAGTCCAGAAACTTAGAGTCTTGTTGACTTTGATACTTCGCCTTTATAGTTTTCGGTTTCTATATTTGGAAAATGAGGGATTTGGGCACAAAGTCCCTTTCTAGTTTTTTTTTTATTTCCATGTCCTTTACTTTAAGGATCCTTCCAACTTATGAATTCTATGTTCCATAATTCAACAAATATTTATTAAATGGCGGCAGCTTGAAGCAATGGAAAAAAATGTTAGATTAGGAATCAGAGGACTTAGGTTTGCATCCCAGCTCAACCACATGCTATAAGTGTGACCCTTGGACAAGTCACCTTTCTTGGCCCAAGTTTCCTTATTTGTAAAATATGGGGGGATGGACTAAGTGTCCTCAACGTGTCTTTCCAGGTCTAATTCTTATGTTTTAAAGGTCTTTTGATCTTTAGTTCCTACAAGGTGACAGGTACTATCCTAGATTCCTTATATACTAACTACCACCGTTTATTACTATACTGTGTGCAGAAGTTTTTGCTTGGTGCTAGGGAAGATACAGTTTAGATAAGACCCCTTCCCTGTCCTTAAAGTTTAGCTAAGATCCTGTCTCTATTCTCAAGGAAGTTACAAATTAATAAGGTTAACACAGATAGCTGTCAGTATGCCAGAGAACTTAACAAAAGAAAACAATGCTGTGTAAAGTATAAGAGGAAAGGTTTTCACTGACTTAGGGAATCAAGGAAGACTTCTTAGAGGAGATGGTATTTGACTTAGAGTTCTAAAAAGGTAGAAATTCTACTGGGAAAAGAAGAGAGAATGAGGGCATTCCAAGCACAAAAGAAAAAGCCTTTGCAAAAGCATGGTGATGTGAAAATATATTATTTGTTCTTCTGTTAGAATGGTATTGAATAGTATGAGATACAGGTGGAAAAGCAGGATTGTGCCAAAACATGGAAGGCTTTTGTAGTAATAGAGAGCATTGAAGATTTTTTGAACAGAAAAAACCAGAACAATTCAAGAGAAAAATTATTTTGATATCAGCATAAAGAATGAATTCAAGTGTGGAGAGAGTGGAAGTAATCAGTCTAGTAAGGAGGCTTTGTAATAGTCCAGACGGTTGACAATGAGGCAATAAAAAGCAGAGGTTATAATGGAATTGACAGGCCTTGATAACTGTTTGATCACGATCATTGGGAGAGACTCTCAAAAGTCAAAGAGAATTCCAGGGTTATAATAGCACAAGAGGCAGAGGGATGATTTTGTCTCGATTGGAATCCCAACTGTAGAAAGAAGGAAGGCGGTGGAAGGTAGAGAATTAACCCCATCTGGGCCTTGCTGAATTTGAGGTTCTCTCAGGACATCCAGGTGGAGATGTCCTGCAGGCAGTGAGACCTGGGCTTATAGACTTGGGAGTCAGACATGCATAAAGAAATGGAAGCTGTGTGAGTGAACAAGATGAAAATCACATTTTAGAGCCTCTTCCAATCCCTCATGTTCTAAGATTCTGTTCTGTTTATGTAGGGAGATTTTTATGGTATCATCAAGTAAAATATTCCTTTTTCTTTGGCTAGATAGTACTAAACATTTCTCAAGATTTCCAACCCTGCAGCCAACGGGAGAGATAAAATGTAAGGTCTAAGAGGCCTTTGGGATTGGGTGTTTGTGTGAGTCAAAACTTCAACCAATGGCAAATCCTGTTTCCCTACTCTGTGGCTTTGTCTCCTCACCTATAAACCTTTTCCTGGTGAGAAATTTTAAGAGACTTAGATGAAAGACTTTATTAGAAGCAGGGATGATTATATTACAGAGACCAGAAAGCTTTTATGGGGAATGTCTCCATGGCTTATTAAGAGCAAAGAGCTTCTCACTAAAACTTTTTAATCTGCAAGGAATGATTAAAGTTGAAGGCCAAGTAAGAACAGAAAATCTAGATTTAAAGCTGGAAGGCAACATAAAGCTCAACCTATTCAGCATCCTTGTTTTGTAGATGGAGAAACTGAGGCACAGAGAAGTTAAAGTTAGTCAATAAGCATTTATTAGGCACCTATGTGCCTGGCATTGTGTTATGTGCTGGAGGATACAAAGCAAAAGCAAAACTGATCCTTGACCTCAATATTTTCCAATGGTGTAGACAAGCATGGAAATAGAAACAGAAGATTAATATAGAATAGAGGGAAGGGTGACCTCAGAGGAGAAGATGCTGCATCTGTGGGGCAGGAAAGGCTTTCTACAGAGGGTTGAATGTGAGCTAGGTCTTGAAAGAAGTCAGGAAAACTACATGTGACTGGGCTGAGCATTCCAGACTTGAAGCCAAGCAGGGCAAAGGCATGGAGGTAGGAGAAATAGCAAATAGGCCAGTATGGGAAGATGGTAGAATGCATCCAGAAGACTGGAAAAGTAGAAAGGGACCAGGTTATGAAGAGTTTAAAAACCAAACAGGCACTTAAGGTAGATCCTTAAGGTAACGAGCTATTGAAGCTTGTTGAGTAGGGGCTGAAGGGTAATACCGTCAGAAACATTTTAGGAAGATCACTAGTGGTTGGGTGGAAGATAATTTGAAAGGGGCTAAAGACATGAGATGGGGAGACCAATTAGAAGGCTGTTGTGATGCTCCAAGCCGGAGGTGATGAAGGTCTGAACTAGGGTGACAGCTTGTGTGAGTAGAGAGATTGGGGATGTAGCCAATGCAGAAGTAACGGTGGAGAAAGAACAGAGGGGTGGAAGGGAAAGATGGAATGATGAAATATTATGATCAGATAAAATATATCAAGGTTTATGAGCATGGAAGTGGAAGACCTGTGGTTAATTGTAAAGTCAAGTGCAGGCCCATCTCTCTGTGCCGCTGAGGTGGAGTGAAGGAAGAAACCATGGGAAATGGGTAGAATGAGGAGTGGGATGTTAGGGTATATGAGGGAGTATCAGTATATATGTTGAAGGACACTGACATGAGGGCAAGAGTTGGGGACTAGAGAAGGTCTGTGAGCCAGACTCTGAATTCACTAAAGAAGTAAGGAAACAGCCAATAGGATCTAGACCAGGTGATAAATCTGGGTAGTAGAACTTCTGAGGAGGTTCCAGGATTTGTTTTTCTTGCCTTCTCGTTGTGGCAGGAGAAGGATTTGGAGGGGAAAAGAAGAATAATAAAGTCTCAGTGCATTTAAGAAAAAAGAGGTTCAAAGCATCTAGCCCAGGTTCACCACATCAACAAGGGCAGAGTGGGATCTTAAAGCCACATTCTTTCTGTGACTTCAAATCTGCCAGTGATTCTACTGCACCCAACTGGTTGTATTCATGTGGAGAGGGTGCAAAAGAAATACCAATTCAGCCATCTGAATGAGTTTTCATTTACTTCCTCATTTTACAAATCCTACCTTGAAATGGGGGCCTTTTCAAAAGAACCTCTAAATCTTTGATCCAACCACCACATGAAAATGAGAAGGAAATGCATTTCAACCATGAGGGGCGGCCATCAGGGAAGTGCAGAGGTGTGCAATATGGGTCAAGACTGAGTAAGAGGAGCCTAGTTTGGCTGGAGGATATAGCACCAGAGGTTAAAAAGCAGGATTGTGGGAGGTGAAGGACCTTAAAAGCCAGGAATTTGTCTATTATGTGATAGAACAGAGGTGTCAAACCTGGGACCCTGCTGAAGGCACCATTCTGGGCAACATTCAAATGCTTTCTCAACTAGATTAATATGGAACTGGGAAGTATTTATATGTTAAGAAATACAAGAGAGCATGTAACATTAGACTTTAAAACTAAGTAAACATACAGAGATCCTTTAGTATGGATTAGTGGCCCTGTTTCTTTCTGACACCTTTGCTATAAAAGAGGGAGGTTTTGAAGGTTTTCGAGCAGGAGAGGGACATAGTTCAGACTTTGTATGAAGCCATTGACTGTTGTGCCCTAATTTTTCTCCCTGCTGAGTACGAGTAATGAAATCGTTTACCCCTAATGCTGAGCCACAGTTAGGCTGATTGAATGAGCAAGCATTTAATAAACCCTCCACAGTCTTTGGGTGGAAGCTATAATATAATTACAAGGCTTCCAAATGGTTACTAGCATCAGACATTGGCCCTTTGAAGAATTCCTATGACTCACAGTTTGCCTGTGTGTCTCCCCCCCGCCCCCACACACACTCTTTATTTTCTGGCTTTGGTTTACAAAGAGGGCATGAAACAAAATGCACATATCTATTGGGTAAAGGTCCAATCTGCTATGAAATTGGGTGCTGTTTGTTGATATTGGTACAACTTGTATGCTTGGTGGGGAGAAAAAAATGGAATAAATATTTTCTTTTCTCTGCTTACAGTGACATAGCTCTGCCAAGCAGGATTATGGGCAGGGAATTCCTCGCTACTTCAAACAAGTAGATTCTTGAAAGCAATTCAAAGTCAGCTGTTTGTGCTCTGGAACAGATCTCAAAGCCCAAGGTTATGTTAGTCCTGTAAAAGACCTCAGGAAAAAGAACATTAAATGTCAGAACTCAAAGGAATATTAGAACACAGAACAGACAATGTCAGGGCTGAAAGGAGCCTTAGAACATGGGATATAGAATGTCAGAGCTGGAAGGGACCCTAGAACATAGGACATAGAATATCAGAGCTGGAAGGGGCCTTAGAACACAGGACATAGAATGTCTGAGTTTGAAGGAGCCTTAGAACTTAGGACATCAACTGTCAGAGCTAAAGAGGCCTTAGGATCTAGAGTACAGAATTTCAGAGCTAAAGGGGCAGTAGAACTTGGGATGTAGAATGTCAAAGCTGGAAGGAGTCTGTTAGAGACCTTAGAACATAGAATGTCAGCACTGGGATAGCCATTAGAATAGAGAACACAGAACAGCAGATGCCAATGAGAACATCTGGGCCAATTCCTAATTTTCTTTTTTTTTTCCTTTTTTTTTGAGGTCTATTGGGGTTAAGTGACTTGCCCAATGTTACACAGCTAGTAAGTGTGTCAAGTGTCTGAGGCCAGATTTGAACTCAGGTCCTCCTGACTCCAGGGCCGGTGCTCTATTCACTGTGCCACCTAGCTGCCCCTTAATTCCTCATTTTCTTAATGAGAAAGCTACTAGGCTCTTGAAATTATTCATGTTTTTCTTACTTGTATGAGGACAGCATTCTTTGAGAAGGGATAAAGCCAGGTCTAAATCTTGCAAATCCATCAGTAGGAATAGGAATCCTGACATTCTGCACAGGCAGGATTTCAGCTTAGGCTTTAGTTTTCTTTTTATGAGAGGGCTGGACCACATGCTTGCTTGCTTTTATAGACTAGAATTCTGTAAGTACAGAGCAGGCATTTCATAACTTTCTAGGCTTAAAGTCAATTCTTGTTTACCCGCATTCCTTCTAACTTGCTCTCCTAAACAGGAATTAGCTCCTAATTCTTCAAGTTTCACTTATTTGTCAGTCCATTGGGACCCATTTCCTGTTTTGGGGAAGAAGGCCTTGAGGCCTTGGCCATCTGGGAAATGAAATCAATATGGGAATATCAGTATTGAGAAGGAATGTGGCAAAGGGCATAGAGATGTGACCGTGGAGTAAGGAAGACTGGGATTCAAATCCTACTCTGAAATACATATAACTACGAGACCCTGGGTCAGACGGTGTTGATGGAATCACAAGTCCAGAAAAGAAGGAAATAACTAATATGCAATCACCACTTTACCCGTCCCTTAAGCTTCCCATCCCATCATGGAGAATAGTTCCTTTAGATTTTTCAAGTTGTTTTAATAATAGTGGCACCAAATTTAAAAGGAGGCATTAATATGATTGAAAGATTGTAATATTCCCTTTAATATGGCAAAGTGATTGCAAAAAACTTTCTTGCATAATTACATGTTTTATTGTGCATTAAAAGCAATATGTATTCTGTAGTATATACTGCATATAATAGTATACTGTACTATACGCTATACTATATTATAATATGATATAATAATCAGAATATAGATTCATTTTACAAATATTGGAACTGTAGATTTTTTGCTGGGGTGTAGAGGTGGCAGAGGGGTGGCAGAGGGCGGGCAGTTCTTAGAAATACATCAATTGCTCAAGGAGGCAGCTAGCTGTCATAGTGTGTAGAATGTCGGACCTAGAGTCAGGAACTCTTGAGTTTGAATCCTGCACTAGATAATTCCTTAACTATGTGATTCTGGGCAAGTCAGTTTCCTCAAGTGGGGATCGTACCTCACAGGGGTTGAATGAGATAACATATGAAAAGTGCTGTATAAAACTCTAAGTGCTATATAAATTATTGTTGTTGTTGTTCTTGTCATTATTAGAGGCAGTCTGGCCTAGTGAAGGGAGCTGGAGTCAGGAAGATTTGGGTTTAAGTTCTCCTTATGGTACTTGTAATCTATGTGAACCTGAGTAAATTTCTGTGCCTCAAGCAAATCCCTAGGATTGACTAATTCCCATATCTGGGAATTCCTCACATTAATGAAGTTGCAGACCCCTTCCTGTATTTGAATAGAGACCAAGCACTTTTCTGGACACCTGGATCTGGGACTGACTGTCCAGTTAGAGATAGGAGTGATGATTTCCTGAAATCCATCCATGATGCTCAGTTCTTAGCTCTAGAGACTATCGATTTTAAGCCCCCCTCAATTTACAGATGAGGATGTGGAGGCTTAGGGAGGTTAAGTCCCAGAGAGGAGAATGGGGTTCAGGAAGTTCACTTAAAAGCATCAGAAATAGAATTTGAACTCGCATTCTCCAGCTCTGAAGCCTTTTTTGCTGTACCACACTGTGTTTCTTCTCTGGTCAGGGAACCAGATAGTTGGAGGCCAGACCTAGCTCCCCTTTCCTGCTTAAAATTTCAGTCCCACCATTCAGAAGCCCTTTGTGGAGTCCCTGAGTGAGGTTCATCTTTAAATGTGTAGTCCCTGGGCTTGGTTTTTATTTTTATTAAGAAAGCCAACTAAGGAAGAAAGAGAGCCTCTGAGTAATCCTGGGTTAGAGTCCTAACTATAACTCTCCAAGAAAGAATGCAGGGGGCTGACCTTTCCCACAATGCAACACCCTTCCATGGAGCAATAATTATGGTCACACAACTGACCCAAGATGCTGCATGGTCTCTGAGATAATTCCATGGAAGTTATGTACATAGAATGTGATAGCCAGGACAAACATAGAACATAGAATTAAGAGAAATCATAGAATATAGAACATAAAGTGTTAGCATTAGAAGGAACATTAGAAACAGTGTAGTCCTATTTTCTTATATTACAGAAAGGAAACAAGCATTTATTAAGGAGTTATGTGCCAGGCACTGTGCTTAATGTTGAAGATGAAAATACAAGCAAAAAGAAAAGGTAATGTCTGCCCTCAAGGGGCTTACATTCTACTGGGGAAAGATAATGTAGAAAAAGGAGCTAAAAAGAGAGGTCGTGGTGGGAAAGCTGGGTTTTAGATCTAGAAAATCAGGGACTGATCTGGGAGGAGGACCAAGGCAGGCTAGCCTGGCCTTTCCACAAAATGGAGCCCCATGAAGAACCCATCAATGGGGAAGGATGTGGTGTGGTGTGGACCTTGCCAAGGAATATTCCAAGGTGAGGAATCTGAGGCCCAGAAATAGAACCTCACTGGAAGCAAATAGATGGCACAATAGTTAAAGAATTGAATATGGATTCAGGAATACCCTGAATTCAAATCTGTCCTTAGGGCTAGCTCTGTAACCCTGGGCAAGTCATTCAAACTCTTGTCTTCCTCAGTTTTCTTATATTAGGGGATAATAATTATATAAGGGACTATTGTGAGGACAAGCATTTGTAAACCTTAAAGTACCACATAAATGCTAGCTTTTATTATTATTGCCCCATCTTACGTAGCTTGGTTATTAATGGACCCACATCGCCTGATTGCCAGTCCAAAGTTCTTTCCATTGCACAGCAGACACAGATGCATGAAATCCTCCCAACCCACTTTTAAACAATGAATCATCTTTAGCAACTTAACATTTCTCACCTATAAAGGAAAGAAGAGCAGCTTGAATTTTAGGAAATTGTGAGATGTAACAGAAGCTTACTCACTTACTGTAACCTTTCACTGCGCTTGTGGCTGATGGTGGGAAGTCGTGCTGGCCTTTCCCAGGGAACTGTCCAGGAGATAAATGTCACAGGCAGAGCTGGCCTTTCCATAGCCTTCAACAAGGAGGAGCGTCGGACAGACTCTGTGTGTCCAGCCCTGGGCTAAGTACTGAGTGGGTTACAAATGTAAGCTTCAGATTGAAGGGAGAGCTTCAGAGGCATGATTACTGCCAATGAATGGAATTAGGTAAGACGATGAGAGAGGATGGGGAGATCAAGATGCAGACAGTTAAGTCAGGGCTCAAAGGTGGGGTAGGGGAGTCAGGGGAGGCTTCCTGGAGATGCAAACACTACAGCTGAAAAAAGAGGGATGGATATGTCCAAGGCAAATGAAGAGGAATGAGGAGAACACACTAAGGAAGGGGAATATGTGGTTTGAGAAGTAGGCATCACCTCAATTTTAGAAATGAA
>CM053601.1:139722244-139732469 GCA_028646575.1 Pseudocheirus occidentalis
CCTCCTTAAGGGTAGTGATTTTTGTCTTTGGATGCCTAGCTCTTGAGCACAGTTCCTGGAATGTGGTAAGCACTTAGTTAATGCTATGTGATTGACTTTCCTGTGGAAAGGGACTGGAAAGATCACTGGGTTTGATTCGGTTACAAATGAGGTGACTTTATATAAAGCACTTCCTCTCTCTAGGCCCCAATTTTCTTCTCATAAAATTAGGACAACACCATCTTGCCATAATTGCATGACCATCTTCACAGGACAGTACTTGTGCACATAACTTTCCACCAGGGCTGACTGTGGCCCCTTCATTGTTTGGGAGGGGGTCTTTGAGAATGATTGGGGCTAAAAAATTCATTCACCCAGAGACAACTTGTAGATGAGGTTCTCAGATCATAGCTTAGCTGCTCCACAGATGACACATATACAATCATTCACTCCACCACTGAGTCTCTACCTGAAGTCCAGGAGCCTGCATTACTGGAAGATATTTGGAGATCATGGAGTTAACTTCATGACTTGACATGTCTACACAGGAGGATATGAGTGATAGAATAGGGAAACCACTTTGTAAAAACAAATGAGTAAACAAAAAAAGCACCGAATGATTGTGAACTATCACCCTCACGTAACCTTGAGCAACTCATTGAACATTTCTGGGCCTGGATTTCCTCATCCCTTAACTGAGGGGGCTGAAGTAGATAACATTCTTTCAGTCTCCTTACCATGGACCATCTCTTGTTGTGGTTCAGTCATTTCAGTCACGTCTGACTCTTTGTGACTTCATTTGGAGTTTTCTTGGCAAAGATAGTAGAGTAGTTTGCCATTCCCTTCTCTAGCTCATTTTACAGATGAGGAAACTAAGGCAATCCAGGGCAAATGACTTGCCTAGGGTCACACAACTAGTAAGTGTCTGAGACTGGATTCAAACTCAGGTCTTCCTGCCTCCAGGCCTGGCTCTCTATTCACTGCATCAGTTAGGTGCAGGTACCATCCCCACCCCACTAGAAATTCAGGAATGAACTGTCACTTCTATAGTCTTACCAGTCTTCTCCTCCACTCCTTTCTAATGCCCACTTTTGTGTTGTCTTCCTTCATTATTTTCAATAAGCTCCTTGAATAGAGAGACTGTCTAATTTACTTGAATTTGTCTCCCTATTCCTTGGCTCAGTGCCTAGCCATATAGAAAATGCTTAATAAATACCCTATCTATCTATCACCTCTGAGGTTCCTACCAGTTCCAAATTTATTATCATAATCCAGCCTTCTCATTTTACAGATGAGGACACTGAGGGTCAGAGAGGGAGTGACTCGCCAAGGACACACAATTCAGTTTTAGAGCCAGGATTAGAATCCAGGTGTCCTGCCTTTCAGAGCAGAATTTACTGTATTCTCCAACATGGGCAATTGGAAAAGTTCCATCTGAGGCCCCCTAAGGGCGGGTCTCTCCAGAGTAGGCTGCCTTCTCTGTTGTCTACTGAACTGAGAGAAGTGTGCAGTCCCCACCCTCTTGTAGTCCTGGTTATTCCTGTTGAACAAGGCAACTGTTGAAGGACTCTTTTTTTTCCCGTAAGAACAGAATGCACTGCTAGACCAGGTTAAAACTAAAACCTTGAAACTGAGCCATAGATTCCTGTCTCAGGTTGCCCAGGACTGCTACTCCTCAGCCTCCACCCCCTCAAATAGTATTTGTATTAGTGGGCTGATGATCCCTAAATCCCTTGTCCCCAGGGTAAGGGTAGGTGGGTAGGTGGGTCTGCTTCAGACCAGCTTGTGAACTCAGTTCCTGTCCACATGCCTCAACCTGATCCACTGTACATGGGAAGAAATTTCACAAACAGACACTCCTCTGAGAAGATCCTGTGACGCGCTGAACGGTTAAAGGCACATTATTCTAATCGCTTCATTAGAGGCTCACCTTGCCGAATGAACACCCGTGTAGTTCAGGGAGGGCCTAGAATCGAAGCTCATGTGGGCTGATGAGCTGCTCCAAGAGAGGAAAGAGAAGAGGGCCCAGAACAAGGTTTTAGGACATAGCCTTGGTTAATGATAACAAAGAGTCTGAATAGGAGTAATCAGATAGGTAGGTAGAGAACCAGTACAGAGAGAAGCATCAAGAAAACCCAGGAATGTGGACAGCCAGCAGTATCCATGCTACCAGGACTGTTTAAAGACCATTAGGTTTGACAGCTAAGAGATCACTGGGAGCTATGGAGAGGGTAGTTTCATTTGAACGATGATGCTGGGAGCCAGATTGCACAAGGTTTAGAACTGAGTGAGAGGAGAAGTAAGGACACCAAGGGGAGACACAGGATGAAGGAGAGTCAGTGGTACTAATGAGCGGATGATAGGAATGCCTGAAGTAGGATCAAGTGGGGAGTTTTGTAAACAGCAGGGAAGCAGCCTGTAGACCAGGGAGAGACTGGAGATTAATGAGAGAATGCTTACAATCTTCTTTGAGTTCACAAATCTGGTCTAAGACACTTATGAGCTGTGTGACCCTAGGCAAGTCACTTTACCTTGTCTGCCTCAGTTTCCTCATCTGTAAAAATGAACTGGAGAAGGAAATGGGAAACCACTCAAATATCTTTGCCAAGGAAACGCCATGTAGGGTCATAGAGAGTCAGACACACAACTAGACAGCAAAACTTGACAGTCCTCTAAAGAAGACAGAAGCAGGTAGGCTCAAGGGCGCTTGGAGAGGAGGTAGCCTTGTGAAGCAGGAGGGCCACCTCTTTATCCAACACAAGAATGAAGGAGAGAGTTAGAAATGTGCTTTTTACCATATCCAGGCCCAGAGAGAGGAAGTTATTACCTCCCTTGCAAAGTGGAGATTGGAAAGGGTGGGAAAAAGGTAAGATGCACAGATCTTTGTGGTTGAGATACCAAAAAGGGAAATGAAATGACCTGGATCAGGGGACCCAAAGGCCTCTTCCCCTTCCCTTGACCCTTTTCTCTGTCAGACACACTAGTAGCTTAGGGGAGAGCAATTTGGTTCAGAGTCAACAAGTATTTAGTAAGAGCTACCTCATGTGTAACCAGTGAACAACTAGATTACACACTGGATAGGGTGCTGGGCTTGGAGTCAGGAAGACCTGAGTTCAAATCCAGCCTCAGCCACTTACTGTGTCACCCTGGGCAAGTCACTTAACCCTGTTTGCCTCAGTTTCCCTGTCTGTAAAATGAGCTGGGTAAAGAAATAGCAAACCCCTTCAGTATCTTTGCCAAGAAAACCTCAAATGGTGTCACAAAGATTCGGACGTGAATGAAACCCCTGAAAACAACTATATATCCATAGGTTTCAGGCCTTGTTTCCTGAGCCTGAACAAGTAACTTCCCCTCTTTTGCATTCAGTGTCCTCCTTTGTAAAATAACTAGATAGTCTCTACAGTTCTTTTCAGGACTAGGAAACATTGTGCACCAAATATCATGATATCTTCCTCCAGGCTTAGCCGCCTGGCCTTCCCAATTGTCCCAGCCTGTGAGTGTAATGACAATAATAGATGTGGTGATTTTCACCCATTATCTCATATCATCTGGCTTCAGCCCACCCTTCCTCTGGTCTCTTTCCCTTCAATCCCTCCTACAGAGAGTTGCCAGAATCATCCTTGATGCCCAGGCCTGATTGTGTAAGTCCTCTGCTCAAAAACCTTCCGTAGCTCCCTACTTCCTACAGCAAGTAATTACCAGCAAAGATTATGATCTCTATGCCAAGGACTCCCAGATCTGCATATTTAGCCTTACTCTCTCTCCTAACTCTAGGAGAGTTACTAACATTACTAACACCTGATGGACATCTCCACCTGGATGTCCACAGGCATCTCAACTCAATAAATCCAAGATGGATCTCATTATATTTTTCTCAAAGTCCATCCTTCCTCCAAAGTTTTCCATTTCTATGGAGAACACCAGTATCCCAGATACATAATGTTGGTGCTATGCTCCACTCTTCTGCCTTCCTTCCCCTTGTTCCCTCCCCCTCCCCATCCCAAATCAATTATCAAATCTTGTCAATTCTGCCTCTACTTCTAAACATATTTGTCCCATTCTCTGTCCTTGAATAGGCACCCCCGCCCCTGTTTTAAGCCCACATCCCCTCTATTACCTGGACTTTTGCAATAATAGTCCTTTAACATAACACCTAAAGGTAATCCCTACCCTGTCCCTACCTTATTATGTGCATTTATTTTTTTAAAATTTGTTAGAATACTCCTTTTCAGATTAAAAAAAATAATTTTTATTAAAAAAAGATAATAGTGGCTTAATTGGTCTTCCTATTTCCAGTCTCTCCCCTCTCCAATCCAACGGCTACAGAGCTTCCAAACTGATGTTCCTAAAATATAGATTGACCCTATTACTCTCTTACCAAAAAATCTGAAATGGCTCCCTATTGCTACCACCATCTACCTTTCTGGTCTTTTTTTATATTGCTCCCATCCTCAGTGCTGCCTTGTAGTATGCTCCAGCCTCCAGCAAGACACAGCCCAGGCAGGACTACCTCCTGCAGCCCTTCCTGATACTCATGAAGTTTCTTTGTCTTATTTTGTATATAACATTTATTTTCTTATTGGTGTACATGTTGTGTCCCTCAGAAGAATGAAACCTCCTTGAAGTTTGGGTTTATTTCGTTTCTGACTGTGACTCTATAGCTTTTAACACAATGCCTTGGCTGTGGTAGGCACTTAAGAAACATTGATTGCATTGAGTTAAAGTCAAGATTTAAACCCAAATCTCTGAACTCTCAGTCCGTACTGTTGTTTGTTGACGTGTTTCGGTCATGCCCATCTCTCCATGACACCATTTGGGGTTTTCTTGGAAAAGATATTAGGGTGGCTTCTCTTCTTCTCCAGTTCATTTTATAGATGAGGAAACAGGATGAAGAGACTCACTCAGGGTCACACAACTGGTAAGAGTCCAAGATCAGGTTTGAACTCAGGTCTTCCCAACTCCAGGACTAGCGCAGTGGATACAACTGCCCAGTCTGTGCTGCTGCCACTCAAATTCAGGAGGACAATGAGATCACTCAGTAGGGCCCAAATGTTCATAGTGAAAAATGGTTTTTAGACCTTACTTTAGGTTGGTGAAAAAGTTGCTGGATAATAGGTCTCTCAAGCTGGTGAGAGGGACTGGAGGATGGTGCAGAATTAGTGTGGAATTCCCTAGGATGACTGATGTTGCTGTGAGAAGAGAGCAGTGTACAGAAGGTGAGTTTTTGAGTGCAAGTCAACAAGCATTTATTAAATGCCAGGAACTGTACTAAGTACTGGGTGTGCAAAGAAAGGCAAAACAAACAAACAAACAAACACCAGTCCTGCCCTCAAGGAGCTCCCATTGTAACCCAGGAAACATCTAGGTAGAAATAAAGTACCCGTGGGATAAATTAGATGAAATGTCAGGGAGAAAGACTAACATTAATGAGGCCAGGGAAGGACCTGGCAGAAGGTGGGGATTGAAAGAAGCCAGGAGAAGAGAGAGAGGGAAAGGATTCCAGGGATGAGGAGTCGGCTTGGCTGGTGTGAGCCACAGCCAGGAGGCCGGTGCTACCACATCATGCAGTATGGGAAAGGGAAGAAAGTGTTAGAAGACTGGAAAGGTGGTAATGGACAAGTTTATAAAAGGCTGTAGAGCCAAATAGAGGATTTTATCCTTGATCCTGGAGATGATAGGGAGCTGCTGCAGCTGACTGAGTAGGGGGATGGCGTGGTGAGACCCCTTCTTTAGGAAGATCGCTGGGACAGCTGGCTGGGGAGTGGACCAAAATGGGCAAAGCCTTGAGGCAGGGAGACCACCCTGCAGGCTATTGCAGCCATCCAGGCATGAGGTGATGAGAACTGTACCAGGGTGTGGGCAGTGTCAGCAGAGAGAAGGGAGTATATACATAGGAGGTGTTCTAAAGATAGAGTCATTGGGAGTACATTTTTCTATCCTGCTTGCCTGTACATTTTCAAAAATCAAAGGATGGATATACATTCCGCAGTTTTCTGTTAGGAAGGACTCCCTTTTCCTGGGGCAGCTGCTGCCAAATATTCTCAATGAACCACTTCTGGATGAGATGACTGTGTCTGGACATCTGAGCAGAACCATCCAGAGGCACAAGCTTGCTTGGGAGTTAGAAGAGCGGGGCATTGGACAGCTGTTTCCCTCTTTGCTAAACCTCAGTTTATTCCTCTGTAAAATGACAGCACTGGACGAAATAATCTCTATTTAAGGACACTCCAGGGCTAACAGCTTATGGTTAATCACTAACACTTTATATCTGTAGATAAGGTATCCAAATATTTTCAATTGTTTTGTTTCTGGGAATTTCTTAGTTTGAGAAAGTTTTCTTTGTAAACCAAATTTCACAGCAAAGATCATTTTTGGTTGCTCAATATGTGTAACAGTCACATTTTGTGTAGATGTGAGTATGTATGGATGTATGTATGTATGTGTGTGTATATATATTATATAATTATATATGTATGTATGTATATATACCCTACACAATTATACTACTATTGTGTGAGTACATGTAATAATAATGCCAAGCATTTATTTGGCCCTTCAAAGTTTACAGAGCCCTTAACTTGTTATCTTACTTAATCCTAGTGCCAACAATAGGAGGTAGGCGCTATTTTTATCCATTTCTGATAAATGAGGAAACTGAAGCAGACAGAGTTAGGTGACTTGCCCAGGGTCATGCATCTGAGAAGTGCCTGAGTCAGGATTTCAACTCAGGTCTTCCTGATTCCAAGGCTGACACTCTATCCATGGTGTCCCTAACTGCCGTATACAGTTGTATATATTAGAGTATGAACATGTATGTGCTGTAGTGTTTGTGTAAGTCTATATGTTTATATTATATGAGGAATTTTATATTTATATGAGTATTCATATATTATATTATATTTATGTTGTATATATGGATATATTTATATTATGGGTACTGTGAATGCATATCTGCATAGTATATTTATGTCTGTGCAATTATATATATATAGATAATATGTAAATAAATATAAATTTTTACATGTATCAGAATGCATGCTCATATACCTATCTGGTATTGTTTGAATATGCATTTGCATGTCTGTGTGTCTGCATGTGTGTATTAGTTTTCATTTGTGTGAGAATACACATTTATATTTCGTGGGGCGGCTGGGTGGCACAGTGAATAGAACACTGGCCCTGGAGTCAGGAGGACCTGAGTTCAAATCCAACCGCAAATATTAAACACTTGCTAGTCGTGTGACCTTGAGCAAGTCACTTAACCCTGATTACCCTGCCTTCCGCTCTCCAAAAAGCAACAACAACAACAAAATTCAGTGGCCTTTTCTTGTATTTATATTTTGTTATGTGTACATTTCTGTGAATGTGCATATGTGGTCTTGTGTTTGTGGGTATGAATTTGTGCTCTCTACATAAGTGTGTTTGTGGATTATATATGTATGAGAGAATGCCACAAGGGTGGTATGTGTGAGTGTATGTGTGTGCGTGTGTGAGTGTGTGTGTGTGCGTGTGTGCGTGTGTGAGTGTGTGTGTGAGTGTGTGTGTGTGTGTGCGTGTGTGAGTGTATGTGTGTGCGTGTGTGAGTGTGTGTGTGTGAGTGTGTGTGTGTGTGTGTGCGTGTGTGAGTGTGTGTGTGTGTGTGTGTGTGTAGAAGGAAAGGAAAATTCCTGGTTTTGGCTGGTGACTCCATGAAAACAAACTTTTTCAACTGTTTAAAAAAAACAGGAATTCAAAACCAGTTCAACAGGCGTGGGGGTGGGAGCAGGCGTTGGGTTTAAAATTGGATATAGAAACAGCCCTATGTGAGAGAGCACTTTGCTCAACTCAACAGAGAAAGAGAACCGAGAAATCTTGGTTATGAATAAGAGCTAATGTTGGAAATTACTGGTCTGTGGAAGCAGAGGCCAGTGTAAGGGGTATACAGTGAATGTTTGTTTGACTGGGGAGACAGAGCTGGGGCTCACACAGGGAGAGAGCGTTATGCAGGGGGAAAGAGCAGTGGATTTGGAGGCAGCCAACCTGGGTTCTAATATTGGCTATACCACTCATTAGCAAGGTGGTCTTAGAAAAATCTCTTTCCTGGGCCTCAGTGTTCTCATCTGTAAAATGAGGGAGCTGGGCTAGTCGATTCCCTCATGTACATATGATAGGTGTGATGATATACGACGTGTGGGAGCAGAGGGGAGTTCCAGGTTGGGCACTCTCGAGTCTACGAGTTATAAAATCCATGATAGTTATCTCTAGACTTCTGCTCTCTGTTCAGCAAAGTATGAGCTTGGTCAAATCACAGTAAACTCTGAGTCTCAATTTTCTCATCTGTAAAAGGAGGAGTCTAGAAGAGATGATTTCCAGGGTCCCTTCTAGATCTGAATCCCATGAACTATGCACTCTGAACATGGAGATCTTTGCACTCTTTTTCTCTAAGATGATAGACACCTTGATATCACTGAGCCTGGGTTTTAATCCCAAGTCTGTTGTTATTTACTACCGATATGGTGGAGGGGGTCCTCTTTAGCTGTCCTGACTTGTCTCTCCCCTGGATCTAGATGGCTCCAGGGGAGAAAGCAAGGCTGGTGACCTTGCACAGACCTCCCTCACTTAAATCCAATTCACTTGCAAGTCATGGCATCACCTTCCTGATGTCATGGTCTTCTCCATGAATGAAGGACACATGATATCAGCCTATATGTCATTGATCAAATCACTTCTCTTAGGGTCTGAGTTTCTTCTTTTTATAAATGAGGAAGTTAGACTAAATGACTAGATTCTTTCTAACTCAACATTTAAGATTTGATTTTCCTGAGACCCAGTGTTTAGGTAGGTTGTCATCAACAGCAGGCTAAGACATGGGAGCTCAAATGCTAGCAGAGCCTAAGAGAAAGAAAGACCCATGTATAGCTGCTGACTTCAGGGAAGGTCAAGTAAGAATCCATCTCTGAGGGGAGGCTGCTCCCTTAATTCAGACCTCCAAGTCCTCAGGTGATGGAAGCTGGCCAGTACCATCTGCAGAGATACAGTGATAAATACCACAGCCTGAGTGTAAAGGAAGTTTGCGAGTGGTTTCCAATGGGTCGGACTGATGGATAAACTCTTTGTGAATCTCTGCAGAATCTGGCTTCATTTAGGTACCTACAGTGTTATATCTCTTCTCTGTAGTCCCCTCTAGAAGTGGCATGGATACTAGGGCATTGCAAGTACTCATGGGAACAGTCAGTGACAGATGTGATGCCTCCAGCTGAGGTCTTCCCCCATCCCAAAGTTACAGAGACCATGTAGGGCGTGGTCTTTATTTAATAGACTATGAACTCATGATACTACCATTAATAAAAGGGAAACATTAAGAACATAAACACCAAAGTATAGGGGAAAATTGTTATATATTTTTAATCTATTAACAAGACCAAAAATGGAATGTAAAGAGTATTAGATAGGGGGACGGAGCCAAGATGGCAGCATAAAAGCAGCAAGGTTCTGCAGCTCAAACACAGCCGCCCTAAATACCCATAAAATATGACTCTCAACAAAATCTAGGATTCTCAAACTCACAAAAATACAGGAAACACATCTCTTGCTGAAGGCAGCTCAGTAGGAGGGGCTCATTGAGGCAGGCCAGGAGCTGAGGCCAGCCCAGCCTGAAACCAAAACATTGGCAAGGCCCCAGGGTAGTCAGGAGGAGCTGAGCCTCGCCAAGCCACAGCCAGTCTACAAGAGAGAAGATCTACAGCCCCCTGAGCAAACTACACATCTACCAAGGCATGAAAAATAAGGATTACAGAAAGGCAGCTCAGTAGGAAGGGCTCATTGAAGCAGGTCGGGAGCCGAGGCAAGTACAGCCCAAAACCAAAACTGTGGCCAGGTCCCAGGGTAGTCGGGAGGAGCCGAGCCTCTCAAGCCACAGCGTGAGTCTACTTCAGAGAAGATCTACAGCACCTAAAGGATCTTCACAGCTACCAAGCCAGGATTAGAGAAGGTCAGTGAAAGTGGAACTTTCAAGCTGAATTTGGGGTAGGAAAAGCAGTTCGGTCAATCTGCCCCCAGGGCAAGGAAACAGTAGGGGAAGGGCAGGAACTGCTGTAACTGGCGGCTGCCCCCACTGGGCTGCTTTAGAGCCCTTGGCCTGCGGACCCCGCAGAGGGGGTGAGTCAATTGATCAGGGCCAATTGCTCTTGTGTTCAGTGGCCTGAATCCTGATCGTGGTCTTGGGTGGTGGTCCTGGGGTGTGGTTTGGTTTCAGCAAGCCAAAGCT
>CM053601.1:139732969-139762352 GCA_028646575.1 Pseudocheirus occidentalis
GTGGGTGACAAGGGAGGAACCAAAAGAATCTAGAATTTAAAGCTCTGCAATTCGTGCAACTAGGAATTAAGATATACAGGGGCTGGGGTAGGGAGACCCTCCCTGCCCTACCAGAAAGTTAGAGAGCAGATCAGGGGAGGGTCTTTACAGTGGGATCGCTGTTTTGGGGTTGGGATAGGGGAAAGACAGGGAGAAAATTTGCAATTCAAAAATCTCATGAAAATGAATGATGTAAACAAGAAAACAAATAAAAAATTTATTAAAAAACACAACAAAAAATAAAAAAAAGAAGGGGCATGGATACTAGGGCATTGCAAGTACTCATGGGAACGATCAGTGACAGATGTGATGCCTCCAGCTGAGGTCTTCCCCCATCCCAAAGTTACAGAGACCATGTAGGGAGTGGTCTTTTTTCTTAATAGACTATAAATTCATGATACTGCCATTTAAAAAAGAGAAACATTAAGAATATAAACACCAAAGTATAGGGGAAAATTGTTAAATATTTTTAATCCATTAACAAGACCAAAAGTGGAATGTAAAGAGTACTGGACAGAGAACATAGTCAGCTAGGAATCTCTAAAGTTCCTTCTGTTGTAGGAGTTCTTAAGTTGGGGGTCTGTGTATTTTAAAAATGGTTTTTTAATAATTATTTCAATATGATCACTTTCCTTTGTAAGTCTTGATATTTTATTTTGTGCATTTAAAAACATTAATCTAAGAAGGGGTCCATAAGCTTTACTAGATGACCAAAGGATTTTATGACACAAAAAATGTTAAGACCCCATGTTGATAATATTTGATGCTCAATGTCATTTTCAGCTAGGCATTCTAAAATCTATGTTCTTAGGACCCCCCAGATATGACATTTCATGTTCTAAGTGCTCTTCTGGCTCTGACATTCTGTGGTCTAAAGCCCCTCTAATCTTTGACATTTCATCTTCTAAAATCCCTTCCAGATTTGGCATTCCATGTTCTAAGGTCCCTTCCAAATTTGACATTCCATATTCTAAGATCCCTTCCAAATCTGACATTCCATATTCTAAGATCCCTTCCAAATCTGACATTCCATGTTCTAAGGCAGTGGTTCTCAACCTTCCTAATGCCATGACCCTTTAATACTTGTATATGGGCATATCTGCATATGAGCAGACCCGCTTGGAGATGGATAGAGCAGCAGTATCTCAGTTCCTAAGACCATTGGAAATATGTATTTTCTGATGGTCTTAGGTGATCCCTGTGAAAGGGTCATTTGACCCCAAAGAGGTTGCGACACACAGGTTGAGAACCACTGTTCTAAGATCCCTTCCAAATCTGATATTCCGTGTTCTAAGGTCCCTTCCAACTCTAACATTCCATATTTGAAGGGCCCTTCCAGCTCTGACTTTCCATGTTGTAAAGTCACTTTTACCTCAGATGTTCCGTGGTCTAGAACAGTTCAGACATTCTATGTTCATTCTGTGCTTCTGGCTCTTAAATTCCAGCTCCATTTCTTAAGGTTTCCCCAGTGCCAAGTTTCCTGCTATATGCCTGGCCTATTCTGTCTCCTCAAAGCAAAGCAGGTAGTAGTAGGAGACTTAGTAAAGAGTATAGAATGGTCTTTGCCCCTGAGATACTTAGAAGGAGCAAAGAGAAACATACACATGAAAATATAAATAACCCTACAAGGCATTCTATATGGAAGGCAATGGAAGCAGTGCAGCTGGCACACCTTCTACAGGTTGTGGTGGCTTAATGGTGGTATTAAGAGACAAGGAGATTTCATAGGAGATGAGTTCTGAGTAGCACAATCCACTTGGAAATCCTTAGCTTCACAACAGTCACTAGGGAATCAAGACAAGGATACTTATCCATATTTTATAGATGAAGAAACTGACACACAGAGAATTTAAATGACTTGTCCAAGGTCTCACATCATGTATATGAAGGAGTTAGCATCCACATTTATAAACTGGAAAGATCACAGGGTCATAAATTAAGAGCTGGCAGGGACCTTAAAGGGAGGGCATCATGTCTAGTCTCCTGATGATACAGTTGTGGGAACTGAGGCACAGAAAAGCTGACTTGCCTCGGATCACACAGCTAGTGAATATCTGGGCCAGGATTTGAAATAAGGAGAATAAACGTTTGTAGAGCATCTACCATGTGCCACATACTGCTAAGTACTTTTTCAAACATTATAATCAAATCTTTCTTTTTTTAAAATCATATCTTTTAATTCCAGATTCAGTGCTTTCTCTAGAATCACCCCTCCCTCACCATACACAAACACACACACACACACACAAGTTATTAGTACTGCTGCTGCCTCTACTATGATTTCATCAATGAGGACATTCTCCCCATTCGTGAAAATCACAATCCCCTTTTGTGTTTGTAGACTATCTTATGAAGTTGCTTTGGCTCAAAAAAATGGTTTCTCCTTTACTGATTCTCCTCTTTGCTCTTAGTCAGGCTGGTTTCACTGTTGCCAGGCTCACATCTTCCATCTTGGCAAGACCATCCAGAACATGTGTGCTGCTGAGCAGTCCTGAAGAAATCAAGGTCACACACCCATGTCGTCAGAGAGCCTCAGAGGAGGACTGTGGGAGGAGATTCTTATTGTGACAATTGATAGAAAGGCAGACTTGGGTTAAAATTCCAACTCTGATAATGCCAGCCGTGTCACCCTGGGCATTTAAATCACCTAGCCTCTCAGTGCCCTTAGGCCTTTGTCTGAAACCAGAGGGTTTGGAACAGGTGCTCATCTGTACTGAACTGGCAGAGTGTTCTTGTTGGGGGTTCTCTACCCCAATGAAACCACAATCTGGTTGAAATAATAATAATAACAGTGATAACACTTCCTGTATACATGATGTATTCTCTTGTCACAAAGACGATTCTTACAGCCATCCATAAAATGGGTAGTCAAGGTTTTATTGTCCCCGTTTTACAGGTTAATAAATAGAACCTCTCAGAGATTGTTATCATGATGCTAAAAAGGAATGGTAGATCATAATGGAGAAACCAGTCTTTCTTGTCATTAAGACTTGTATTTCCTTTTTATCAAGTATCTTTCATTCTTTCATTCATTCATCCATCCATTTATTTATTCAGTCATGTATGTATTTGTTTGTTTATTTATTTGTGTTAGGAGCAAACCGTGGAAGGATGAAGGAATCTGGAAACTTCTGTGAGCAGAAGCCCTGTACACCCGGACATGACCCCAGTTCATATCCCGGGGTACACTCTGGCAGTGAACTCCCAGTGAACAGGATCATTGATGTGGACGGAGTCAAGGGTGGAACCAACAGCTTGACGCCCTCCCCGGAGTCTGATGGCCATCTCAGCTTTGAAGGATCCATCTCTGAACTTCGAATGTGCCAGGGCAGAACACGCATCGGTGTGTACAGAACATCAAACCTCCCAAGCCTACTGACTGTGAAGAATCAGAAGCACAAGGGCACAGAGAGCCAGTATAAAGCAACTTTTGTCTGACTCCCAAGACTTATCTTGTCCTTTAAGATGTGGAAATTTTTTTTTCAGTTCTCTTATATTTAATGATACTAATAATGATAGTGCTTGAAGTTTTATAAAGTACTATATACACACTGTCTCATTACAACCACCTGAAGCAGTCTTGCAAGTATTATTATACTTGGGGTAAGCAACACCCAGAAAAGGAAGGTGACCGGCTCAAAATCACCCGGTTTATTAACACTAGAGCCAGGAGTCAAATGCGTGTCTTTTGTTTTCGAGTCCAGGACTAGGCAAGTTCTCTCTTAGTGGGATGAGAATGATGATGGTTCTGTATGAGATGAAATCTCCTTGCTCCCTTGGGTGTTCTGAGTTCTCTGTTTGAATAACCTTTGCCTTGAAAATGAACTTTGCCATACTGTAGACAAGACCTTTGTTGACTGGAGTCAGAAATCCTGTATTTGTATCCCGGCTTAGTTATCTGCTCCTTCTACAAGGTCAAGCAAATCTCTGAACCTTTCTATGCTCTGGGTTCCTGCTTTGTAAAATGAGTCAGTTGGACTGCATGACCTCCAAAACACAACCCATCTCTGACCTTGTGTGTTCCAAGGTCCTTCCATCTCTACATCCTATGAGTCATTCCCAATCAGACTTGTGCAGGACCTATTCCCCACTCATATGTGAGCACATTTATGGACTTCAAGATAGACTGGGTAAAAAAGCAGAAGGAGAGAGATGATGAAGGTATTCTTTGCTCTCTAAGAAGTCTGGTCACAGAAAGTGCTTTGAAGATGGTGAGGTATGAACATGAGGACACAGCCTTCTGTCTGTTCAGACCAGATGGTTGATATTTAGGAGTGACCAGAAGGAAGAGTAGCTTTCTGTTTACTCATTATACCTAGGTAATCTAGTGCTGTAGTTAGAACACTGGAACTCTATTTGGGAGGCCAGGGGCTTGATTCCAGTCTGAGCTCTGCTGTTACTTATTTGTATGACCTTGGGCAGGCCATTCAACTTATCTAGGCCTCTCTTCACTCATTTCTAAAATGAAGGTGGTGGATTAGTTAACCTCTAGGATCCCTTTTGGGCAGCTAAGTGGTGCCACGAATAGAGTGCAAGGCCCAGAATAAGAAAGACTCATCTTCCTGAGTTTTGATCAGGCCTCAGACATTTAATAACTATGTGACCCTGGGCAAGTCACTTAACTCTGTTTGCCTCAGTTTCCTCATCTGTAAAATGAGCTGGAGAAGGAAATGGCAAACTACCCCAGTATCTTTGCCAAGAAAATCCCAAATGGGGTCATGAAGAGTCATACCTGACTGAAACCACTCAACAACAACAACAAAAAGATCCCTTTTAACTTTGACATTCTACATTCTAACACAAGGCTTCTGCCAGTTCTGGTAAAGATTCTTTTCTAGCTCTGCAACTTTACTTTCTGTGTTCTATGTTCAGATAGTCTATGTCAGCAGTTCTCAACCTGTGGGTCATGACCCCTTTGGGGGTCGAGTGATCCTTTCACAAGGGGTCAAAGGAGTCACCTAAGACCATTGGAAAACACATATTTCCAATGGTCTTAGTAACCAAGACACCTCACCTCTATCTATCTCCAGGAGGGTCCACCCACATGCAGATACATCCGCATACGAGTATTAAAGGGTCATGGCATTAGGAAGGTTGAGAACTGCTGGTCTATGTTCTAAAGTTTAAAATTATTGTCAGGACCAACACTTTATTTTAAAAGGTTTCTTCTAGCTCTTACCTTCCGTGTCCCCACGTTCTAAGAACTTTTCCAGCACTAATGTTCCATGTTTATATCCTGAGGTCCCTTTCAGGTCCTATAGCCTATATTCTTTGTTCCAAATTTCTAAATTTCCTTTTTATTGCCATTAGTAATTTGCTGATAGCTAGGTGGTTCAGCAGACAGAGTGCTGAATTGGACTCAAGAAGACCTTGAGTTCAAATTCAGTCTTACATACTGACACGCTCTGTGACTCTGGGTAATTCACTTAACCTCTGTCTTCCTCAGTTTCCTCAACTGTAAAATATAGGCAATAATAGCACAGACCTCTCAGGGTTGTGAGTCTCAAAGGAGAAAGTACCTCTAAAGCAGTTCATACAATGTGTAGGCACAAAGCAGGAGCTTAATAAATGCTTATTCCCTTTCTGCCTTCCTCTGAGATACAAAGATCACTCCCAAAAGACTAGGTATTAGAGAACAGTAAAGTATGTTGTTGGGGGCAGCTAGGTGGTGCAGTGAATAGAGCACCGACCCTGGAGTTAGGAGGATCCGAGTTCAAATTCAGCCTCAGACACTTAACACTTGCTAGCTGTGTGACCTTGGGCAAGTCACTTAACCCCAACTGCCCTGTCTTCCCCCCTCCAAAAATAAAAATAAAAGAGACAAATAAAATAATAATAATTTTAAATAAAAAAGTATGTTGTTGGCTAAAGCAAAGAACATTCTCTCTCTAGTTTCTCTAGATGTAGCTACCATAAATGAAGGATGAGTTTTTACACTAGGTTGGGTTTTTTTTATTGTATTTTTATTTTGAGTTTCAAATTCTTTCCCTCCCTCTGCATCTAAATTGATACCCATTATACATATGAAGTCATGCAAAACATTTCCCTATTAGCCATGTTTCTACCAGGTTGCAAAGAAGCTATTAAAGGAATGCATTTTCAAAGAAGGATCTGATGATTTAATCCTCAAACAAAAACGGGAAATGTTTCACCAAATGTGGGAGCATCATCACTGGTTGTCACAGTTACCTGAGAAATAAAGAAACTGCCGGGAAGTTTGCTCACCCCCTTCTAAACCAGAGGAAGTGGCAATGATTTGTCACCCTTAATGGTATCTCCCAAATGAGCATCTCCTCTATATGAAAGTGACCTTCCCTGGGGAATGACAGCACAGTGATACCTACTATGCTGGGAAACTCTATGACTTAGATGCCTACCGATGAAATGTCACCTTGGTTTTATTGATTCACATTTGACATGAATTAGAATAGGCTGACAGGAGATTTATTTTTTCCTTCTTTATAGTATAGATGTTTCTATAAAGTTGACCCCAAAAGTGAATTTCTATAAATTTGTTCCCATTATCTCATTGTTTTTCATTACAGGAAACTCTCCCTCAGTAGGTTAAATTGAATACATTTGTCAAGGAATGGTTAAAAAGGCATCTGGGCACATGGAGTGACGTATTATTTGTGTCATAATTAAGAGTCACACAATCATAGAATCCGAGTTTTAGAAGGGTCAGAGGCCAGCTGGTCCAATGTGTACCTTCCCAAGACTCCTCTCTATAGTGTAGTAGACAGGTGGTTTGCAGTCTTTAATGGAAGACCTCCATGAAGTAAATTCTCTACCTCCAAAGGCAGCCCATTACACTTTGGGGCAATTACATCTGTTAGAACTGTTTTTTCTTATAGTAGGGATAAATTTGCCCCTCTACAAATTATGCCTTCTGGGACCAAGGGAAGAAATCTAACCTCCCTTCCAGAGGAGAGTCCTTCAAATGCTTGGAGAATACCAACATGGCATCTCTATATCTTCTTATTCCCATTTCTTTTAACCACCTTGGTCATCTTCCTCTGAATGTTCTCTTGCTTATCAACAACGACCTTCCTAAAATGTGGCATCCAGAACTGAATGTATTGCTTGAGATGCAGCCTAACCAGGACAGAGAACAGGAGGACTATCACTTCTGTGGTCTTGGCCTAGATAAGTCTCTTCACAGTATAAGATAATTTTAGCTCTTATGACTTCACTGTCACACTGTTGTCCCAGGCTGAAACTGCAGCCCCCCCCCCCCAAGACCTCCAAATTTTTTAAAAGGAGAACAAATATCTAGCCCTTCCTCCCCTCTATTGTATTCACAAAGATGATTTTTTGAGCACAAGCACAAGACGTATTTATCCTTATTAAATTTCATGTTTTTATATTTGGCTCAGATCTGTTGAGATCTTTTTGGATCCTGACACTGCTTTCCAACATGTTAATTATCTCTTCTAGCTGTCTATCATTTGCAAATTTGATAAGCCTAACACCTACCCCGTCATTTTGCAAATGAGTCCTAGAAAGCTAAATCCCTTTCCTCAGGTCACAGCTTAGAGAACTGTAGGTTTCTAGGGTGTCCCCTTTCCTGGCAAGGATGCATTTTCTATACATATCTCCCAGTTCTCTCTTCCAGACTATTCCAGGTACAGGATCTTAGGAGATGCTATCCAGTGTGAGGTCCACTGATGTCTCTGAATCAAATAGGAGATCCAAGAGTCCAGTACTAAATTTTTGCTACAAAAGGAAGAGAGATTAAACTTACTGTTTTGAGCCCCACAGGGCAAAACTGAGAACAAGTTGGGAAGTTGCAGAAAACAGATTTTGTAGGGATATAAGGAAGAACTGCTAGTAATACAAAAATAGAATATGCCTCCACGGGTAGTGAGTTCCTTGTCCCTGGTGGTGTTCAACCATAAGTTGGATAACTACCTCTTGGGGATGCAATTAGGGGATTCTTGCTTAGATATAGATTGGACTAGGTACCTTCAGAGATTCCTTTCGATGCTGAGATTCTCAGATTCCCTGAAGGGTCTGAGAAGATATTACTTAATTACATTTTCCAGGGATGCTATTTGGTTAGTTAAGAGTTTTTTTTCCCAGAATGTGAAAATGACATAGCGAATAGAGAGTAAATACTGAGCTTCTCCATTAACTCCATCAAAAGACCTACTAAGTGCATGTTTCATATTTTATTATTAATTTGATATTTACTAAAAATAAAGTCACACAGTGACTACAGCAATCAAGCAGAAATAATGCTAAAAAGCAGTTGAATTAAGATTAATTCTAACAATCGATCTTGGTTCTATAGAATAGATTATGTTTAGCCTATTAATTATCTCCCCTCATTTCCCTACCCTCAGGAGCAGACTCCACTCTGTATGGGAGAGATGGCTTCTCCAAACCAGAGGGAAATTACTCTTCTTGGAGAGGCAGAAAGGCTACCGTACTTAGAGTCAGAAGTTCTGGGTTCAGGACCCTTTCTTGGCTTGTGACTTTAGTCTCAGCTTTTTCATTTCTAAAATGCAGTTAAAAGTCTGAGGTTTCACCCCATAGCCATCCTGTTGGCAAAAATAACAAAAGATAAAATTTGTTCATATTGAAGGAGCTGAGAAGACAGGAATGCTAATACATTGTTGGTGGTGTCATGAATTGGTCCAGCTCTCTGGAAAGCAATTTGGAATCATTTTAAAGAAATCTCTAAGTAATTGATACTCTTTATTCAGTGATCTCAATATTTGGCATATATTCCAAGAGGTCAAACACAAAGAGTAAAATGCATGGGTGTGCTACAGACAGCTTGAATTAAATTGAGAGCTGATTGTTAAACTTTCAGTATGGGCATTCACATCTTGGATATCAGCAAACACGACAAATTTAGGACTTGGTTTATTGTTTTTTTGATTTACAATTAGAAAGGGATGGGGGGAATGTTAATAATGCAGATTACACTCAAAATTGTGCTATATTTATATTTTTTTCTCTACAGAGCTGATTGTTAAACATAAAGCACTCTCCGGTTAAAGTCCCATATATACTGACTTACAGTAGCATTTTGGTGGTAGCAACAAACTGGATACAAATGAGTGCCTAGCAATTGAAGAATGGCTAGACAAATTTTGGTGTACTAACATAATAGAGTATTATTGAATAAAATGATGATTATGAGGAATTTTGATAAACATAGGAAGACTTGTGTTAACTGATGCAGTGTGAAGTAAGCAGAACCAAGAGAAAGGTATACACAGTGACTACAGTAATCAAGCAGAAATATTGCTAAAAGGCAGCTGGATTAAGATTAATTCTAACAACCAAACTTGGTCCTGTAGAATAAATAATTAAATGCACTTCACTCCTCTTGAGGTAGGAGTGGAGGAAACTATGGGAGCAAATGTTACATGTTCCATAAAATGTTTCATAAAATGACAGCCAAGGTCATTTATTGATCAGTTTTACTTAACTAATCTTCTTTGTTACAAGGTTCCACATGGAGGTCAGTCTTATTTTTAAATGACTATGGTATACAAAATAAAAGGCATTAATAAAACTTTTTTTCAGTGAATGGATTGGACTAAATGATCTTTAATATTTTGTGTTCAAAGGTTCTTTCTTGTTCTAACATTTTATGTTCTAAGATGCTTCTGTCTCTGATTTTTTTGTTCAGTATTGAAGTCTCTCATTACCTATATGACTTTAGGCAAATCATCAGTTCCCTTACGCTGACTAGCATCAGCAATGAGGAACCTGTGGCCTTGAGGCTGCATGCAGCCCTCTAGGTCCTCAAGTGACTGAATCCAAACTTCACAGAACAAATACCCTTAATAAAAGAATTTGTTCTATAAAACTTGGACTCACTCAAAAGGCCACACCCAAGGACCCAGAAGGCTGTATGTGGTCTCAAGTCCTCAGATTCCCCACACCTGTACTAAGTGATCTCTGAGAACTTTTCTCTCTGCCCCCTTATGAGGTGGTACAGTAGACAGAGTGCTGGCCTTGGAGTCAGAAAGACCTGGGTTCAAATCAGGCCTCAGACACTAAAAACTGTGTGACTCTGGTCAAATCACATAAACCCTTTTTTTGTCTCATCCCTCTACATGTATAAAATGGTGATGGTAGCAACACCCAGCCTAACTTGTGAAGATCAAATATTTGTAAATTCTTTAGCCCAGTATCTGGCACATAGTAGGTGCTTGATTAATATTTATTCCTTTTTCGGCTCTAAATCTTTGGTTCTTATGATCCTTTCTTGAAGGCCCAACATGCTTTACGTGAATCCTTTCTTGGCATGCCCAGATTCAACTCATCTGTCTCTTCCTTCTTAAGTTTACCCTTTTCTTTCCATCTTTGTGTGTAATAGTTATTCATGTACTTGTTCCTCCTCAACTAGACTGTCACCTTAAGAGCAGGGCTTGCAAGTTAGATCAACTTTTATATTCTCTGTGTCTAATATGCCGCCTTGCACAAAGCATCTGTTCATCTGTTTTTCAGTTGTGTTTGACTTTCTGTGACCCCATTTGGGATTTTCTTGGCAGAGATACTGGAGTAGTTCACCATTTCCTTCTCCAGCTCATTTTACAGATGAGGAAACTGAGGCAAACAGGGTAAAGTGACTTACCCAGGGTCACAGCTAGTATCTGAAGCCAGACTGGAACTCAGGAAGAGGCATCTCTCTGACTCCATGCCTGGAGCTCTATCCAAAGCACCACTCAGCTGTCCATACAAAGCAGATGCTTATAGGTAAATGTAGGTGGATTGAAATGTCTAAAGAACTTTCCGTCTCCAACCAAGTAGGATTCCTAGGGTCGAATTGTGGAGTTAGAAGTCACAGAACACTAATAGTGTGGTCTTGTGGAAAGATGGCTGAATTTGGAGCCAGGGGGCCCAAGTTCAAACACTGTTGCTGATTTTGGGCAAATTACTTAATCTCATTGGGCCCAAGGTTCTTTATCAGTAAAATGAGGACATTGGACTAGACTTCTTTCAATGACTCATCCAACTCAGAGTCTATGATTCTGTGGCCTTAGATTTCATCCAATTTCTTTTGTGAGGATGGTGCCCAAGCAAATTCTCAGGCGGTCATTCTGCTTCTACTCAGGAGGAATATGAGACCTGGGATCCCACAACTCCCTCTCCCCTCCTACCCATAAGGCCCAAGTCTTCAGCACAATGTTCTCTGTTCATCTCTGGCAACCTTATCTTTGCTCGTGGGTTGAGAGTCTGGGCACAAAGCTCCTCCGAGGCCAGCCCTCAATCTGGCTTGAGAGTTTGTCAAGGTCTTCTCATCGGCTTTTCCATTATGAGCTACATTGCTATAAAGTCATCACTTCTACCACACAGCCTTGTGTTTTCCAAATTCACTAGCAGCCCAGGCCAGGGATTTTAGCCTCAGCCTCTACTACAAGAAGTGGGCATACTTCTAATGTCTACTTTAGTGTGTGTGTATGCTAATGGTTCACAGTTTCAAAAGGAATGCTGGCATGATCTGGGCACAGACAGGACATGATGATCTGATGCCAAAACCGTTAGACTAGACCTCACTTACAACATAGCCTTGTGTTCATCATTTATGATTTTTATAACATTTTTTTCTGGCACTTCTAATAATAAGCCTCCTTGAAATGGAAACAGGTGTGGCCATGACTGAATTTCGTGTTTTGGTGAAAAGCATTTCTGTGAGGCTGCATTACTTGAGGTACAGATAGGACTAGGTAACTGCTAATGTCCCTTGCAACTCTGAGATTAGATTTAATGCTTCTATGACCCTAAGATCTTAGGCTTCTGAAATTTTGTGATTCTATGGTTTAAAAATTTTAAGAACCCATGATTCTAAGGCTGTTGGTTTCTGAATCCAACGGATTCAGGCTGTGTTGTTGTTTGGTCATGTCTGACCCATTTGGGGTTTTCTTGGCAAAGATGCTAGAATGGCTTGCCATTTCCTTCTCCAGCTCATTTTACAGTTGAGGTAACTGAGGCAAACAGAGTTAAGTGACTTGCCCAGGGTTGCACACCCTAATAAGTGTCTGAGACCAGATATTAACTCAAGTCTTCCTGCCCCCAGGCCTAGCATTCTATTCACTTTGCCACCTAGCTGCCCCAAGATCCTATAACCTTATGTATTTGAAAAGTGACATTCATTTACATTATATGGTTTACAGAAATCACAAAAGATGATTCAATTCTCCCTTCACAATTTGTGATTGATTTCCTGCTAACTTTTTTTTTGAGGAGTTGACTGAATGGACTTTATGCTTTTGCCTCATGTAGACACAGCTGTGGTGTCTGGGACTATCCCTACTCAATGCCCTCAGTGATAGGGATGAGATCTCACCTTCCCATATGAATGAAAACGGCAGCCGTTTGGCTGGTGAGCAGAGAAAAATCTTTCCATAGGAGAGGTCTGAGCACAAAGAAAGGTTTGTGCAGCCTTGATGATTTCAGGGAAATGGTGATTTGGTTGAAATTCCCAAATGTGAATTATAAGAAAGAAGGTTGTCTTAAAAAAGTTATTTTTTTAAAAAAGGGGAAGGGGAGTTTTCATAAATCCAAAGGCAGTTTGGCCTTCTGCCTAGAGAGCACAATGCTGTGAGCCAAGGAACATGGAAAGGAGAAGCCAAAATAATCCATCAGCTTTTCACCTTGGTTGCATTCAGAGCTGCCTATGAAAACAGAGACACATAGACAACGAAACTGTCAAAGGGCTGTTTCAAATAATAATGATGATGATGACAAATTGCATTTTCATAGGCCTCTAAGTTTTACAAAATGCTTTTCTCAATCCTCTAAGAGACAGCAAAAGTATTACCTTTTATAGATGAGAAAAATTAAGATTTAAGAGGTAAAGTGATCTGTTTAAGGTATTAGACTTTGAAGCAGCATTTCCCAAATGAATTTGGACTTGGAAGCCTTTTGAGCTTGAGATGCATTATCGACGAAACCCATTTTAAAAAATGGATCTTGGTGAGATTAGGGTGATGTAATGTTAATAGGATTTAAGATCTTCCCTGCCCATTAATAGGCCTCATGTAGAGCCCATTAAGGGAAGCTTGCTTAGGGGAGGATTGCTTGTAGGAAGACTTTCACATCTTTTGCTAATTTCTAATTGCACACTCAATCACGAGTGTTGTGATACCTTCTGACTGAGAAGTGTGTGTGTATGTATATATATGTAAATATATATGCATATATATTTATACACACACACACACACACACTCTGAGCTGGTATTTTGCTTTGGGGATTCGCTTATAAGAAGTTTCTTGTGATTCCCTGGTCAAGATTCTGAGTGACCATATGTTCAGAGCCCCCCACCTGCTCAGATGTAAAGGCTCTCTATCTACACATATCCAGGGATATGTGAAAAGTGTATAGTTGATTCAGACGATCAGAGCCCAGTCTGTTGGTCTTTATTTCCCTGCTTGCATTTTCTCTGAAGTTAAAAAAGATTGTTGATCCCTTAAACAGCAGCTCTCTTCCCTAGTAAAGCACATCTAAAAATGGTCCTACCATCCATCCTGGGGATGCCAGAGTGGTTGTCTCTACAGGTGACCAGGATGAAGAGAAATTAGAGACCAGGCCATGAGGATCAAATAGAAGGAAATGGGGGTATTTAAAGTACAGAAAAGATAATACAGGGGTGCACGATCTCCGCCTCAAAGTTTTTAAAGACTAGAAGACTGGTGGTATGGAAAGGGGAATAGATTTATTTTGCTTAGCCCCAGAAGGTAGAACTAGGAACAATGTAAAGAAAGTGTAGTGAGACAGGTTTCAGATCAACAGGATGAAAAATGCCCCACAGTCAGAAGTAGAAATAGAATGAGCTGCCTCAGAACACAGCATGGAAGCCTTCAAACTAGATCACTACTTTGTTGAGGATGTTATAGGAGTATTTATTGTTGTTGAGTTGTTTTTCAGTCATGTCTGACTTTTCATGACCACATTTGGGGATTTCTTGGCAAAGATACTAGAGAGATTTGCTGTTTCCTTCTCCAGCTCATTTTACAGATGAGGAAACTGAGGCAAACTGGGTTATGTGACTTATCCAGGATCACACAGCTTGTCTGAGGCCAGATTTGAATTCAGGAAGAGGAATCTTCCTGACTTCAGATTCAGTGAGTCACCTAGGGGTATCTATTTGGTTATATATTAGACCTTATAATGATGATGATGATGATGGCTATCAATAGTATTGCACTTTAAGGTTTGCAAAGCACTTTATATGTTATTTCATAATGACCCTGTGAGGTAAGTGCTACTATTATTCCTACTTTATACATGGGGAAACTGAGGCAGAAAGCTATTAAATGACTTGGTCTGGGTCACACAGCTAGTCAGCTCTCTAAGGCAGAATTTGTACTCTTCCTGACTCCAGATCCACCCACCTGTCTCATGATATTCCTTCTGCAGTTTTGTAATTCTTTGAAATGATGGTTTAGAAGGGTCTGGATTCAAGGACATCCTTGGGAATAGGAGAGAGTGAGAGAGAGGAATATTTTAAAAGCTGTTTTAATTCTTTAAAAAAACCCCAATTTGTTATATACAAGAAGTATTTTTGATGAATACATTATTTCACTTCTTAATATTTCAGATCCCACTAACATCAAAATGTATCTCAGAACTCCCCCCTCAGGTTCAGGGACCATTAAAGTGCTACAGAGGACAGTTTGGGGGAATGTTGCTTAAGCTGTAAGCTAGCCTAGGACTTGGGGCAGTCAGGATTCCCAGTGAGTAATCACCCAGGACGGTCTGTTCCCCTACTGTGTGGGCAAAGCTGAAATCAGTCCCAGGCTGTGGTGCTTACCAAAGTCTCGCACCAGGCTCATGCCACTGAAACGGAAACGGTCCACCCCATCTTTCAGTGGCCTTTGAAAATGACTACGTGCTAGCCATGGGCTCTGACCTCAGAGATGAAGGTAATTTTTGCTAACCCAGTTAGCAAAGCAATCCAACCACAGAAACCTCTTTTTATAGAAAAGATAGAAAAAAAGAGAGCCCAAGCTGTTTAAGAATGATGATAGCTAGCTTTCATAGAGTATTTTAAGGTTTGCAAATTATTTTTTATAAATATGATCCATTTTACTCTGGGAAATAGGTACAATTATTATGTCATTTTGCAGATCTGGAAACTGAAGCAGACAAAAGTTAAGTGACTTGCCCATGATCACATAGTCTGAGGCTAGAATTGAACTCAGGTCTTCCTGACTGCAGGTCCAAGTCTCTATCTACTGCACTACCCAGCTAAATTAAATGCTTGCTATTTTTACTTACTGAATTGAATTTGTGATTGATTAAGTGACCTCTGAGGCTCCTTCCAACTCTGTGATGTCAGTTAATAAAGATCTTTTGAAGAAATAGACATTGGAGCTGGAATTCTAATGGTTTATTAGAGTGAAACCTAATTCTGCTGGGTTTGGCCTTAAGCGCAATGTGTTTTTGGTACTTCCTACTCACTGTTTTGTGTACTCCCACCTCAGTGGGTCTTATTTATCCAAGATGGTACTTGCTTTCTCTCATTGTTAACCAACCATCTGTGTTTTAGGAAAACATTTGAAAACTCATTCATACTAAGGTGTCAGTGACTGATAAAGCCTTAGAGAATATCTCCCTGGGCTCCTAGGGTGTATGCGTTTTAAAGGGGGCCAAAATCTTTAACCAAAGTCATAGAGCTCTGACATCAGTGTGTAAGAATTCTGCCACCTTTATCCTCCTAAGAGGGTAATACAATACTCAAAAGGTATTATCTGGGAAGCAGCTGTTGAATGCCTCTGTGCAGAATCACCATCATTTCAACCCTTCTAGATTCTCTTGGCCTAAGGCCTCAAGCAGCTTTCAGAGTGGCTGGCCATATGGGACACACAATACAAGTGAAGACCAGGTAATAGTAACTATTGATCACCTTTATATGGGTCTTTGAGGGTTTCAGAGTGCTTTCCTCACAATGACCCTAATAGGTAGTGAAAGTATGATTATTTCATTTAAGAGCAGAAGAAGCAGGTTCAAGAGAATTTTAGTCTTGCCCAAGCCCACACTGAAACTCAGACCTTCTGATACTAGGTCTATCCATACACATAAATAGCTACATACATATATACACATATGTATGTATACTTATTCATTCATCTATCCATTTATTTATTTGTTCATTCATTCCTCCATTCATTCATGTATTCCTCCACTCATCCATTTATTTGTTTGCTTGTTTATAGAACCAGACATAGAGCCAGACCAGCTATTTCTTACCCCACTTTCCATAACTTACTCACATCAAGGCTAAGGGTGCCAAGTAGCTCACAGCATCAGCAGTGACTAGCCAGTCTCCTTGTCTGGGGGTGGATAGATCGGAGAAGTAGCATACAGTCAGAAAACAGACTGGGGCCAACTTGAGAATAATGAAATTGGTATTGGTCTCCCTTTAATGTCTGAAAATTCTGTGTTTTTAGGAACTCAATGCAAGCCAATCCCAAATAAATTAAGAACCTATGTATTCTAGTCTATAAGAGGCAGCCAGTCAAACATTCATTAAGCATCTACAACATGGCAGATATCATATACTAGGGATGCAGAAGAATACAAAAGACAGTTCCAGTTCTCAAGGAGATCAGTCTAATGGTGAGAGAACATATAAAGAACTATGTACAAACAAGATATATACAGGATAAATTGGGGATAGGTAACTGAGGGAAGGTACTGGAATTAAAGTGTAGACAGAGGGTGTGGACCTTGGGAAGAGGTGGATTCTAGTCTTGGCTCTATTACTAACTAGTTTTGTAACTTTGGGTGCTCATTTCTTTTCTCCAGACCTTCCTTTCCCTCCTTATCCAACGAAGAGGTTAGACTACATAATCTCTAGGGTTCCTTTTCTGCTCAAACATTCTATATTGTAGGTTCTATGTGCCCTCACAGCTCTGACATGCCATGTTCTACATTCTAAAGTCCTACCAGCTCCAACATTCTATATTCAATCTTCTATGTTCTAAGATCCTTCCAGCTCTGAAATTCTGTGATTCCATGACCTGAAATACAAAGCAATTGAATCATAGACCATGGATCTTAATCAGGTGTTATCTTAAGTTACACATCCAACTTCTATCTTGTGCAGGTACAAGATCAAGGTGAAATATCTGTTGTGTGTTTATCCATTAGATGACTAGATCCTAGAAGTAAAGGATCCCCCCTTCCCATTATATAATTTTTCCAAAGTCAAGGGCTCTCCTATCAAAGGCTCATTGGTTTAGCATTGATAGACAGAAAAAGAGACAATAGTTTATTCCAGATCTAGAACTGCCTTGGTAAAGGAGCAATTCTTGGTAATGGGACTATTCCCCCAAATGGAATATTTCTTGCCTGTTCAAACATTCAAGATCCTTCACAGTCTGGTCCTAGTCCAAGTTTAATTGGAAGGCAGTAATTTGAGATAAGGATGAACAGGGAAGGTAGCACCAGATTGCAAATGAACTTGAACAAAAGATTGAAGAGTTTTGACTTTATCTGATCAAGTCAAGGGGAAAACACTGAAGGTTTTACACAGAGATGGCAAGATGAGATCTGAAAGGCTCTCCAGAAAAAGGAAACTAAAAATTAGGATCATAGAAAAGCAACTTGCAAGGTATGACCTGCATCTAACCCTCTTTAGAGCATCCCTGACAAGTGGTCTTCCAGCCTTCACTTAAAGACCAAGTAATCTAGTTGACTTGCATTCTTTTATACTCTCTTATTCCCCTTCCATACCAAACTGTGTTTATCCTATTCTTATTTAATGTAGGTTGAGTTTTAAGGTTGTAAGGTGAAGAGCTATTTGGTGTTAGCTACTCAAATTAATAATTCAAAGAGCATTTATCAAATGCCTATTATGTGCCAAGCACAATGTGTAGTGACAAAAATGGCAAGGTGCCTGGCACATAGGCACTTAATAAATGTTTATTGAGTAATCCAAGCCAAATAGTACCTGCCTTCAAAGGGTTTACATTATATTGAGGGGAAGCATATGCATAGATAGGTAAATACAAGATACATACAAAGTATTTTTGGGAAGGATGAAGGGAGCCTGAGCAATTGCATTTACCCCAAACTTGATATACCTTTATCTAGCATGTAGGCCACCACAGGCCTGAAGTAATTCAAAGTTGCTTATATTTATGATAGACTTTAATAAAGGACGCCCAAAAACCTCCCTGGAACCAACTTGCCATAACATTTTTCGACATAGAGATAGTTTGTTTTCCATAGGAGATCCATTAAGTCCCAGGATCTTTTGGAGGGTGGAAGAATCTTTGGTTAGCAGAACTACAAGTAAGATTTGCTTTGCAGACCCTTGCCTATTGACAGGATAATTTAATTGGTAGGAGTAGAATGGGAAAGGAAGAAAAGGAGGGGGAAAAACGAGGAAGAGACCAGTCCCCTGGGACAGTAATCATTAGCCATTATTAGCACTTATTTCTGTTGGGTCATTTTTTTCAGAGTGTAAGCTTTCAAGGTCAACAATAACAAAAGCTTGCATTCATATAGCATACACCAAAGTCACTTTCCATATCTCATTATAGTTGTAAGGGGATCTCATTATAATTCAATGTTATGTAAATGGACCTCAAACACTCATGGAGCCAAATAAGATGGAAACTGTGTAAGGGGCTGATGACTATCTTTGATGGCTAAATATGAAGAACCTCAGCCATGAAACTGATGTTTCAGTGACAAAATCACTCGGATTCAGTGACTGAGTGCATATGATTACATTAAATGCAGAGGGAAGAGTAAAAAGTAATCCCAAGGCTCTGGAACCAGGAGAAAAAAATGAACGGAGGAGCTAATGGTAGAAATAGTAAGTTGAAAAGGAGCAAAATTAGGTTGTATGAAACAGCACAAAGGTGTGAAAACCATGCTGAGCACACAGATGCAGATTATTGTAAATTCTCTCTTTCCTTTAACCCAACCCCGTAAAATGAGGCTGCCTCAAGTTTCTGGCACCAGAAACCCTTAGAATCCACAAAAGAGAAGGCAATACCAGTTTCATTCATTGATAGGTCAAGATGAGCCCCATATCAAAGCCATGCCCCAAGAGAGAGGCTGACCAGGGTCCACATTAGCTAGAGTCCATGAGATAGGCACACTGGTGAAAGTCTGAATGTTCATGAAAACAAGTAGACTAGAATGTGGAAAGGAAAAATAAAATATACATTTTCCCCCCTAAAGTTAGCTTCATCCCATCTTCTCTTTCTCTGGTTTATAACAGCAAAAGACCAGATTCTTCTCATCCAGACCTCAAACTAGTTCTCAGGGGTCATAGATATGTCAAATTGGAGGCTGTTAGAGTCAGAAGGGCTCTTAGAACTTAGAGAACAGTATTGGATCCGTGAAGGACCTTAAAACATGGAATGTCAGAGATGGAAGGGGCCTTAAGGGTCACTTAGGTCAAGGCTCTGATTTGACAGAGATACAAACTACAGAGAGAAAGCACATTCATTGCCTACATTCACACAAGCAAGCTGGTTAAAGAACTGGGACTGTAACACAGGTCTTCTCACTTCTAGACCAATGGTTTTTCTAGGATGTCATACTACTTTGTTAATTGGACTCACCCAGACATGTCCCTTAGGAAGTGTGTGTATGCATGTGTGTCTGCACCGTTATGTGTTGAATCCACAGGCCCAACCAGGCTGGGAAAAAACATAGGTTCTGACTCATTTGAAAGCATTCCCTGCCTTGTCCCCTTCTTACAAATTAAGGAAGAGATCCCCTTTGGTTCTCTACTTCTCTATCATCCTCCTCAGGGGGACAGTAACTGGAGGTAGTGGGAGGAAGACATATCCCCAGCTTCTGCTTCCTGATTTTGCACAGGATATGGGAAAAGGCCCTGGCCTCAATCAAGTGTGCTTGGTGTTGGAAGTAGACTAGGTCACCTTTCCTGTGTTAAATAGGAAGAGGTTAAGACAGAAATGAACTGACTGAAATTTTCTTTGAGATGTAAATAAGCCTTGATTCTGCCCCTGTTCACTAAATATGTACCATTAACCTTTGATTTACTGGGTCACCTACAAAAGTTGGTTTGGGTAGAGAAGGTACCAAGGTAAGGAATTCCTCAAGAAAAAGAATAGGACACAGTACCAAGACTTGGGGATTTGTGCAATGTCAGTCAACCAACAAACATTTATTGATTAATTGCAAATTTTTGTGTACTGTGCTTAGAGCTTAGGATACAAAGAAAAGCAAAAACAGTCCCTTCCCTCAAAGAGCTTACAATTTAACGGGAAGACAATATACTACATAAGATACATATGAGCCTAGCAAGGAATTGTGGAAAGATGACTGGATAAGGCAGGAAACTACCCAGCTCTCCCAAATTCTCTCACAAATAATTTAAAATAATATCTCCAAGTAAATTTTAGAGGAGCAGAAATAATTAAAAGTCAGGGTAAAGCAGTCCTCCAATGGAAAACAACTCAGGAAGCCATTAGAAAAGATCTGACCTCCCTAGGTGTTGGTCTGGCCTGATTGAAGTGCTGATACCTTTGAATCAACAAACAGTAAGCTCTGGGGGCACCTATGTCAGCTCTGGAAGCTTTCTCTTGTACCTTGGAGGGTTTGGGTTGCTGATCAGGGAAGATTGCAGAGTCCTTGATTGGCTTTGGATACAAGACCCAGGTGCACTGACCAGACAAGGTCCTAAGCTGTGGCTGCAGGTGAGGAGGAGTAAGTGCAGACTGGTGAGTATGGTGACAGATGGCATACTACTGTGCTGTAAGAAATGATGAGCAGGTTGATTTTAGGAGAGCATGGAAAGACTTGCATGAAATAATGAAGAGTGAAATGAGCAGAATGTTGTATACAGTAATAGCAATACTGTTTGAAGAGTAAATGTGAATGACTAAGTTATTCTGAGGTTTATGAATATTTAAATCAACTACAAAGGACCTATGTTGTGTGGCTTCATGTATAAATCTGTGTCAAATGTTGTCCTCTAGTGTGGGGTTGGGAGGGAGGGAAACAGCTTGGAACTCAATGTAAAAAAAAAAAGTTTGGAAAAAAGTAAAGAAAATAAAAATTGTATCACCATGGTTAAAAACATGCATTCGGTATACATACATACACATATATGTATGTGTATATATATATATATACACATATACATGTGAAAACAGAGGAATTATGATTGATTATATCTTTATCTAGGGTAATATTGGTATTAAAACAGCTGAGAACATTAATTCATATTGTGCTCAGTGCCCCTCCTCCTCTAGTCTCCACGCGCTGCCAGGAAACACAAACCAACCCATTGGTTTGTGCTTTGGGATTGACAAAGGTTATTTCCCTGATGTTGTAGAAACTGCTGGTATTTCCCCCCAGAGTCTCATTACAACAAGCAGTGAACCTCAACTCTACACAGCCACATGAGGAAGTGGGGAAAGCATGGGGGGAGTGAGGGTGAGGAATCACTCTTTCCTCTTCAGGCAGCAGTGCCTGTGTTGGGGAACCTCCAGTCAGAAAGGGCTCTGCCAGTAACACCTACCCTACATTTCCTGCTCCTTCAAAGTGTCAGGTGTTGATTCAGTCCAGGCAGGGAAGGAAGGACTATAGAGAATGAGGGCAGGGGACCCGCAAGTGTGATTGGACTAACCTGAAGGAAAAGGGATTGGAATCCAGATGAAGCCAGTTCTGTTCTCCCAGAAGCTTCCTGAGTCAGGCACCTAGGCCAGTGAAAAGTAAATTCTCCAGTACAAAAGGAGACTGCTATAGATTTGTGGCCCAGCCATGGAGGTGTCAATTTGCCACCAGATGAAAAGTTTTAAAAATGTGTAAATGGGGAAAAGGCTAAAAGATTTCAAGAGGAAGGAAATTCAGCTAAAAACGTGGGACACAAGGGATGGCTAGGTGGCACAGTGAATGGAGCACAGGCCCTGGAGTCAGGAGGATCTGAGTTCAAATCCAGGCTCAGACACTTGACACACTTATTAGCTATGTGACTTTGGGCAAGTCACTTAACCCCAATTGCCCTCCAAAGAAAAACCAACGCCCTCCAAAAAAACCTGGGACTCAGGCAGGTAAATCAACACAGAAGATGTAAAATTAGGAGGGAAGAAGCATACCTAGACACCCGAGAGATTACAGAACTCTCCAAGTAAATATTGCAAGATAAAGGAAACAGAATCTGATGAAAAACTGGACCCTGTGGATTCCCAAGAGAACATGAAATCACAACAGGACATTTAAGAATAGTTCAAGGGGGAAATTAGAACCTTGAGAGGTTAGAAGGGAACAAATGGAAAAATTCATGGCCGGTATGGCAGAAATAATTAGCCAAATAGGAACGTTTGAATTCATGATGGAGAGTCTCTTCAAAGAAGTAAAAGAGGGGGTGGCTAGGTGGCACATCCACCCTGGAGTCAGGAGGACCCGAGTTCAAATGTAGCCTCAGGCACTTAATGCTTAGTAGCTGTGTGACCTTGGGCAAGTCACTTAACCCCAACTTCCCTCCCCCATCCAAAAAGCAAAAGCTAAATATAAAATAAAATAAAGAAGTACAAGAGAGAACAGCAGAATAGGAGAACAAACATATTAAAGTAAAGGTCCATCTAGACGAGAAGTAAAACACAAGGGTAGTAAAAATTTGATCTCTATACAAGCAAAAGCCATTGATCTTAGAGACAGGAGTGGAAGAGACAATTTAAAGATCATAGGTCTCCTAGAAGAAGATGACAAATGAAAAAAGTGGAATGTCACAGTGCAATATATATGTGTGTGTATGCGTCTACATGTATATATGTGTAGGTATGCATTTATGTGTATGCATGTATATAGGTATGCTTGTTTGTATATGTATAGATATGCATATATATATACATATATATACACATACATACAGATATACATATAGACACACATACACACGTATATTGCTCAGTACTTCTAAATGTAGAAAGCAAGGTGCTTATCAAAAGAATCCCAATATCACCCCTGGAAAAAATGCCTCTCAGTGGAGATGTCCAAACAGAGGCTTTTCATGGGGTCTAGAGAGGAAGAGGCTCTGGGAGGCTGTGCTCAATGACCTATAAGAACCCTTCCACCTCCGAGATTCTGTGTCCAAAAGCCCCTCCAGTTTCAGCATTCTAAACTCCTGAAGGTCCCTTTACTCTCTGACAATATACCTGATTCTTCCGTACAGCTAACACAAAGCATTCTGGATGAAAAGACCATACAGATGGCACCGAAAAATTTGGAGACAGAGTAGAAACGGACTTTAGGGAGCATCTCATCTAACACTCTTGTTTTATGGGTGAACCAATTGATGCCCAGCCAAGTGATTTGACCAAAATCATATAGATATTAAGTAGCAGAAGCAGGATGCAAGCTCATGTTCTCTGACTCCAAATCCAGAGCTAAGAGGAGAGAAAAATCGTTGAGGGTCTAAGTAATCAAGGAGGCTTACTGGGGGATTGGGGTGGACTTTAAATGACAAGGATGATCTGAAGGTGAAAAGAAAGGGAAGTCCCAAGGGCTTGGTAGCAAGAGAACTTGGGGATTGAGAGCTAAGAAAACTTTTGGCTTGATTTTTCTAAAAACAACTTTCCCCTATGTCCCCTGGAGTTGTTAATCATTAATATTGGTAAGCAAATTCATTAACCCCAAAATACTCTTTTTGGTTGCTTAGGGCAGGGAGCAAGGGCTTTCATTGACCGTGGCCTCTGGTTTGATTCTCTGAGAAGTTCTACTCTTGGCTCTGCCTTCCACTCTCCAAGCTAGGGAGAGGAAGAAGGGTCTCTGTGGTTGGCCAGCTGCCCATCTGTGCTGGGCCACTGGCTCAGGAGGAACCATGAAATGCTGGATTTGGACACTAGGTCTTTTGCTGCTTCTGACCCAGAGTGGGACCCAGCCTGAGGCTAGCAGGGTGAGTCTTGCTGACAGACACTGCCCTGAGTGAGAGGGCAGAGGGCCCCCAGGGGGTTGGCAGAAATACTTGACCCTAAAAATCTGACCCAATCAAGCAGAAACAATTCAGACCCCATGTTTAATTTGCTTTGTGACCTTGGGAAAAACACTTGGGAAGGAGATTTATTAAGAGTGTAGACTACTTTTTTTTTTTTTTTACAATATTGGGATAATGCGATAAGGACCCTCTAATCATACGATTTTGAGTTAGAAGAGGCCTTAGAGAATGTTTACTCTCTTCATTTAGACATGTGATGTCCAAGTCCCAGAGATGTTAAGGGACTTGCCTAAGGTCACACTGGTGAGTAGATGAATGAGAATTTGAACCCAGGTCATCTGATGTTAAAATCCAATGTTCTTTCTTTTTTGCCATGTGGCCTCCCATACTTTTTATATTTTAGGGCAGTGGCATCAAAGCCAAATAAAAGCAGAGGCCACTAATGATGCATAAGAATCCTTGAGAGTCACATATCAGCTTATTTTAAAAATATAACGTTGCCTATATATTATTGTATTTTTATTTATTTCATTGAATGGTTCCCCATTGCATTTTAATTGGGTTTGGGCAGTGCTCAGGTGGGCAGTGGGTTGTGGGCAGTGTGTTTGGTACCTCTTCTTTAGGGCTTCAAGGATCTTTGACCTCATCAGTGTGGGGCCTGTTTCTACCAATGCATGATCCTAACTGCTCTATGCACTAGTCAATAGTTTCATAAGCTGCTGTGGTAAATACATGTCTGTCCTTATGGACATATATGCAAGTGCCCATGTGTATTTGTGTAGACACACATCCCCTGATCATCACCTTTCTGGTGCTGAGCCTCCCTGTACTTAGACTTGGCTGGGTTGGTCCTCAGTCAGGAGCATAACCTTTGATAATCCAAATCATGCCTGGGACAAAGTAAGCACTTAATATTCTATCATCCATCCATCCATCCATCTATCTATCTATCTGTCTGTCTGTCTGTCTGTCCGTCCATTCATTTCTCTCTCTCTCATCTATCTATGTATCTATCTATCATCTATCTATGTATCTATCATCTGCCTATTTGTATCAATCTATTTACCTACCTGTCTATCTAATCTGTCTGCATCTACTTTCTATCTACCTATTATCTACCTACCTTTGTCTATCTGTAGTTATCTGTCTATTTTACCTGTCACTTCCATCTGCATCTATCATCTATCTTTATCGATTATCTACTAATTTATCCACCCACCCACCTACCTATCTATATCTAATCTACCTATTTGTTTATTTGTATCTGTCCATCCATCCATCCATCCATCATCTATTAGAGCTCAGTGGAGGAGAGTGGGCAGGGATTATTATTCTCATTTGACAAATGAAGAGACTAAGTCTCCCATGAAGTAAGTGGCTTTGATTCAAACATCAGTTACTAGCAATAACAAAACTTCCTATTTCTATAAAGCCTTACTATCTACAGAGCATCCCCCCCCCCCCACTCACACATGAGTCCTGTGAGCTAGGGGATATAATTATTATTGAATCAGTTTCACAGAGGAGAAAACTAAGCCCTGGAGTGCTGGAGCAGAACCAAAGGTCACAGAACTAGTAAGTGTCAGAGCACACATTTGTGAAGAGCCCCACAGTAATCTGTTTGCACTGTGCCAATCAACCTGACCAAAGTCACGTCACAAGTTTGAGGCTAAGCCCCATCTGACTGGCCAGTTCAAGGTTCTTTCCCTCATACCAGGCTGCCTTTCTTTAGCACATATGGGCAATGTCCCAGGATAAGCCAGAAGCACTGAGTGAGGCTTTGATTCCTTCCTGCTCAGGTGGTGGTGTGTGGTCTGGGAGCAGGAAGGCACAGACCTCAGTCCTCACTGTTATCCAACCTTCTTCCCATTCTCCGCCTCCACCCCCAGTGTCTTCCTGCAGAAAGGACAGGTTGGTGGCAGAGCTTCATTAGGAACTTATGCCCCTAGCCCCAGGCTAGAACCAAAGACCCTTCCTTTGTGTTGTTGGGACTTTAAGGAGGCATGTAAAAATGTCTTTTTCTCTGAATTAAACTTTTTGGTGGGTCTTTTTGGAGGAGGGAAGGCAGGACAATTGGGGTTGAATGACTTGCCCAAACTCACATAGCTAGTAAGTGTTAAATGTCTGAGGACAAATTTGAACTCAGATCCTCCTGACTCCAGGGCCAGTGCTCTATTCACTGTGCCACCTATCTGTCCTCTGAATTAAACTTTTGAAGCTCCTTTTCATCTATGGTGTATGTGAGTGAGTGCTTAGGGAAGCTAATCAGAAGAGAACAGGGAAAAAACAAAACAAAACAGGAACCTCTATTAGGTAGGAAAATGCCAGGAACCAAAATGGACTAATTATTTTCTTTTTTAGAATTGAACTAGGATTTTTAGGGTCCTTATACTCTAGGTGTGTCACTACCTCCTAACCTATAAACTCCAGGCTCCCTATTACCTCAAGGACCAAAGATAAAATCCTCTATTTGCCTCTTTTTAAAACCCTTCATTACCTGCCCCCTTCTGACCTTCCCAGTCTCCTTGCACCTGTACTTGCCCTGATATTTTCTGATTCAGTGACACTAACCTCCTTTGCTGTTCCTTGATTTTTTTGAGACTATTAGAGTTAAGCCCAGGATCACAGAGCTAGTCTATGTCTGAGGTCACATTTGAACTCAGATCCTCCTGACTCCTGGGCTACTTAGCTGCCCCTTTGCTCTTCCTTGAACAAGATACTCCATTTCTCTACTCTGTGTATTTTCATTGGTTATCTTCCATGCTTAGAATTCACTCCCCCAAGTTCAAGGTTCCTTGGCTTCTTTTAACTTTCAGCTAAAATACTAGCCTCTGTGAGAATCCTTTCCCTGTCCCCTTAATCCTAGAACTTTCTTCTGAGACAATCCCCAATTTATTTTTCCCTTATCCTACTTGTACCTAGTTGTTTGCACGTTCTCTTCCCTTAGACAGTGAGCTCCTTGAGCTCAGTAATTATTTTTTGTCAGTAATTACTCTTTGCACTATCCCCAATGTTTGGCATAGCATACAGTAGGTGTTGATTTGATTTCCAAATCAAGGGAATCCTCTGTTCTATAGTCTAAGATCTCAGTTCTGACATGTCTGTGTACTGTTGAGTATTTTAAAAGGGGGGAGGGTGGTAGGTTGGGGAGAAAAAGGTGCATTGTGAGTCTCAGATATAATGGGGTATGAGGGGTATGGGAGTCGAGACAGATAGATGGAAGGAACTTTGAGTCAGCCTTGTACCTGGTCAGATGACGCCCCTCTTTGTTCTAATTCTAGATACTCACACAAAGTCTTTCTTTTCTGAGATCAGACCTAGAAATGTAGAGGATTTCAACTTTGACATCTCCCTTGACCAGCAATCAATCAACAACTACCTACTTTGTGCCATACACTGGGCAAGGAAGGCACTGAGAAGTCAAAGACAAAAGTTTAAAAAACCCCTTCCTCAAGGTGCTCTAATTCTAAAGGTCATTCTGAAGCTCATTCTAAAGAGGAAGACAAGGAATACAGATACAAGTATATACATGGATATTTTGTACAATAGCACAAAGTGGCTACAAAGTTGTCTTGAGAAAGAGAATGTGTCAGCTAAGGATGGGGAAAGGCTTCAGGCAATGTTGACCTCATTATGCTTCAGTCCTTGTTGACTTATCACAGAATAAGGTTTATCATCATTAGCTTCTTTAACATTTTTGATACTTTGCAAATAATTTTAAGATGGCTTAGAGAGCCCCTTCCTTCTCAATCTTCCAGCAGCAGACACTGACTCCAGCTCATAGCTTTGTCCATGAAGACAAGTCAAAGGCCCACATGGGCCCCCCTAAAATAGTCATAACTACAATGCATTTGCCATTGGCATTGTGGAGGAATTCCTGCTTTCCAAAAGCTGTTATTTCTGCCAAGTATTGGGCCCCCCAGCTTTTAGGGCACTGTCTTCCCTTAGGTAACACAGGAGCATTGGTACTTCCTCACGTACGCTGTCACTCACCTCCCAGATAAGCAATGACCTTTCATCTACCACTGTTTATCTATTTCCTTTCATAAGACTGCCCCACCCTTTGTAACAGGGCTGCTGGGAGAGAATTTTCCCTGAGAATTCACAAGAAGGGAAATTATTAGAGAACCCCTTAAGGGTAGATTCCCATTGGTTGGAGTTCTGTGAGTGCTACAGATCCCCCAAAGGAACTTTGTGACCCCCCCCACTCCATGGCAGTAGCATAAGGGATGCTAGGGGAAGTTTTGACATCTGCAATACTGGGTTTAAATCCTATGGCTAACACTTAGAAGCTGTGCTATTCTGGGTAAAGTAGTGAACCTCTGTGTGCCTAACTTTCACATCTAAAAAATGAAAGGAAAGTATAATAAAATTTTGTAGTAAAGATGGAATGACTTTTTCTTAGTGGGAAAAAATCCCCCCCAAAATCTTTGACCCCAAGTCTAGGGTTCTTTCCCCTACACACCACAAAGTTTCTCTTGAGAAAAGACTATTCTGCTATAATCCTCTAATACAATAAAGTTTCACTTTTCATAATAAATTGCTATTACTAAGGTTTAAAAAAATGAAAAAATTGGAATAAGTGGCTTCTAGGGTCCTTCCCAGTCCAGTCTATGGTCCCAAGAATGAAGCAGGGGATAGGAAGAAGAGGTTCCACTTGGTGGGAATTTTTGAGTCTCCCTTGTTTTTCAGGACTTTTCAGTCCTGTCTGACTTTTTGTGACCCAGTTTGGGGGTCTTCTTTTTTTTAACTTTTGTTTATTTTAGTTTACATCATTCATTTCCACAAGATTTTGAGTTACAAATTTTCTCCCCATCTTTCCCCTACCCACTTCCCAAAACAGCCATCCCACTGTATACTCCCTCCCCCAATCTGCTCTCTTCTATGTCCTTCCCCATCACCCCTTTGGCTTTCCAGTAGGGCAAGATGGATCTCCCTACCCCAGTGCCTATATATTGTAATTCCCAGTTGCATGTAATTCATAATAATAATGATGATGATGATATATGTATATATGCATATATTTTTTAAACATTTGATTATAGAGCTCTAAATTCTAGATTCTTTCCCTTCCTCCCTCGTCACCCATCCCCACTAGAAAGACAAGCAATTCAATACAGGCTATACATGTGTAGTTACACAGAACATCTCCACAATGGACATATTGTGAAAAACTGACTATATTTCCCTCCTTCCTATCCTGCCCTCCCCCTTGTTCTGTTCTCTACTTTGTCCCTGTCCCTGTCCCTTTACAGAAGTGTGTGCTTCTAACAACCCTGCCCTCCCCTCCATCATCCCCCCTCTCATTCCCCCCCACTCTCCCATAGGGCAAGATACCCAGTTTAGAGTTTATGTCATTCCTTCCCTAAGCCAAATTCAAGGAGAGTAAGGTTGACCCTTTCCCTTTTGCCTTCCTGTTCTTCCCCTCCATTGTAACAGTTATCCCTT
>CM053601.1:139762452-139779185 GCA_028646575.1 Pseudocheirus occidentalis
CATTTCCTTCTTTAGTTCATTTTTCAGATGAGGAAATTGAGGCAAACAGGGTTAAGTGACTTGTCCAGGGTCACACAGCTAGGAAGTATCTGAGGCCAGATTCTAACCCCTCTCTCCACTATACCACTTAGCTCCCTTGGTCCTTCCTTATTGGCTCTCCGTAGAATCCCATGATCCTGGGTGGATTAGGTTAGGCTTGGTGGAGAGGGGAAGGAGGAGAAGGTCTCAGAGAAGAGGAATTTCTAGTATTCATCCCCATTTGTTTTGCCCAGTGTTCCATGTTCCTAGAACATGCTTGTGTGGGAAGAGGCCTGATGGAAGAGGAATTTCATGACTTCCTCTAAATTATCCTTCCTTGGCTCTTCCAAGGTTTCTCCATTTGTGGGATTGGGATAGAATGGGGGAGAGGACCCACAGAAAGGGGATTTTCTAAGCTAATTTGTACCTCTCATTGTTTTTCTGTAGAACAGGACAGAGTCCCCAGCCTTCAATGTGACTGGAGAAAGACGTGTGGAACAAGAGCCTCTAGAACCCAGAGGTATGGGCTCCCAGAACCCCTTCTTTAGGGACCATGTTCTATGCCCTCAAGAGGAAGTGTGATATAGAGGAAAGGGTACTGGGTTTGGAGTCAGAGGAATTGGGTTTGGAGCCTGTGTAACCTTGGGCAGTTCATCTCACGTCTATGGTCTTCCACTTCCTCAAATAGAAAGAGGGGGTGAGACTAAATGAGCTCGGAGGTTCCTTATAGCCTAAATCTAAGAGACTCTGATCTGTCTAGCCCATGCTCAGTTCAGCCTAGACTGGGGGTTCTTGGTCTGCTGGCCCAAAAGTCCCTTCTAACTCTATTTTAGGAATCAAAGTAGCACAATGAATAGACACTGGGCTTTGGAGTGAGGAAGATCTGAGTTCAAATCCTGCCCCAGACCTCTACTAGTTGTGTGTCCTAGGATAAGTCACTTGGCCTTCCTGAGGTTTAATTTGCCTTGTGTATAAGATGGGGATACTAAAAGAAGAAGTCGTGTATAAGATTTTGAAGATTAAATGAAATAACCCATTTCAAGTGCTTTAACCCTTAAGGCATGATATACATGTGGCTGTTCCATAGCAGGCCCACCCCTGGAACCCAAAGAAGCCCCCTCTTCTTTCTGTGACTCTCTTCCCCTCTCTCAAGGTGCTTTAACCTCCTGGTTAAAGGATCCTTGGCCTCATCCAAGTTTGAGGCATTGAAGAGCCTGGCATTGTGAAGGACAGCAATCACATTCAATGCTCTGTATCCCGACTGGCTAGTCTAGTGTCTGGGGGCACATAGGAGGGAGCACTCAGATGCTTGCTGATCAGCTTTACTTTCAGGTTTACAAAGTATTTTCCTTACAATAACACTGTGAGATGGGTGCTACAAGGAACATTGTCTGCTGTTTATTGATGAAGAAACAGAGGCAGAAACAGACAGGATACTTGACTTGCCCAAGGTCACACAGTTACTAAACTGGGAGAACCAAGAATCAAACCCAAGTCTTTGGACTGCCAGAGCAGGGAGTTTCCACACCTCATAGTTGTACGTGGAAATGGTCATATTCAGGGTGCACATGGTTAGGAGGCAAGATCGCTGTGGACAGGAGGACTCAAGAAAGATTTGATGGAGGAGGTGGGACTTGAACTGAGATATAAGGATGGGAAAGATTTGAAAGGTAGCCAGATCGATGTATATTTCTAGATATAGAGACACACACACATACTTACATATGAATATCTATGTATAGGTATATATACATAGACACATGTATAGACACACAGACACATATATAAATATAAATATATATATACATACACAGAGAGAGAAAGAGTAGGAGAGAGAGGTGGATACATATATACAGAAAGTGAAAGCAGACAAGCCAGAGAGAGATTATTAAGTACTTACTATGTATTTTTTTTGCTTTTTTTTTTTTGGAGGGCACTTGGGGTTAAGTGACTTGCCCAAGGTCAAAATGGCTAGTTTTTGTGTTAAGTGTCTGAGGCTGGCTTTGAACTCAGGTCCTCCTGACTCCAGGGCCAGTGCTCTATTCACTGAGCCACATAGCCACCTCCTTACTATGTATTATTGTTAACCACTTATTATGTGTAATGTGCTGTGTTAAGCATTGGGGATGAGAATGCAGGAATGCAAGACAGGCCCTGCCCTTGAGGAACTTATATTCGAATGGGAAAAGACAATGCCCAATGGGAGGAGAGAAAGAGAGATGGGATGGGGAAAATATTCTAAATAGAGAGAAACTTTGTGTGCAAAGGTAGGGATGCAGAAGCAAGCCTGGCCCCATTGGGGTACAGCAAAAGGTTCAGCTTGATTAGGACAGAGAGTTCATGGAGAGAAGATTGGAAACATGGCACCTGGGGAGGAGGACAAGATGCAGGTAGGGCAGAGACGTGGAAGCCATATGGAAAGGAATAGGATGAATCTAGTAGCTTCAACATGAGCTTAGGACCACCTAGTTCAATCCTTTTGTTTTTACATAGGAGGAAACTGAGGTTCAGAAACAGGGAAGTCACATAGCTGTTAAGTAGCAGAGCAGGGCCTCTTGGTTCCTCAGCCAGTGCCCCTTTCCTTGGATTCTCAGTCCAGGAGAAGGATCCTGGGAGGAATTTGTATGGCCCCAACAGTTTGTGTATAGACCAAGACTGGCTCCCACTGCTTCTCCTTTTGGGGGAAAGTATTGTCGTGTCATTTATGACTTGGCCTGGGTCTGAGGAGGAAGGAAGCTCAGCTTCCGGACTGGGATGGGGGATTGACCGCTTACCAGCAGAAAATAGGGATTGGGTGGAGGTTGGGGTGGGGTGATAGGGAAGAGGCAGAGCAAGGGGTTGAATGGGACCCAGGGAGGCCGGTCCTGACTGAGGTGTTAGGATTCTATTTGAACAAAATCTGTTGTAAAGCACCTTATGGTTGTCAAAATAATTTTATAGATATTTTCTCCTTCCCTCTTTTCCCCAGTCCTATGAGATAAACTGAGTCAGGAGTATTGTCCACATTTTACAAATTAAAAAAAAACCAACAAGTGAGATATAGAGAATAAAGAAAATCAGTGGTAGTACAACAAGAACCCAGGCTTCCTGACACCTACCTAGACCAGTACTTTTCCCATCACCTCATGTCCATCCCCTCCCATCAAAATCGCTGGGTCCAATTAGATGTCTTCTTCAGGGAATGAGTTTATTGCTTTGTTTTGAGGGGAGATCTTCCTCACGATCTATCTATTCTAAGACACCGAGACAGAATGTGCTAAGCATTGGGGATGAGAATACAAGCATGCAAGACAGGCCTTCCCCTCAAGGAGTGCCCATTGGAATCCCCTGGCTTGAATAGGGAAAGGGAGGAAGAGAAGCTTTCTGTAGGCCAAGAGTTTAATAGGTCACAGGGCTCAAAGGGACTTTTAGACAGAGATGTCAACCCCAAGGCTTACAACTCTCCCAACCATGGTCAGAACCAGATGAAAACGCCCTTGGAAAATATTTAACAAAATAATTAAAAATACAAACATAGATAGCATTACATTTAAAAACTAAGCTAATATAGAGCAGCAGGGGTCCTAGGTTTGGTTAGTAGCCCCGTTTCTGTTTGAGTTTGACACTTTTGTCTTAGAGATCATCTAACCCTGTCATTTTAAACAAGAGGAAGCAGAGATCTGGAGAAGGAAGGGGGTTTGCCCATGGCCATGTAAGTAAGAGCTAGAGCTGGGGGCTTGAGGTTCCTGAGTATCCTTGACTAGTTCCAAACTGTTCTTCTAATTCCCTCTTCTTCCCACTCCAAATCTGTCCTTTATTCCAGAGGTGTCACACATGCTGCCCGAGGGCTACATTGTTAGCTGGAACACTCCAGAGTGTTACCCAAACCAGATTAAAATGTAATTGGGAAATATTTAACAAAATAAAAAAAAATACAATAGAGCATAGAGAACGTTAATACACAGAATACAGACATTTGGGGAGTCAAAGTCACAAAATGTGTTTGAGATCTGAAATCTGACTTTGACTTTGTTTTAGTCTGTTGCCTGCTGGTACTCTGCACCTTCCCATCCCCCCTTCCTTTGGCAATCAAAATTTAGGTGTCCTGGGTCCCATCCCCTCACCCATGAGTCTCTACTAGATGCCCACTACAATTTCTAGTTTTCTAGCCTTGCTGTGTGATTTGATGAATTGCTAATGTATAAATGTGTTCATGGCTTCCACTATCCATGGTCTGAGGAGCAACTGGAGAATGTATCATTCTTATGGAGGCAGAGTGTCTAGAATGGGGGAAGTGATAATCCTACTGTATTCTGCTCTGATCAGACTCTAAGGGGAGTATTATGTTTTGTCTGGTCCAGACAAGACATTTTGGGAAAGACATTGTCATGATGGGACTCAACAGAAGAAGACACCAAGGATGGTGAGGGAAGCCAAAACCATACTCTAAGAGGATCATTGAAAGATCTGGAAAAGTTTAGTCTAGAGAAGATTTAGATTTTATTAGATTTAGATGATTAGATTTAGACTTATTAGATTTTATTTGGATTTAGATTTATTTTGTTAACTATCTTCAAGTATTTGAAAGGTGACCCTGGGCAAGTCACTTAATGCTCTTTGCTTCAGTTTCCTCATCTGTAAAATGAACTGGAAAAGGAAATGGCAGCTACTAGTAGCTCTGCTGAGAAAATTCCAAAATGGGGTCGTGAAGAGTTGGACACAACTGAAGTAACTGAATAATAACAAGAGGAAGAAAGGCTGGATTAACCTCATTCTGTTTGGCCCTCTGATTCTAAGATGTTAGATTCTATGGATCAAAAATCCTGTAATTCTAATGTATGAATTTCATGAATTTATGAATGAATTTGATTTAATCAAACCAAGTCAACAAGCATTCATTGAATTCTTCCTATGTACCAGACACTATATGCAGTGCTAGGGATACCAAGCCAAAAAAAAAAAAATCAAGTCTCTGCCCTCAAAAGGCTTCTATTCTATCGTAGGAACCAATAAATACACATGAAAATAGATACAAAATATATGCAAAATAATTTGGGGAGGTGTTAGGAGCAGAAGTGGATGAGTAAAGGGCTCAGTCAGAGGCAGTGCTTGAGGTAAGTTTGAGCCTGGCGATTCCAAGAGTTGCAGGTGAAGAGGGAGAGGAGAGCGCATTCCTGGTCCATACAAAGCTACAGAGATGGGACTTGAAAGTCTATGAGTAAAATGCTATGATTTTTGTGAGTGAGGAATATTGGGAACTATAGGTAATGTAGATGAGAACTGATACATAGCACACCTCACCTTTCTGCTCTTTGATTAGCTCTGAAGTTAGTATCAGAGGTGATGCCTAACCCTTGTTGAATTTTTCCATTGTGTCTTCCAGTGTTCACTGAGGATGGTCAGCTATGCAGCTTTCCTTTCCGCTTTGGTGGCCGGATGCACCATTCTTGCACCTCTAATGCTGGTTCCCTGAAGAAATGGTAGGTCAGTCCAGCCTTCACTACCTTATTACTTTCTGCCTTATAAAACCAATCCTTCAAGTCTTTCCTAAGAAGGCTCACCCCTTCCTATGTTAAGCAACACCACAAGAGAGACAGGATATAACATGCTATAATGAATCTTTATTAATATTAATCTCCTGCTCTGTTCAAGGTATCTGGAACACACATATGCACAGTGACATGATCCCTGCCCTCAAGAAGCTTACATTCCAATGAGGGAAGGGGGATATGACATGTAGACAATTAATTATAATACAAAGGAGAGTGAGATATGTAGAGTCCAGTGTCTGGAGAAATTTCATTTGTGGGGGGTTGGAAGGCTAGGCAGAAGGTGGCACCCAAACCGTCCTTGAAGGAAAGGAGAAATTTCAGTGACTGGAATGGAGTTGTCATTGTTGTTGTTGAGCTGGTTTCAGTCATGTCCAACTCCTGGTGACCCCATTTGGAATTTTCTTGGCAAAGATACTGGAGTGGTTTGCCATTTCCTTCTCTACTTATTTTACAGAGGAGGAAACTGAGGCAAACAGGGTTAAATGACTTGCTGTGGGTCACACAGCTAGTAAGTGTCTGAGGTCAAATTTGAACTCGGGAAGATGAGTCTTCCTGACTCCAGGCCCAGTGCTCTATCCGCCTAGCTGTACCATCAGGATAGAGGTAGGGGCATCTACTCTAAACATGGAGATCAGTGTAAATAAGACAAATGACAAAATTACTTTTTTGAGGTATATGGACCCTTATACAACCCCGAGACAGTAGCTGACTAATGTATCTATGGGTTGGTAAATCTGGAAAACACCCTTTACTTGGGGTTTCCACATTTATACAGACTTTCTGTGAGACAGGGAAGTCACAGGAAGGCTTTAGAGAACTGAAAATTAAAACCGTCTTGGGCAAAAGCCAGCATGAAGCTTCTCTCTTTGCTACCTCCTCCCAATGCCCCCATCTCCATACAATTTATTTATTATACAAGACGTGGCACAAAACCTTAGACATCTGGCCCCTACTTTGTCCTCTTTGGGCCAAGCCAAGGAAGTAGAATTGGCCAAGAAAGCCAAGATTCCACTTCTTGGGCAACAGTTCATGAATCTCAGGACTTGACACGCCCAGATAAGGCAAGAGACACAGCTCATGGAGCCCCCGGGCTTAGAAAGCTCAGATAATGAGGCTAGAAATAGGAGGGGAGGCCTGGAAAAGTTTGGTACTTAACAAACAGAAGAGAGGGAAGGAGGAAGGAGAAATGTGGAGAGTGAGAGAGAGGGTGTGGGAGAGAAAGACAGAGACACACAGAGAGAAAGAGACAGAAAGAGACGGAGAGAGGCTCTACATAATTCATAGACTCACAAATTCATACAATTTCAGTGTTAGAAAGGACATCAGAAGGCGTCTAATCCAACCTATATGTGATTGTAAATTTCCTACACAACATTCTTAATTCCCTAGGCTCATAGATTATCACAGCTGAAAGGATCTTTAGTGACCATCTAGTCCCATCCCTCTCATTATAAAGAGGAGGAAACTGAGACCCAGAGAAGCCATAAGTTGACCAAGATCACACTGGGCCAGTACTAGAAACCAAGTTGTCTGATTCCCAGTGGAGGGCTTTTTCAACTGTAAAATGCAATTCAATTTAATTAAATAAGCATTTATTAAATACCTACTGTGGGATAGGCATTGTGATAGCCTCTAGGAATACAAAGACAAAAATTCTATTATTTCTGCTTTTGGGACTTCCATCTAAGTAGGTTAGGGAGAGGGCAGAGAACAACATAGACAGACAGACAGATAGATTAAGTATATAGATAGATGGACAGATAATCTATAAATGGCTGTATCTTTATACGCAGTTTCCCCTTAGAATATAAGCTCTTTGAAGGCAAGAGTTATTTTATTTTTGTCTATCTATATCTATCTCTTTATCTATAGAAGACAGATAGATAAATAGAGATAAGTAAGTGCAAATAGATAATTCAGAGTACACATCCAGGAGGGATTTGTTGAGTTAGAGGTTATAGCTGGTGGGAGATGGAGCATAAGAGGCTGTAGATGTGGTGAAGAGGGAGATAATATCTTGTCTGGAGAAGATTTATGTGCTGTGAGAGGAGAGACTAGAAAAGTAACTGGAGGCCAGATGGTGATGCACCAGAATGGACTTTTAAGAAAAATTGATTATAAAAGGTGGTAAAATAGACTAAAAACTAGAACACAGAAAAATCAGACACCTCTTGTCCCAATGGGCTCAGATTGTCTGACTTTTCTCAGATCACAATGTGTGTTCTCTTGCTTGCAGGTGCGCAACCACCCACAATTATGACCGGGACCGGAGGTGGGGATATTGCATCATGGCGCCCAAAGAGAACACAAGTAAATAAGGTTCCCTCTCATTGGTGTAAGATGTGAGTAGAGAGGCATTGCTAAGCTCCTGGATGAGAGAGAGGCTATAGGTGGTTAGTTCCTTATAGGTGGCAAGGTGGGTGGCATGGGTCCTTAAGGGAAACTTTAGCAAGCACTTATTAGCCACCTACATTAGATTAGAAGTTCCTTGAAGACAGGAACTGTCTTTTGCCTTTCTTTGTAGTCCCTTACCACTTAGCACAGGGCCCTGCACATAGCTGGCACTTAATAAATCCTTATTAACTGACCTACTGTGTGCAAAGCCCTGCTTTGCTAGGGCTAAGTAAGCAGCAGAGCTTAGATAAAACGAAGTCTCTGCCCTTGCAGAGCTCACTAGTAATAATAGTAGTGCGTATTTATGTATCACTTTAAAGTTTGCAGAATGCTTTACAGCTCTACCTTACAGCATCCTTGTAGAAGAAAGGATATTTTCCTAATTTTACAAATGAGGAAACAGAGGCTCAGAAAGGTTGAGTGACATGCTTGGGGTTTCACAGCTATTAAGCATCAGGCAGGATTTGAAACTTGGGTCTTTCTGACTCAGTTGTAGCACATCTGTCCACAACTCTACAACATACACCCAGATGAAAATGATCTCTCCTTTAGATTTCTTCTAGCGCTTTATTTGATGTTCTCCTTTGCTGAGATCACAGTCTCCTTTATAAAATACTTATTTGAGTGTATGAGTACACATATCCCTCCCAAATGATTTCACAGTCCTTGAGGGCAGGGGCCATGTTGTCTTTTCATTTTTGGATCCTTTGCACCAAATGCACAACCATTCTTGCTTTAAGTGAAACAGAGAGAGATCTCAATGGATCAATGACTCACAAGTAGAAAAGAGGTTGGAAGAACTGGCTTCACTGAGTACACAGAGGCAGAAAGAAGAACTTCATGGGATACTCTCCCATCTCAACATGCATTGCTCACTATGTACATAAGCAAACAGACCACTGTGAAGGTAATGGCACCTTCAATAAGGCCAGGCTTATCCCTGACACACTTATACAAAAAGGAAAAAAGAAAACCCTACCATCTTTTAACACCAATAGCTCCTCCATGATGTGATATAACTGTGAATCATTGAATTCTGCAGTTTTTAAGGCATCATACTTTCACAACTATAAATGACCCACCAATATGTGGTATTTGTAAGTTGGCTCTAACGTGTGATGAATGATGACCTGTATGTAAAAATTAGCATGAAAGACATCATCAAGGATATGTATAATTGGAGAATGATGTGGGCTGCTTATGTAGTGGGAGTAAAAAATAACAGATGGACAGCCTAAGAGTGATGCTGGTGCTCACAAAATATTAAAAGAACTAAAGAAAGGCCTGGATCCTTTATGGAGGATTTCTAGAAAGACATAGACAAGATTTTCCCAGGGTCAGAAAGCCTAGTGGGGCTTGATTTTGCACAGGTGCAAAGAGCATCCATCTCGATGAGCTCATAGACCTCCTCCCCACCCCACCCCCACCCCACTCAAAGTATCAGAGTAAAAAAATTCTGGAATCATACTTGGACCTGGAAGAAACCACAGAGATAGTCTAGCCTAGCCTTTATCTGAACAGAAAACCTCTTTGCAACCTCCCCTCCACAAATGGTTACCCATCTTTTTTCTATAAGATCCCCTGTGATGGAGAAATTTGCTTTCAGAAGCATCTTCTTTCATGATTGGATAGTTCTAATTTTTTAGCAAGTTTTTCTTTCTATCTAGTTGAAATCACCTGGCCCATAACTTCCCTTTTTCTTCCTCTTTGGGACCCAGAAGAACAAATCTAATCTTTCTACTGGAGCACAATTCCTTAAATACCAGAAGACATTTCTTATGCTCCTCCTAAGTCTTTAATTCTCCAGCCTATACTGTACTTCCCGATTTCCTCAACAAATCCTGGTCTGGTTTCCTATTCCTCTCCATTCTAGATGCCTTCCTCTGGACATACCCTAGTTTGCTAATGCCCTTCATAAAAATGTGATACCTAGAGCTGAACACAGTATGCCAGGGTGGTCTGATGAGGATAGGGGATGAGAGGACTGTCACCTCCCTTGGTCCATAGGGATCTGCCTCTTTTAGTACCTTAGATTTTTGTTTTCTGTGTCACCCTGTAGAATCATGTTGAGCTTGGAGGCTGCCAAAATGCTGATGCAGTGTGCCCAAATTGCCAGGTGCCAAACTGTACTATAGCATCGGCTCTATGGGCAGTCAGTTATTTCAAAGTGGGCCCTGGAGTCATTTGGCTGTGTTTCCCTGTGGCTTTCTCACACAAAAATTAGTCTTCTTTCTGCTAAGCTGGTGGCCAAGGGAAATCCTGTTACTTCTTGGACTTGGGTGAAGTCTCTGCCAATTCCCATTAATGATTTACCTTGAAGGAGTCAGTTGATGTTTTTAAAAAAGATTCTTCCTGGACCAAACCACCTTTTCTTGTACCACTCCTGCCTGGGGGGGGAAAGGGAAAGGGTGAAGAAGAGCTGGTTTAAAGGAAGATTGAAAACAATGTCAGCATTTATTTTATTTTTTTAAGTTTAAGGGAAACAGACTCCCTAGTCTTCTGGCCTGGGCCTGCCGGTTTGCAGTAGCGGATGGGGTAAGAGGTGGGGAGAGGGCCCTGCCTGCCAAAACAGGGCCAGATCAGTTCAGAGCTAGTCAAGGATGCTAAGAGACCTTCAGTTCCTGAACAGAGGCTTCTCTGCACAGGGGACATACAAAAACCCTCCACAGAGACTTGGAAGCAAAGATTCAGAGCCGGCCAATAGCAGCATTGTGAGGGTAGTGGGGGAAGGGAGTCACAGAATCCTCCTCCCTCCCCTCCCTATGACTTCTCAGAAGAGGCTTCTCAGCCTCTCCCCCGGTGAGACCCTTTGTGCCTTCAGCCATTACAGAAAGAAAACAGGGGCAATCTAATGCAATAGGAAAGAATCCTGTACTGGAGCCAGGAGACTCTAGCGCTGGTCACACCTTTGTCCCTAGAGCTCTTATCATGGGTGCTTGGGGTAGACATTTCCCGGCATAACTCAAATATCATATGCTCTCGCGTCGCTTGAAAGGCTCACGGACACTTGGGAGCATTTCTCATGTCCCTTGCCTACTGTTCCCACCCAGAAAATCTGGGAACTTCACTATATGAGTCCATCAGGCATCTCTCTTGCAAGTATATGGTTCACAAAGAATGAAGCAAGGAAGGGTTAATTTATTTTTAATTGGTCAAAGTGACAAATTGAGCTCATAGACATTGTTAGCACTTGTCAGAGGCCTGTAGAAAGTCTGTCCCTCATAGTCATGGATGTCCAGGAGGTGTGGCCATCTACCCTACAGGTAGTGGTGGCCATTCATGGCTCTTCAGCCCATCCATTCTAGTAGGTCAGTGTATGCAGTTTGCAACAGATGATTCCAGCCATCTCTCCTCCTACAGCACTTTACAACTACCAGCAGGGAGAGATAAGCTCCCCTCGTTGCTTGGTGTTTTCTGCAGCTTCCAGTCACTGGTGGCCCCCTTTTCCAGAGAAGGTGATCTCTGGCATGGGTCCCCATCTCAGTTAAGCAGAGGTGGAGTATTTCAACCTTTCTGTCATGACAGGAGATACATTAGATTGTAAACTCCTTGAGGACAGGAGTTTGTCTCTGCAGCAGGCACTTAATAAATCACATTGCTTCTTTTCTGAACCCTTTCCTTTACATTATAATTCTTAAAGACCTCTAGCCTCTCAAAAGTTTGCCTTAGAATCAGGAGCAACACCCTCTCACCCTGGAAGAAACCACAGAGGTATTCTAGCTCTAAACTGCTTTCTTTCATCCACATAGGAGACTGGGTAACTTCACAGTCTGATGTGATGTGTTTCCCACCCATGTCATTAATTCCCACTAGCATAAAAAACTTGACCCAATTTCTCTCCGATTGTCTCTGAGGACAATTGTGGGAATGCGGGTTTTTCTGGGCATGATTAGGCAAGGTCTATTCCAGTTACCCAGGGCTACTTCCCACCATATTTCTGGTTGGGTAAGAGGAGCTGAATATACCACATTGAATTACCACATGACAAAAGAGTGGAGGGAAGAGAAGAGAAAAAATGACCACCATGTTTGTTCTAGACCCAATCCAGCCTAGACAGTCTGTATTCTAGGACTCATTCCAGCTTTCACATTTTTAGAACTTAGATCTTAGTTTAAATGAGTTTGACATATTACTACCTTCCAGAAATATTTGCAGGATGAAGAAATCAAATGAATTGAGTTCTAATGGTGGAATCTCAGGCACTTGGGCAAAGTGAGCAGCATATCAAAGTTATAGAATCTCAGAGTCACTCAGTCAAACTCAGATTTGAACAGAAATCTTGTCTACAACATCCTAGAAGACTAGCCAACCTGTATCTGCATAATTTATGGAGAAACAAGGCAGAGCTATTAAACTCGCATTTTCTTCTGTGTTTATTTTTTTCCAGCCAAGGAGAATTATTTTTGGACTGGAAGGTTAGAAGAAAAATAACTAATAGGGAGTAGATCCTCAAGATAAGCAGGAAAACATTGAGAACACTGATTTCAAGTAATTAGACCCACTTGAACTACATACCAAGGTCCTAAAAGAGTTGACAGATGCTCTGGCAGCACCTGCCTCAGTGATCTCGGAAAGTTCATGGAGAATGGAACGGGTATGATTGTCTGAAGAAGGGCAAATAAGCTGCTCTCCCCTCCCCCCCTCAAAAAGGTGGGGGTGGAGGCAAAGAGAATGAAGCCTGCAGAATATAGGCCAGTGAGCTGGCCTTAAATTACTTCAATGACTAGTGAAAATTTAGATGAAAAAGTGGTAGTCCCAAAAAACCACCATGGCTTCATTCAGAAGATTAACTCCATTTCCTTTTGGGACAGGGTAACTGGGCTGTCAAATTAGAGAATGCTATATATAGAATTTACATATGTAGATATATATGTATATCTACATATGTAAATTATATATATTTGATTTTTTTTGGAGGGGGCAAGGCAAGGAAATTGGGGTTAAGTGACTTGCCCAAAGTCACATGGCTAGTATGCGCTTAGTGTCTGAGGTCAAATTTGAACTCAGATCCTCTTGACCCCAGGGCTAGTGCTCTATTCACTGCACCACCTAGCCGCCTCTTTACCTATATTTTTAGCAAAGTATTCAACAAGGTCTGTCAAGCTATTCTTATGGAAAAGAGAGAGCTGGTAGCAGATGGTAGCTGACCATCTGCTCAGCAGTATTTAGAACCTGGTGAATGAATGACTGGACCCAAAGAGTTGCCATTAATTGTTTGACGGTGAATGTTTAAAAGGAAGTTTCTTTGGGACTTGGGCATTCCCTAAGTGCCCGATGGCTTGAATAAAGGCACAGATGCATAAACCACAAAACTGGGAGGGTTAGTTAACTTACTACATGCCAGAGTCAGGATGCAAAAATATCTTGACAAAATAAAACTGTGGGCCAGATCAAACGAGATAAAATTTAATAAGGATAAATGTTGTCTTATACTTGGGCTCCTAAAAGCTCACAAGTACAAAGAGTTTGTCTGAAAAAGATCTCCTGGTTTTAGTGGACTGCAAGCTCAATATGTGGCACATTGGATAGAGCGCTGGGTCTGGAGTCAGGAAGACTCATCTTCCTGAGTTCAAATCTGGCCTCAGACATTTACCAGCTGTGTGACCCTGGGCAAGTCACTTAGCCCTGTTTGCCTCAGTTTCTTCATCTGTAAAATAAACTGGAGAAGGAAATGACAAACCACTCCAGTATGTTTGCAATGAAAACTCCAAACACGGTCACAAAGACTTGGCCACAATTGGTCAATAATAACAACAAAATTCAATATAAGTTAATAGTATGATTTGGCAGCCAAAAAAAGCTAATACTGTCTCAGACAACATTTAACAGCATTTTCTTTCCCAATTACCTGTCAAGACCATTTTTAACATTCATTCTTACAAGATTTTGAGTTCCAAATTTTTCTCCCTCCCTCCTTCACCTCCCCTCTTCCTAGAATGACAGGCAATGACAGACATGTGCTATCATGTAAACATATTTCCATATGAATCACAGTTGTGAAGAAACAGATCAAAAGGAAAAAACTATGGAAAAGAATGAAATGAAAAAAAGTATGGTTCAATCTGCATTCAGAGCCCATCACTTCTTTATCTGGATCTGGACAGCATTCTCCTTCATGAGTCCTTTGTACTTGCTCTGGATCCTTGTGTTGCTGAGTCATTCACAGATGATCATTACACAATGTTGCAGATGCTATGCACAATGTTTTCCTGGTTTTGCTCATTGCACTTTGCATCGTTTCATGCTAGTCTTTCCCGGTTTTTCTGAAATCTGCCTGTTTATCATTTCTTACTGCACAATAGTATTCCATTACATTCATATACCACAGCTTGTTCAGTCATTCCTCAATCGATGGGCATCCCCTCAATTTCCAATATTTTGCCACCATGAAAAGGGCTGCTATAAATATTTTGCACCCAACTTATTTTTGCAATCCAACCTTTTCTTTTTCTTATGATCTGTTTGGGATACAAACATAGTAGTAAGATTGCTGGGCCAAAGGGTTTGCACAGTTTGGTTGCCCTTTGGGCATAGTTCCAAATTGTTCCCCAGAATCATTAGATCAGTTCATAACTCTTCCAATAATCCATTACTGTTCTGATTTTCCCACATACTCACCAACATTTATAATTTTCCTTTTCTGTCATATTAGCCAATCTCATACTTATGAAGTAGTACCTCAGAGTTGTTTTAATTTGTATTTCTCTTATCAAAAGTGATTTAGAGCACTTCTTCATATGCCTATAGGTAGCTTTGATTTCTTCATCTGAAAACTTCCTGTTCATATCCTTTGACCATTTATCAATTGGGGAATGACTTGTATTCTTATAATTGGTTGGTTCTCTATATATTTGAGAAATGAGACCTTTATCAGAGGCACTGACTGTAAAGATTGTTTCATAGTTTTCTGCTTTCTTTCTAATGTTGGTTGCATTGATTTTGTTTGTGCAAATGCTTTTGAATTTAATATAATCAATATGATTTTACATTTTGTAATACTCTCTTTCTCTTATTTGGTCACAACTTCTTTCCTTCTCCATAGATCTGACAGACTGTTCCTTGCTCTACTCATTTGCTTGTAGTGTTATCCTTTACGTCAGACAACCTTTACTGAGACTACAAGTTGCTAAGTGGTACAGTAGGTAGAGCACAGGAGTCAGGAAAATCTAATTTCAAATCCAGCTTCAGATGCTTAGCAGCTGTGTGATCCTGGGCAAACCATGTAACCACTGCCTGCCTCAGTTTCCTCATCTGTAAAATAGGAGAAATAATAGCATCTACTTCACAAGGTTGAGATATTTGTAATGCACTCCCTAAACCTTAAAGCATTATGTAAATACCTATTGTTATTATTTTTACTACTAATACTATGAACTTTCTTGTATCCTCACTTCTCACTCCTAAACCATATATCTCTTCCCTCTCCACAGAGGACCTAACCTCCTATTTGACAGAAAAAAATCTAGGTCGTCTGTTGTCAGTTCCCTTACTCCATGGCTTAAAATCCTATGTATTTTCCATCATCATTTTCTTTGCAGCAATCTCCAAGGAAGAAGTGATGCTTCTTGTCAAGCATGATCCCTTACTCACATCTTTGATCCCATCACCCCCTGTAACCCTTGGAAGTTGACCCTAGAGAGAGGTTTGACCTTCTTTTTAATTTGCAGTCTCTTTCTACTCCTCTTCAGCTGCCTACCCACATGCTCAGGTCTCCATCATCCCTAATAAATTTTTTTTAATAAAAGCAAACAACTTCAATTGACCTTGTCTTCCCCTCAAGCTATTAACCTATAACCGTCCTGTTCTGTGCCAAGTTCCTATTCTTACTGTCTCTATAGTCTCACCACCCACACACTTCTCAACCTCTTGCAACCAGGCTTTCAACCCTACTGTTAGAACTTTGTCTGAGAGTGCCAGTAATCTCTTACCTGCCGAATCCAATGGCCTTTGCTTAGTTCTTTTTTTTTTTTTTTGCTTTTTGCTTTTTGGAGGGCAGTTGGGGTTAAGTGACTTGCCCAAGGTCACACGGCTAGTTTTTGTGTTAACTGTCTAAGGCCAGATTTGAACTCAGGTACTCCTGATTCCAGGGCCGGCGCTCTATTCACTGCGCCACCTAGCCGCCCCTCACTGTGCCACCTAGCCGCCCCCCTTTGCTTAGTTCTCAGATGCACTGGGACTACATTTTCCGGACCCCACAAGCTAGTCTTTAGTCCTTGTGGATACTCAGTCTTCCCTTAGCTTCTGTGAAGCAGATCTCCTGATTGTCTTTGTGTCTCTTTTGTTATTTATCACCGATCTCATACCACACAAACAAAGGTGTCCCTCAAGGCCCTCTTCTCTCCTCCTAGACTCTCTCATGGTGAGTTCATCAATTTCCATGGCTTCAGTTACCATCTCTACCTAGATGACTTCCAAATCCACATATCCAGCCCTAATCTCTTTCCTGAACTACAGCCCTGCCTTACTATTTACCTGCTGGATGTCTAAATGTGCATGTTCTGTATCTCAAACTCAACTTATCCCAAACAGAATTCATCATTTCTCCAAATGTCCTCCATTCTGTTGAGAGTGAGGTGGCTTGATGGCTACAGCATAGGGCATGTAGGTAGGAAGACCCAAGTTCAAATACTACCTCAGATATTTACTAGCTGTGTGATCCTGGACAAGTCATTTAACACTTCTGTGCCTCAGGTTTTCCAACAAATTTCTTCCTTCCTTCCTTCCTTCCTTCCTTCCTTCCTTCCTTCCTTCCTTCCTTCCTTCCTTCCTTCCTTCCTTCCTTCCTTCCTT
>CM053601.1:139779685-139811741 GCA_028646575.1 Pseudocheirus occidentalis
CAAACAAATGAAAAATAGAAGGCAATGTGAAATATCTCCTTGAAAAAACCACTGACCTGGAAAATAGATCCAGGAGAAACAATTTAAAAATTATTGGACTACCTGAAAGCCATGATCAAAAAAATAACTTGGAAAGCATCCTTCAAGAAATTCTCAAGGAAAATTGCGCTGATATTTTAGAAGCAGAAGGCAAAATAGAACTTGAAAGAATTCACCAATCACCTCTTGAAAAAGATCCCCAAAAGAAAACTCCTAGGAATATTATAACCAGGTTCCATAGTCCCCAGATCAAGGAGAAAATATTATAGGCTGCCAAGAGGAAGCAATTTGAATACTGGGGAAACACAATTAGGATAACCTAGGATCTGGCAGCTTCTACATTGAGGGATCAAAGGGCCTGGAAGATGATATTCCAGAGATCAAGGGAGCTAAACCAAGAATCACCTACCCAGTAAAATTGAGTATAATGTTCCTGGAGAAAATATGGTCATTCAGTGAGGTGGAGGACTTTCAAAAATTCTTGCTGAAAAAACCAGAACTGAAAAGAAAATTTGACACTCAAATACAAGAAGCATGAGAAGGTAAACATGGAAAAGAAGTCATAAAGAACTTATCAAAGTTGAACTATTTACATGGAAAAACAATAATAGTAACTTATGAAACTTTTTTCAGTATGAGGATAGATGAAGGGAATACAAATGTATATATACATATAAATACACATATGTCTATACAGGAGGGTATGTATGTATACGCATATGAATACATATCTGAGAATGTGTATCTATATGTACATAGATGGCACAGGATCAACTTAATAGGAAGGGATGATACTTTAAAAGGTAAAGTTCTAAGGTGGGAGAGGATTAGAACAAGAGGAGACAGAGGAGACAGAATGGGATTAATCATCTCACATAGAAGAGGCAAGGGATAATTGTTACAATGGAGGGGAGGAACAGGAAGGCAAAAGGGAAAGGGTCAACCTTACTCTCACTGAATTTGGCTTAGGGAAGGAATGATATAAACTCTAAATTGGGTATCTTGCCACACAGGAGAGTAGGGAAGATAGGAATGAGAGGTGGGAGGACGGAGGGTAGGATAGGGTAGGGGGAAGGTTGCTGGAAGTACACACACTTCTGTAAAGGGACGGAATAGAGATTAGAACAAGGGTGGGGGCAGGATAGGAAGGAGGAACATATTATCAGTCTCTCACATTATGTCTGCTGTGGAGATGTTCTGTATAATTACGTATGTACAGCCTGTATTGAATTGCTTGTCCTTCCAGTGAGGGTGGGTGACAAGGGAGGAAGGGAAAGAATCTAGAATTTAAAGTTCTACAATCAAATGTTTAAAATACGTATGTATAAAGATTATTATTAGTATTAACTACATGCAACTGGAAATTAAGATATACAGGCACTGGAGTAGGGAGACCCATCCTGCCCTACCAGAAAAGTTAGAGGGGCTATGGGGAAGGACATAGGAGGGAGTAGATTAGGGGAGGGGCTTTACAGTGGGTTGGCTGTTTTGGGGTGGGGGTAGGGGAAAGATGGGGAGAAAAATTGTAACTCAAAATCTTGTGGAAATGAGTGATGTAAAGAAGAAAATAAATAAACTCAGAGTAGGAAAAAAGTTACTTATGTAAAAGATGATTTAGATAATTTGAGAGGTATTTACTGTTATGTTTAAGCTGAGTCCATATGATAAAAATGATAGTATCTAAATTAATTCACACTGCTAAACAAAACTACCAGGGTTACTTTATAGACATATGTATTTGTGTTCCTTGTGGCTGCAATGATCTTTAGGGTTAATTCCCTGGATTGGTCCCCCCAGGAGAACCCTGCCCTCCCTTCTCCTCCCTCCTCCAGGTGAAAGGTTGTCAATAAAGCCAGCCCTGAGGCACATGGCTCAAGGAGAAAGAAAAGGGATGGCTGTGGAAGAGTTTAGAGACAGGGACAAAATTTACTCTGAGAGGAAACTATTGTGGTGATTATCATTACTTAATAGAGTACAGGTTTATATCAAGGACATCATAGAAAATGAGCAAAGTGATTGATGAAGCAAGACAAAAGTTGACTGAGGAGTGAAAAGAAGCCAACTTTTAAAGACAAGTTCCATGTCGATGAACAAGCACTTCGTCGCAAAAGAAAATAACTCAAACTCCCTTGAGAAAGATGGAAGGGAGATGAAGAAGCAGGAACATTGTTCCAGACTCCATCTCAGCTAAGTGGGGAGCTGAGTAGTGGCTGGCTGCCATTATTACTATCCTGACAACCAGAAGCTGAGGACCAATGGAATCAATGAAGCTGAGGATGGAGCCAGTCGGTGACCTAACAAGAGTGAGCAGACTGGGACTGGCCAAAAACTTTTAAAAACAAATGAAGTAGATACAAAAGGCATTTCAGTAATGTAAGGTTTTTAGCAGCAACAACCTAGATGACTTTAAACATTTCATTTCACAACCTAGAAATACGTATTACCAGAACCAATTGAAATATGTGAAACTGATTCACAGAAATGAAGCAGTAGGTAAAGATGATTTTGTGAAGCACTGTAATGAACGTGACACTTAACACAGACATCCTACATACCTGAACTCTTCTTTGGGCTTGATGGTTTGAATACCTTACAATGACTCTATGTCTTCTCCTACTGTGCAATTCTTGTCCATATTTTTCCCCTGAATCCTCCATAAAGGTCAGGGCACTGCTTGAAAATGCTTATTAAAATATTTTACTTATAGTATATTTAATCACTTTTAAAATGAAAAAATAAATCAAAATGAAAAAAACTGGCAGTGAGAGAAAGCTCTCCTGAACTGAAAGAGGATGTGCCCTAGGGAAAGGAAGAGGTCACAGACCCATACAAGGTTTTGTGCAGGCTTTTTGGAACCAGTATCAACTGGTAGCTTGTGGTTGGTTCACTACCCAGTTTCAGGTCACAGATCCAGGGCTGACTGTGGAAGGGGACCTGCTCTGAGGGGTTGCATTCCAGGTTTAGAAGCATTCGCAAGCAAGGAACAAATTCAGAAATAATTTAATAGTTGTGTGGCTCTTACCCCAGGAGCAAAGCAGGGTCCCAGTTCCAGACTAGTCTGAAGTCTGTGGTGTAATAACCAGGGCAGAAATCTCAGAACAAAAAGGAACCTAAGGTTCTGTCAGATCCAGCAGAGCTTTCTGGCTGGCTAATAGAAGCTAAATTCAATGCTAGTCTACCGCAATGTCCAACCAGGCACAAGGAAACAGGAGAGCTGCACACATCCAAACACAGGTCAGGAAGGTATGGAGCTCAGATTATGAGGGTAGTGATGAGACTTTGACCTGGATTACACCACTTTGAGAGTACTGAAAGTTACATGCCTCCAGTCTGTGTGCTGTCCTCAAGATCCTGGAATAACATAATACTTAATGCCTCAAGAAAGCAGCAGAGAGAACCAAGGAGAATAAAAGCTCAGCTCTGATATTCCCCCCAAAAGTATGCAAAGTCCTAATATAAAGTCCAAAGTCAGGAATTAAGCTAGAAAAGCAAGCAATTAAAAAAAAAGAATCCCACTAGAAAGAGCTATTATGGTGATTGGGATGCTCAAGAGGAGAGAATGCACAGGAGAAGAGAATGACTACAAAACATCTATAAGTAAACCCTCAAAGAAAAAAACACATCTTAGACACAAGTTCAACCAGAACTCATGGAAAAAAAATATAGCAAGAGTTTTTTAAAAAGCTAAAAATTATTTTAAAAGCCAAATGAGAGCTCTAGAGGGAAATATTAGAAAAGAAACAGAACTATGGAAGAAAGATATGGAATGAAAATTAACAACTCAAACAAAACTTTACCCAAAGTACACAACTTTGGCCTACCACCAAAAAAACTCCCTGAAAATTAGAACTGACCAAATAGAAGCTGGTAACTTCATGAGACAACAGGAAATATCAAGAAAAAAAGTCAAAAGAAGAAAATGTAAGGTATTTTCATTGCTAAAATAACTGATCTAGAAAATTGATCAAAAAGGGATAATTTAAAAATGACTAGATCACCTGAAAGTCACAAGAGGAAAAAAAAAAGCCTAGAATCTACCAGTTATCTCCTTAAAGAAACCTCAAAAAGGCTTTAGGGTTTTATTCTTCAGTGAGGACAAAAAGAAAATAGATTTTTGTTCATTGAAAATACTAAACTAGGGGCGGCTAGGTAGCGCAGTGAATAGAGCACCGGCCCTGGAGTCAGGAGTACCTGAGTTCAAATCTGGCCTCAGACACTTAGCACAAAAAACTAGCCATGTGATCTTGGGCAAATCACTTAACCCCAACTGCCCTCCAAAAAAAAAAGCAAAAAAAATGAAAATACTAAACTATTTTTAAGTGAAGATTGGGGACTCAAAATAAGTACCAATTTTCTAAAAAGTAACATTTAAAGAACAAAAAGTATAATAGGAAGCATCAGGAGGTAAAAATAAATATTTCAGGAGGGGGGCCTCTCATTTCTCAGTAGTAAATCAATAGTATTAGCAGCAGGATAATATAGAAAATACCTTTAAGGAGGGGAGAGGAAATAGTGGGATCAGGATCTGAAATCTTATCATTTGACAAGAGAAATGGACAGAAAGAGTAAGAATTTGGTAGAGCCAGTAGACTGGGAATAATCTGGTAGTACTGCAAAGTGATCCTGTAGAGACAGAGTAGGGTAAGATAAGGCTCTCGCAATGATTTCTCCTGGGACAAAGAATTCCATACTTTAGGAAATCAGCTTCTACAAGATGAGGCTGTGCATCTTAGTATTAAATTCTAGATGAGGTAGGAGGTGACTGGGACCCTAAAGGAGACAGATTAGGAAAGCACTGAATGGCAAGTCAAGGATTCTATAAAAAGTCACTGTGCTCTATGAGCAAAACGATTGCAGTAGCTCAAAAGAAATGCGAAATGTGCAAATTTAGAAGCATCTCCACCCCAAATGTACATATGGACTATCTGTGCCCAACCTGTGGCAGAATGTTCTGAGCTCATATCGGTCTGATCAGTCACAGATGAACACACTATACCTCATTTTGATCCTCTTAGAGCACAAAAGGCAATGACCAACCAACAATGTTGTAACAGGGGACAACTGCATCATCAGAGACCAGATCTTCAGGTACACTCATGATAAGGAATGTTTAGCAAAAATGGGAAATATCATGATGTTGTGTCCACATCATTCCTACCCCAGCTTAGTTCCTCATATTTCTTCACTTACCACATCAGGACTGAAATGTCCTAAGACGCACTCCCTTAGAAGGCCTGTTGGTTAGACAGCAGATATCGGAAAACAACCAATGCCAAAAGTGAAACAGAAATTAGAGGTCTAGCGTGGCTGGAGAGTTTCCCATCATCACTCTTGACTGGGTGTATGAGTACATCAAACCACCTCCTCAACTACTTCAGGGTACATGGAAAGGCCTTATTATACCTTCCATCTCTTTTACTATGAGAACAAGATCTTTATTGTTGCCATTCCCAGATTTCATATAGTGTGACCAATATTCAAGGTTTCTGCAAACCCAAATGGAAACTAATCATAATGAATGTGCAAAGACAGAGGAAAATAAAGATTCAACCAATTCTGATAAATATGGAAACAAATGGAGAGTCTTAGACATCCTTCCACCCAGTAGCCACTATCTGCATCATACCTGAGCAAATCTTAATAATCTCTAAAGCACTGGAAAAAAGCCAATTGAGTCAATAAATTTTTGAATAATATAAATAAGTGAATTGTTCCAGGCACATCACTGGACAATAAGCAGAAAGCACTGGGCCAAGCTCTAGTTTTTATGAGACATTTATCTTAGGAGATAGTTTGGATTGGTTTTATTTTCTGCAAGACAGAGGAGAAAAAAAAGACTTCTTTTCTTTTCTTTTTCTTTTCTCTGAGTCAAATGGGAAATTGTTCTTAATCCAAAGACTAGTATTATTTTTTAACTATTTCATATTTATAATATTTACAGAAATGGGGGGGGGTATTTTTTATAAAAACATTACAAATGTAGCAACAAATGAGCAGAAACTCAAATCTAAAGAACTGGCTTATTTGGTACTTGAGGAATATCTTTTTGCCATTATAAGTTATTTAGAAATGAACCAAACTTATGATTAGGGTGTTTTAACCAATGAATCCATTTTAGAGCACCTTATCCATTTCACACCATTTAGAGATATCAAAGATTCTAGCTACTGTGAATTTAAAATGGTCTTTCTGTCCTTAAAAACAATTCATCTTTGAATTTAATTTTACATTAAAAACTTTAACTTTGACTCTTTACAGGTACAATAACTTTGTAACATAGTGGTAAAGCATATGCTGTGCTGTTTATTAACAGGAGTAATCTTGGCAATAACTCACATGGTCTATAATTTGTAAATAGGATTTCTGATTCTGTTTTATATACTTTGTCTTAACTTTGTGACATGAATTTTATGTTATGACTAAATCTATGTTTTCCTATAACATGCATAGATTCTTGTAATTATCACATAGAATTTGGAATGGAATTACCAGGCATTTAAAATTTACATATTTAAAAGTGACTTTTTGGGGGGAAAGGAATTTGCAGGGGAGCATTTTCCAGAGGAAATAACATGAGTAAAAGGGTAGAGGTAAAAAGATGTACCTTCTTATATATGTTTAGGAAACAACAGTCAATCTGCTTTGGTTATTCCATAGGACATATATATTTGAGCAGCAGGAAACTGTAGGATACAGAATTTGAGGAGACCTTATATGGAAAGAGTGTCTCTCTCAATTTCAACTGTGGTAGTGACTGCTATCTGAACCTTTCTAGTAGAACTATATGCAACACTTGCTCAGCCAGGTAACATGTGCAACTCCTGCACTATAATGCTGCATACCTAAGGGTCTAACTAAAAAAGGCTTTCCTAATTGGTTCAATGAAACTTCCATCCAAATTGAGCCAGTTTTCCATGGTTGCACTCTATGGTCTTTTGCTATTGCTTGCCCCTTCTGCTAGAAGCATAAGCTTTCCCATTTGATCTTTTTTCATTGCCTTTAATAAAAGGGGGCTTTGCTACCATGCTGTGGTTCTAACTGCTCTGGTGCCCTTACCATTTGAACCCAGAAGCTCCCACAGCATAGTTGGGTAGAATAAGAGTAAAAAGAAGGGAGGAGGAAAAGAGGCCTCTAAATTTAAAATGAGAATAGTGATATCAAACAGACATCTTCATCTGCTGCTGTGCCTGGTTTCAACTTCACGGAACAAGATGCCCATCCTAGGATAAGCTCATCACTTCTAATTTCATCATCACATAAATAAATGAATTGTTCAAGGCACATCAGTGGACAACAAGCAGAAAGCACTAGGCCTTCAGTCTTCTCTTCCCTATAAAAGGTGGACTACTAAACTCCTCCCAAAGCTTTCCTTTATAAAGGACAAAAAACTGGATTTCCAGCTCAGTCCACTGCCTGCCTGCAGCTCTGCCAGGTTTCAACTCCCCAGAAGATGCCTACGTACCAGGTACCCCTTGGTGTTCCTCCCCTCTTCTCCAACCTCATTTTGTGTGTTGTCTTTCGTTAGATTGTAAGTCCCTTGAGGGCAGAGACTGTCTTTTCTCTTTTTTATTTGTATCACACTGCCTGGCCCATAGAAATGTTTAATCAATGTTTACTGGATTGAACTGAATTAATGTCAATGACTGGCTACTAGTGGGTTGAGACCTACTGCATCCCCAGGTGGCCACCGACAGGTGTGTGAACATCTATGGTTAAGAAAGAAACAGGATTAGTTGCACCCTCAGCACAGCCTGAACCAGAAAAAATATCAGCCCCTCTATACCCCCATTAACCCCCAGCAGAGCAGCAGGGAGTCTGAGATGAGTCCTATTTCCTTTGCTCAGACTCTGGAAGGAGGATCTGCTCCAAGCATAAGCTAAAAGCATGTAGCTGCAGTTAGATTGTGAAGTTTGAAGAGATCTAGGATTCACACTAGAGAGGCAAGCAGTACAGAATGCCCCAAGCAAAGAGGCCCATCACAGATGATCCTCATACTACCAGAGTGAATGATCTGAGACACCAGGAACCAGTTCTACCAACAGCTAACTGAACCTTTGCTAAAGTAGCTACAGTGAGCATAGCATAAAGAAAATAATGTAAATGAAAGAGAATTGGAGAGATGTTTACAACAGCCCTCTCTCAGGCCTCTTCTCTAGTCACGACCTAGCTGCTTTTCTGTCAGCAGAATCTTGCTCAGAATCCTTAGTGAGATTAACACCAGTGCAGGAGCAAAGAATGAATGCTACTGCTGCTCTTGTGGAAGCCAAAAACAACTACCACCACCCTGCCCCCATTTATTTCCACCTCACTGGGTTATCCTGGATCTCCTTATCTTGATCCTGCTGGGGGTAATGGTTAGATGCTGCCAGAAGAGACAACCTACAGAAAGAAAGAAACACAGATAGAGGCCATTTCTAAAGATAGCCAGTTATACAGGGTCACTGGACTTTAGAACACTGGGCCAACTTGTCAAAAAGCTTTGGAAAATGTAAATGTCTACCCACAGCCCCAATTTGTGGAATTGAGCCCTTTGTTCAGGAGGTGAACTACCAGGAGACAGGAGGTACAGAAGGCTTTATATGGTATGACAAGGTGAACTAAGGAGGGGGTGTGTTTCTCTTTCTTTCTCTCTCTCTCTCTCTCTCTCTCTCTCTCTCTCTCTCTCTCTTTCTCTCTCTTTCTCTCTCTTTCTCTTATTCCCTCCCTTTCCCTTTCCCTTTCCCTCTCTCTCCCTCTCCATCTCTCTTCCTTCCTTCTCTCCATCTCTCTCTCCCTCTCTTTTCTCTTCTGCTATACTTAGCCCTGAATCCAGCCAATGGAACTATATACACTACCTGCTCAACCAGAGAGTATATGCAAAACCTGTCCTCTAGGTAACAGCATCCCTTAGTGCGATCGGAATAAAAGGAACTGCCCTAATTCACTCACAGACTCTGGATCCATACTGAAACAGTAGAGCTTCCTAAAGTCACTTTGCAGTCTTTTCCAAGCATTCCCCCTGCTGCTAGAAACCTGAGGCTCCTCATTTTGCCCTACTCCATGTAATCCTTTTTTCTATAACCATTAATAAAAGTTATTTTTGCTACCACATTGTGGTTCTAGTCGTCCTGCTGCTCGCACAATTTGGATCAGAGCCCTCCATGAGTGATAGAGACAAGGCTAGAAAGTAGTTTGGAACCATAAAATGGAGGGTTTTAATTGCCAGGCTGAGGATTTGAGTTTTTATGCAGTATATTCTGAGGGTCCAGAATTTGTTTGTTTTGTTTATACTCATGGCATATAGGAGAAAACTACTTAGTGCTCAGACCATTGAGCCTCCCACCCCTTTTTCTCTGACACAGTGCCTCCTACCCTTCTAAAGCTTTCAGTGATGCCCAACTCCCTATGTCCTCTAGGATCTTATTTTAATTCCACAGCTCACCATGTGAATTTCTACTTCTCTCTCCAGACTTCCTGCATTCTGATATCATAGTATGTGCTCTCAGATAAAATAATCACTTTTCTCTCTTCCCACTTCAATAAAAATAACCTTTTAAAAATTCTTTTCAAGGGGGCAGAGCCAATATGGCAGAGTAGAAACAGAGCTACAGAGCCCACAAAGTGACAGAGAGAAACAAATCTCCTGCTGAAGGAAATCCAGCACGCCGGCAGGAAAGGTCCATCACATCACACTGGGAGCTGAGCACAGTCCTGCCTGAGCCATGGTTTTATTAGTCCTAGGGTGGCCCCCACCAACAGAGGCTGGAGCAGACTTTAGGAGAGTGAAGCACCAGCAGCTGAAGTGGTTTACAGACTTCTCAATCCATAATGCCAAAACAAAGTGAAAGGTCAGTGTGGAATTTGGTTGGAAGAGGGGAAGATGCAAGAGTATGGTCTGGCTGCTGCCCTGGAGCAAGAAGCAGTGGAGGAATGGTTGCTGCAGCCACTGCCACGTGGCTGCTTCTGAAGCTCCTGGCCTGCAGATTACAGGGAGACCAAGTAACCATTCAGAGGCTAAGTGATCTTGCTTTGATCTCCTTGGATATGGGTTGTGGTCTTGGGTGGTGGCCCTGGGATGTGTGACCAGTGTGCCAGAGTGTGTGGGGGCTGTAGAGAGGGTGCCCATCTAATAGCTCTGGCAGCTGCAAAAACCCCCAGCAGTTTCGGACATAGCTCTCTCCCTTCTGGAAGCAGAGTTCTACCATGGCAAAGAGCTCAAAAGTCAAGAATTGGCTGCCAATATGAGCAAGAAATGGAAGCACAAACAGACAATAGAATCCTTTTGGGGGGACAAAAAGGATCAAGACATGAAATGGGAGAAAGACAGTGAAGTCAGAACTTCTGCATCAAAAGCCTCCAAGAAAAATAAACTGACTACAGGCCATGGAGGAGCTCAAGAAGGATTTTGAAAATAAAGAGAAGTGGAAGAAAAATTGGGAAGAGAAATGAGAATGATACAGGAAAATCATGAAAAGAGAGTCAACATCTTGCTAAAGGAGACCCAAAAATATACTGAAGAAAATAACACCTTAAAAAAATAGACTAACTCAAATGGCAAAAGAGGCCCAAAAAGCCAACAAGGAAAAGAATGCTTTAAAAAGTTGAATTTGCCAGATGGAAAAGATATTTCAAAAACTCACTGAAGAGAAAGAATAACTCCTTCAAAATTAGACTGGAGCAACTGGAAGCTAATTACTTTATAAGAAATCAAAATACTCTAAAACAGAACCAAACAAATGAAAAAATAGAAAGCAGTGTGAAATATCTCACTGGAAAAACCACTGACCTAGAAAGATCCAGCAGAGATAAATTTAAAATTATTGGACTACCTGAAAGCCATGATAAAAAAAAGAGCCTAGACACCATTTTTCAAGAAATTATCAAGGAAGATTGCCCTAATATTCTAGAAACAGAGAGCAAAATAGAAATGGAAAGAATTCACCAATCACCTCTTGAAAAACATCCCAAAAAGAAAACTCCTAGGAATATTATAGCCAAATTCCAGAGCTCCCAGGTCAAGGAGAAAATACTGCAAATAGAAAGAAACAATGTTAGCATTGTGGAAACACAATCAGGATGACACAAGACCTAGCAGCTTCTACATTAAGGGATTGGAGGGTTTGGAATATGATATTCCAGAGGCCAAAGGAATTAGGACTAAAACCAAGAATTACCTACCCAGCAAAACTGAGTATAATGCTTCAGGGAAAAAATATGGTTCAATGAAATAGAGAACTTTCAAGCATTCTTGATGAAAAAATCTGAGCTGAACAGAAAATGTGACTTTCAAATACAAGAAGCAAGAGAATCATGAGATGGTAAACAGGAAAAAGAAATCATAAGGAACTTATTAAAGTTGAACTATTTACATTTCTACATGGAAAATGATCATTGTAACTCATAAGACCTTTCTCAGTATGAGGATACCTGAAGGGAATATATATGCATGTATATGTGTGTGTGTGTATGTGTGTGTGTGTATAGGAAGATGTATCAGTATATAAATATATATGTGAGTGTGGGTATTTGTATGTTTATGTATACATAGACAGAGGGCACAGGATGAGTTGAATATGAAGAGATGATATCTAAAAAATAAAATTAAGAGGTGAGAGAGAAATTTATTGGGAGAAGAAGAAAGGGAACGATAGATTAGGGTACATTATCTCATATAAAAGAGGCAAGAGAAAACTGTTACAATGGAAGAGAAGAGCAGGAAGGTGAAAGGGAATGGGACAACCTGATTCTCACTGAATTTGGCCTAAGGAGGAAATAACATGCTTACTCAATTGGGTATCTTACCCTACAGGAAAATAGGGGGATAGGGGATAAAAGGGGGAAGGATAGAATGGAGGGCAGATTGGGGGAGAGGGTAGTTAGAACTAAACATTTTTGAAAAGGGATAGGGTCAAAGGAGAAAACAGAATAATTGGGGGTGGGATTAGGATAGAGGGAAATATAGTTAGTCTTTCACAATATAACTACTATGGAAATGATGTGGGTAACTACACATGTACAATCTATATTGAATTACTTATCTTCCCAGTGGGAGTGGGTAAGGAGGGAAGAAGGGGAAAAAAATCTGGAACTCAAAGTTTTAAAAACAAATGTTTAAAAATGTGTTTTGGGGGGAAGCTAGGTGGCACAGTGAATAGAGCACTGGCCCTGGAGTCAAGAGGACCTGAGTTCACATCTGGCCTCAGAAACAACACAAAAATTAGCCGTGTGACCTTGGGCAAGTCCCCAACTGCCATGCCTTCCCTCCTCCAACAAGCAAAAAAAAAATTTCCTTTCACTTTCAAAATTATTTCTTCCCCATTAGATTCCAAATGAGTCAATTAATTATTTTTATGATTGCTTATTAGTAAGGCCTTTCTTACTTCTATGGTTTGTTTGCTTGGATGCTAAAATGAAGTGTCAAGATAAGTTTCAAAATCATTTTCTCTGAAGGTCTGGAAAAACAGAATAGATTTTCCTCTATTTCTTTGAAGGTCTAGAAAAACAGGATAGATTTTCCTCTATCTAGCACTTTAGTGCAATCTTGCCTGTAGGTTGTGGAAACAAGATAATGATCTTTTAGCATTTCTAGTCCTATGGTCAATAAAAAGTTCCTTTACCAAATGCTAGGTGGCACAGTAGACAAGAGTATATAGAGACAACTGGGTAGTGCCTTTTATTCAGATCACACTAAGGCAAGTAGCCTAGAGGGCATGTATCACATATACTAACTGGTTAACGGGTGTTGTATATAGTTCCATTGGCTGGATTTAGGCCCTCACTGTCACTAGGCAAGGAGGCAGGAAGATCTGAGTTCAAATCCAGCCTCAGACACTTTGCTAGCATATGATCCTAGGCAAGCCACTGGGTTCTGTTTGCTTTAGTTTGCTCAACTATAACATGAGGTAATAATAGCAGTGAGGGTTGTTCTGAGGATAGAATTGAGATAACAATTGTGATGTGTTTAGCACAGTGCCTGGAATACAATAAGTGCCATATAAATGCAAGCTATTATTATTATTCAACGTTTTCTACGTACTTTTCCATGAATTCTAATGGTCATGCTTGGTATCAATTACAAGATGTTGACTTTTTTTTGTTTGTTCTATATTACAGAAAACTGAGAAGGGACTAAATGTTCCCAAAGTCACGTAGGCAAAAAAGTTCTCCTTTCCCTCAGTTCCCAGCTCTGGCTCTCTCAACAACAAAGTACACCAACAATAAATGTAAGCTGGAACAAAACGAATTCCTCAAATACCAAAATATCCAAACCTAGATTCCGGTCAGAAAACTGAGTATAAGAAACAATTTGATGTAGAATTGTTCAGAAAATACAGTAAGTGGTACTTGAAATGAACCTATTCAGATACTGGCAAAAACAACATGCCTCCAATGAAATGAGCCCTAACATGACCTTGTAATTTAAGGCCTGCCAAAGAATAACAAAGAGAAATGCAGTCAGACAATAATTTCAATAAGGTTCTCTTAGCCACAGGCTGCCCAAATGAATTAGAGACAAGCAGAACAAAAAGCTATTTGTGGCTCCACAAGACTCCAGGCTCAAGGCAAACAACAAAGAAACTTTTCACATCAAATGTGCAAAGTACAAATATGCCAAAAATAGGATTGGGTTGTAGATGTAAAGTATTAATATTTCATGTTGCAGATGGAGAAACAAAGATAAAGAAAAGCTAAAGCATTTGGCTCAAGTGTTAAGAATAAGATCTATAAGATTAGATCATCCCCTATAACCTTCATAAGCCTTTTATTACATACCCATGTACCAGCTGATGGTCCAACAACTCTGGTTACCCTTAACAAACAGGTTTGGCCTGGTTTCACATCCTGACTAGAAGTCATTAGGAATCTATACAACATTTTTAAAATAATATAGATACAGCATTATACCCTAATGCAAAGTACAAACTCAGTATGTTTCACATACCCTAAAAACCACCATAACATAATCAGAAATACACTACTTTTAAAAGACAAAGCAGGAAGCATACTTTATGTACCCATCCCTATTCCCAACTAACAATTCTCTCTGCTTTATAAACCATCTATTCCCTATTTGGTAAAACTTCCTAAACTTGACATTCACCTCCCTCTCAAAAGTCAATCAACAGGGAGGCAGAGCCAAGATGGCAAAGTAAGGTTCATCTTAGCTCTCCTCCAAACCCTTCAGATAACTTTTAAAAATGACTCTAAACAAATTCTAGAGCAGAAGAACCCGCAAAAAGAGTGAAACAAATTTCCAGTGAAAGACAACTTAGAAGGTCAGCAGGAAAGGTCTGTTGCACCAGCGTGAGAGACGAGGGCAGTCCACACATCTGTGCCAGCACAGACCAGGCCAAAGAAAACTAGGAGCAGACCTCGGGGGCAACTGAATCAGGGTCAGTAGTGGCAGTTTCCACACCTCTCAGCCCACAGACACCAAAGACAACTTAGAAGGTCATCAGAAAAGGTCCATCACACCTGAGTGGAAGTGCAATGCAGTCCCCTGCACAGCCCTGACCAAAGGAAACCAGGAGCAGGCCTTGGAAGTGACATCAACAGCAGGGGCAGTGGGTATTTCTGGAACTCTCAGTCCATTGATGATAAAGGGATTGAACAACTAGTCAGAAGGAGATTACATGGGTCTTTTTGCTAGCACTGAGACAGGATTCAGTTGTTTTGCCCATACTTAGATCTGGGTCATAGTCCTAGGTGGCAGTTCCCAGAGTGAGGAGGAGCACTAGAATAGCAGCGCTTGTGGCAGCTAAGGAGAGGAGACACTTCCTCACAGTTCCAGGGAAGAAAAGAGTGCTTGTCATCACTCACAGACCAGAGCACAGGCCAGGAGAAGAGTAAACACCTCTCCTTAGATCAGTGGTTCTCAACCTTCCTAATGCACAAGCCTTTAATAGTCATATGTGGGCAGGTCTGTATGTGGGCAGACCCGCCTGGAGACAGATTGAGGAGCGGCGTCTTGGTTCCTAAGACCATCGGAAATGTGTGTTTTCTGATGGTCTTAGGTGACCCCTGTGTCCCCTGTGAAAGGGTCATTTGACCCCAAAGGGGTCACAACCCACAGGTTGAGAACTGCTGCCTTAGATCATACCACCTTGGAAGAAATAAAAACTTGCAGGTCCCTAAAAGTATATGAAAACAGCTGCACAAAACTCCTGAAACTTGGGACAGTGTGCCCTCTACCCTGAAAGCAGAGTCATACTTTAAAAAAGAGTTAAAAGTCAACTAACAGGCTGAGAAAATGAGCAAACAAGAGAAAAAAAACTCACTATTGAAAGCTACTATAAGGACAAGGAAGATCAAAACACACACTCAGAAGAAGAAAACAAACTCAAAGCTCCTACATCTAAAACCTGCAAGGAAAAAGAAATTCTTCCAGGTCATGGAAGAGCTCAAAAAGGATTCTGAAAACCAAGTGAGAGAAGTAGAGGGAAAATTGGGAAGAGAAATGAGAGTGATGCAATAAAATAATGAAAAACGAGCTAACAATTTGGCAAAGGAGATACAAAAAAATACTGATGAAAAATAACACCTTAAAAAACAGACTAGGCCATACGGGTGAAAGGTCCAGAAAGCCAATGAGGAAAAGAATGAGTTCAAAAGCAAAACTGACCAAATGGGAAAAGAGGCCCAAAAGCTCACTGAAGAAAATCATTCCTTAAAAATTAGAATGGAGTCATTGCTGAAGCAATGCATGCTATCATTCTTTTCGATGTTTGGCTTTTGTTTCTCTTTTCTCATTGTTCACTCCATTGGCTATAACACCTATACAACCAGACTATTGTACAATGTGAAGGAGTTTATAGATCCTATACATGATTGTAGGCCACCATGGCAGGGGTGGGGGGTGGGGAGGAAGGGGAGAAAAATCTGAAACTCAATTGTCTCTGGAACTGAATCTTGTAACCTAAAAGTAAACAAACAAGTCAATAAAATTTAAATAAATAAATGAAATCTTCTTAAAAAAAAGAATGGAGTCATTGGAAGCCAATGACTTCATGAGAAATTTTTTTAAAAAACCAATAAAGCAAAATCAAAAGAATAAAAAAAGAAGAGAATGTGAAATATCTCATTGGAAAAACAACTGACCTAGAAAATAGAGCCAGGAGAAATCATTTAAAATTATTGGACTACCTGAAAACTTTGATCACAAAAAAAGAGCCTATACATGATCTTGCAAGAAATTGTCAAGGAAAACTGCACTGATTCTAGAACCAGAAGGTAAAAAAAGAAATTGAAGAAATCCACCAATCACCTCCTGAAAGAGATCCCAAAATGAAAACTCTCAGGAACATTTAGTCAAATTCCAGAGTTTCCAGGCCAAGGAGAAAATATTGCAAGCAGCCAGAAAGAAACAATTCAATTATGGTAGAGCTACAGTTCAGATAATATAAGATTTTAAAACTTCTACATTAAAGGATCAGAGGGATTAGAATAAGATACTCTAGAGAGCAAAGGAGCTAGAATTACAACCAAGAATTGCCTACCCAGCAAAACTGAGTATAATCCTTCAGAAGGGAAAATGAACAGTTAATGAGATGGAGGACTTTCAAGCAATCTTGATGAAAATTGATGAAAAGAGCTGAATAGAAACTTTGACTTTCAAATACAAGACAAGAGAAGCATAAACAGGCAAACAGCAAAGGGAAATCATAAGGGACTTAATAATTTTAAACTTTATATTCCTACATGGGAAGATGATATTTGTAACTCATAAGACCTTTTTCATAATTAGGGCAGTTAGAGGGAGCATATATAGACAGAGGGCAAAGGTGGGAGTTGAATATAAAGGAATGATAGCTAGAAAATAAAATTAAGGGGTGAAAAGGGAATATACTGGGAGAAAGAAAAAGGAAGAGTAATAATGGGGTAAATTATCTCACATTAAAGAGTCAAGGAAAAGTTTTTACAGTGGAGGGAAAGAGGGGGGAAGCGAGGGGAAGAGAATAAAGCTTACTCTCATCAGAACTGGCTCAAAGAGGGAATAACATACACACTCAATTGGGTATAGAAATGTATCTTACATATCCTATAGGAAAGTAGCAGAGGAAGGTGATAAGAGAAGGGGTGGTAATGATAGAAGGGAGAACAGATAGAAGGGAAGGGGTAGTCAAAAGCAAAACACTTTTGAGGAGGGACAGGGTGAAAGGAGAGAGAACAGAATAAACGGGGGGCAGGAATAGGATGGAGGGAAATACTGCTAGCAATAGTAACTGTGAGAAAAAATTTGAAGCAAGTTTCTCTGATAAAGGCCTCATTTCTCAAACATATAGAGAACTAAGTCAAATGTATACAAATGAAAGTCATTCCCTAATTGATAAATGATCAAAAGATATAACAGTTTTCAGATGACATAATCAAAGCTATCTACAGCCATATGAAAAACACTCTAACTCACTACTGAGAGAAATGAAAATTAAAACAATCCTGAGGTACTACCTTATACCTATTAGATTGGCTAATAGCACACAAAAGGTAAATGGAATGTTGGAGAGGATGTGGGGGGAAAAATGAGACTTTAATGCACTTTTGGTAGAGTTGTGAACTGATTCAACAATTCTGGAGAGCAATTTGGAAATATGCCCAAAGGGCTATAAAACCATGCATACCCTTTGACCTAGCAATAGCACTACTAGGTCTGTATCCCAAAAGAGATTTTAAAAAAGGACTTATGTGCACAAAAACATTTATAACAGCTCTTTTTCTGGGGGTAAAGAATTGGAAATTGAGGGGATGCCCATCAATTGGGGAAAGGCTGAACAAGTTGTGGTATGTGATTATGATGGAATACTTTGGTGCTGTAAGAAATACTGGGGCGGCTAGGTGGCGCAGTGAATAGAGCACTGGAGTCAGGAGGAGCTGAGTTCAAATCCGGCCTCAGACACTTAACACAAAAACTAGCCGTGTGATCTTGGGCAAGTCACTTAACCCCAACTGCCCTCCAAAAAGCAAAAAAAAAAAAAAAAAGAAAGAAAGAAATACTGAACAGGATGCTCTCAGAAAAACCTAGAAAGACATGCGTGAGCTGATGCAAAGTGAAATGGGTTGTGTACAAAGTAACCACACTATTGTAAGACGATCAACTGTAAATAATTTAGCTATTCTCAGCAATACAATGATCTAAGACAGCTTTGAAGGACTTATGAAGAAAAATGTTATACATTCCCCAGAGAAAGAACTGATGGTGTCTAAATACAAACTGAAGCATATTTTTTTTAACTTTCTTTAGTTTTCTTGAGGGGTTTTTTTCCTTGTCTATGTTTTCTTTCACAACATGACTATTATGGATATGTTTTGCATGACTACACATGTATAACCTATATCAAATTGCTTGCCTTCTTAATGAGGGAAAGCAGGGCCAGAGGAAGGGAGAGAATTTGGAACTCAAAGCTTTTAAAACAAATGTTAAAAGATTGTTTTTACATGTAGCTGGGGAAAAATTAAACATTAAATAAGTTTTAAAAGAAAGGTTAAAATAAAACATCAGCGAATAGTATTTTCAATGTATCCTAGTGTGTCTGTGTGGGAAATAATGACAGAAAAAAGTGAAGACAGTTACTCTGGAAACCTGGGGAAGACTGGTAAATGCAGGCTACGTTTGGGAAGGACAACGAAACTTCTGAGGCAATTAAATTTAGGAGGAAATTCTTTGTTACATGGCATAGCTCTCAGGAAGGTATGGGGAGAAATTTAGGCAACATAAAAACAAAAGACAGTAACAATTTGGTTTTTAAAAGAAAGTTAAAATAGGAAAGAAAAAAGGAAGGGACAAACAGGGAAAGAAAAGGTTATACGGTTTCCTTGTTATACTATCTATCACATACATACATAAACCTATAAAATCTGTTGTAATTATTTTTACTTCAAGGATTTTTGAAAACATTGTATATTACAGCCAAAGGTCATTCAAATATAGTAATGTTGGAAATGTTGCAGAGGGGGGTCATTTTCAGGTATACATTGAACCAGATATCCTCTGACAGTCTTTCCACTTCTGAGATTCTGTAATTTTTATTCTCAAGACAGTACCCAAATGACAGGTGTACTTTCTTGTCCTAAAACAACAGTCAACTTGCCTGAGCACAAAACTCTGAAAGATATACTTACCATAGCTCTTTCACCCAACTGCCAGACAGCCTCTGCTCTTCCCCAGGATTCCAAAAAGCTATTTGATGGTGATGACAATAAACCATGGGCTATAGGACATTAGTTTCTTTGAGCCCCTGAGCCCTACCCCTTTTCTTTCTCCCAGGGTCTTTAAGATCTGCCGCCTATTCATGCCAAGAGGAAGAAGAACTATTGGGATTTTTTTTCCCCATTCAATGGAAAGTTGTTGTAATTGTATACTTTCTTTTCATCTTTATCCTTTCTCCTAATCTGTATATCGAAATAAGCAGTAATGCAAGGACAGGGTAGAGTAGATTATAGGGCAAAAAAACCCAAAACCCAACAACAACAGCAACAAACCACCAAACCTGGAGTCATTGTTCCAAAGAGGAGGCAAAGCTATAAACTGCAGGATATTCTCCATGTATTTTGAATGTTGAAAAAATTTCTACTTTCTTACTTATTTTGCAATTACACAAAAATTTCAACAAAACTTGGCATTTCATCTTTGTAATGGCAATAAATAAAAAGGCAATTTATGCTTAGCATTTTTAAATATTCCACCAACTGCATTTATATACAAATAAAAAAAATCTACTGAAACCTGGTAGAAAAGGGTATATTACAAGTTTAATAAAGAACATAAATTATCATTTTGTTTAAATGTAAAGGTTCATTAATTTCAGTTTGTCATTTATCAGCAATCATGTTTCCTTTTTTGTCTGGATTTATTTGTAACTCTCAAGTCAGGGACTTTCATCTAACTAGACTAACAGTTCAAAGTTCACAATGAAACCAACCCAAAATCATTGAATTTCAATTTTATCACAAGATTCTCATAATCCAATGAAACAAAGAAGGGCAAAAAAGAAATTTTCAATCCTGGCACATCCAAAGGTTTTAAAGAGTGTTAAATGTTCCAATTAAAACATGGTCACTACAATGAAAAGCACACTAAACTGGAACCCAGAAGTCACAAATTTGATACTATCTACAGCCTTCAACAAATTCTCCTCACTGGAATTTCAGTTTCATTTTCTATCGTATTCCATTCAAGCCAACAAATATTTACTGAGCATTTACTCTTTGACAAAGCCTAAAAGAGATTGCCTCCTAGTGGGGGTATACAACATGTATACAAATAATTATCTGATAATGTAAGGTGAGCAGAGAGAGAACATATCTATATCTGAGATATAGATACACAGACATATCAGAGAGAGAAATATTTGTGTATATTCATATATTTTAGGATCTATAGCTAGAAAAGACCTTAAAGTTCATCTAGTCCAATCCTCTCATTCTACACACCAGGAAACCAAGAGAGTTTAAGTGACTTGCCCAAGGTTATAGAGGTAGTAAGTGGCAGAGCCAGGGATTCAAAGTCAGTCTTCTGACTCTAAGTTAGTAATGTCATGGTAGTACCATGAGACTAATCCACAAGGATTATGACTCTGGTTTTATACTTGAATAAAAATTTTGTTTCACTGAATTGCACATAAACTACCTAAATTTGCTTTAAAAAAATTATTTCACTTTGTCTCCAAGAAGTCTTCTAAGAGGAATTGATCAGTGGGATGGAAATGGGGAGGAACCTTGGGAGAAGCAGGCATTCTGTCTTTGAGTTCATAACAAAAGAGGAAGACCAAAAAGAATCTGAAATGTACTCTATATAGATTTTGAGAGATCAAATTTCAAAGGGTACTGAAGAAAGACAGGTAGATATCATGAACTAGAATTTTATAGAGGAAGTCAAACCATGAGGTATAGAAAGCCCTCAATAATACAATTCTGAATACAAAGAAAAATAATTCTGATGAGGCAAGAAAAAAGGGGAAGACTGAATTGTCTGGATCACAAAGAAGTCTCAACAAGTTTAAATTTTTAAAGAGCCATACACAGAAGACAGAAGCAAGGCTGGGTAACAGAGGATGAATACAAATATTCAGTAAGGTCTCTTAAAAATAGTGCCAAAACTATATTTATTTGTTAGTAAGAGGGCTTCTATGGGGCAGGGCTTTTCTAGGGAGGAGTTGATGGGTAGTGATAATGATGCAAAAATAAGAAAAGAAAAAAAGAGCCAATGGAAAGATGTTTTAAAATATACAGAAGAGAACAGAAGGAAGTTCAGAAGGGGATGCTGACAAGCAGGGTAATTTTGTCACTACTGCGTTAAATTTAATATACACTTTAAAAAATATATCTATGTAATAGAAGTTCACAGTTCCATACACAATCCCCTTTCTCTGTTCTCTGTATATTGAAATGCATATGTTCGCAGATACTTGTTAAGTTCATAATTTTAAAAAAGATATATGTTTTTTTAAAAGGAATGTCTGGAAGGCCAATGCCCAGAAGAAGCTGAAGCTAGCTAAGAATATTAAAGAGAGAAAAAACGGCTAGAGGTGGTGCTATCCTGAGTAAAAGAAGAAAGAGGATCACTGTTACTCTGGGTGAATGAGACAGTAAGACCAGCGAACACAGAGAAGGCAGAGTGGTAGGATTCCTACGCTGCTTCTGTTTTTTAGAACAAGGATAATGATTTTTAGGATGGAAAGGACAGAACAAACGTGGCTAATAGGGACCTGATGCCTAAGACAAGGAAACAGAGAGCAAGAGAGTACCAAGCTCGTCTTTGTTTAGGCCAAGTCACCCAGATGAGACAAACTACTTCCTTGAGTGCTGAAAGAACTGGTAGATATACTTGAAAACCCCTATCCACAACCTCAGAAAGACAATGGAGTGGGAGAAAGGTGCTATGGAATTGTAGAAAGGCAAACGTATCAATTTCCAGAAAGAAAAGAGAGTAGAGGTTCCTGGAAAAATTCTAGAACTTATTATTATAAGAACGCTAGGTAAAAAAGCTAATTGTGTTCACAAAGAGCTAACCTGTGTTCATTAAGAAGAGATCATTCCAAATTAATCTCATCTCTTTTTATGACAGTGGTTCTAGACTCAAATATCTGGAGAATGTTTCAGATAGTTTACCTAGGTTATGTAAGCAAATCATTCATGTGATTCTTAAAGAAAAAATGGAGAGATGTAGGCTAGGCAATAGAGTACCATTAGGTGGATTTGGAATTGATCAAATAAAGACCAGTCATTAATAGTGAAATGTCAGCTTGGAAAGAAGACTTAAGTAGAGTGGCCCAGGGATTTCCATTTGGCTCAATGGATCAGATAAATGTATAAATGGTCTGCTTATTAAATTTGCAAATGACAAAAAGAGAGGTAGAATATGTAATGTATTGAATAACAGTATTCAAAACTATTTTTACAGGCTAAAATATTCTATTAATATAATAAAATAAACTTTAATGAGGATAAATGTCAATTCTGGGACGTACAAATTGTACACAGGAAAGAGCTAATCTTTTCAAGGGATCAACACCTCCTTAACAAAAGAAAAAAATTCAGAAGATATTAGCCAGATTCTTATAGGATATATCCTATAAACTTGGGTTCAAATAATCAAGTTCAAGATTATAGATTAGAAGAGGTGCAGCTAGAGAACAATTAGTTGAAAAAAATCTGGCGGTTTAAATGAACTGCAAGCATAATATATAAGCCCATAGTAGATAGGGCTGTTCAAAAAAAAAAAGGCCAGAAGTAGGCAAGATGGTAGAATAAAGGCAGAGACTTGCCTGAATTCTCCCAAATTCCCCTCCAACATTTAAATAACACGTCAAAACAAATTCTGGAGCAGCAGAACCAACAAAAGGATGAAGTGAAATAATATTCCAGACCAAGACAACTTAGAAGGTCAGAAGGAAAGGTCTGTCTCACTGGGGCAAGAGTACAGCACAGTCCAGCAAAGGCTGCACTCTGGCAAGCCAGCAGCAGATCTTAGAGACAACTGATCTATGGAGTCAGCTTCTGGAGTTCTCAGTCAAAAGACAGTAAGGGATTTGGACAACTGGTCAGAAAGAGAGACCCTGTGCTGGCACTGGGATCAGAACTCTGTTGTATTGCCCATAAAAGGAGCCAGATCACAATCCCAGGGAGAGAAAGAGAACTAGCAGTAGCACAGTTCCAGGGTAGAAAAGAATGCTTGTAGTTCCTCGCAGACCGGAGCACAGGCCAGGAGAACAGTAATCAAACCTCTCCTTAGATCATACCACCTTGGAAGAACTGAAACCTTACAGACTCCCCAGAACTATATATATAGTTCTGAAAATAACGGCAGAAAAAAAATCTTGAAGTTTGGGGTAGTGCCCCCTCCATCCTAGAAGTGGTTTCTAACTTTGACATAAATTTAAGTCAAGAAATAGGCTAGAAAATGAGCATGCAACAACAATAAATTATCTGATCACAGAAACTTACGATGGTGACAGGGAAGAACAAAACACAAATTCAGAAGAAAATAACAATGTCAAAACAGCTACATGCAAAACCTCAAGGAAAAATGTGAATTGGTCCCAGGCTCCCCAAAAAATTAATTTCTGGAAGAGCTCCCAGATCAAGGAAAAAATATTACAAGTAGCCAGAAGGAAACCATTCAAATATCATGGTGCCGCAGTCAGGATAGCATAAGATTTTGAAGTTTATACATTAAAGGATGAGAGGGCTTGGAATATAATATTCCAGAGGGCAAAGGAACTAGGAAAAAGAATCACCTATCCAGCAAAACTGAGCATAATCCTTCAGGGCAAAAAATGGAAATTCAATGAAATAGAGGACTTTCAAGCATTCCTGATGAAAAGACCAAAGCTGAATAGAAAATTTGACTTTCAAATAAGATTCAAGAGAAGCATAAAAAGGTAAACAGGAAAGAGAACTCATAAAGGATTCAATAAGATTAAACTGCTTCTATTCCTACATGGGAAGATGATACTTGTAACTCCTAAGAATTTTATCATTATTAGGGCAGTTAGGAGTATACATAGAGGGCAGGTATGAAATTGAATATGATGCAAGTATAACTAAAAAAAAAATAAGGCATGAGAAAGAAGAATACACTGAGTACTCCAAGGGGAGTAGGGGGAAAAGAAGGATAAAACAGGGTAAATCTCACATAAAAGAAGCACAAAAGAACTTTCACAGTGAAGGTAGAACAGGGTAGGGTGGCGAGGGCAGGCAATGCTTGAACCTTACTCTTACTGGAATTGGCTCAGAGAAGGAATAACATATATACTTGGTTGGGTATAGAAATAAGTCTTACCCTACAGGGAAGTAGGAGGGGAGGAGGATAAGAGAAGGGAAGAGGGAGCTACTACAAAGACAGGTTGGGGGAGACAGTGGTCAGAAGCAAAAAACCAAATGCCCTCTTAGAGTATATTAAGAGAAGGATGGTACCTAGGGTTAGGGAGGTAACAGGTCCACTGTGCTCCTGTCATGGGCAGGACCCAAAGTACTGTTTTCTGTTCTGAGCACAACACTAGTAAGTCGGAGAGTATACAGAGAAGAGCAACAAGGACTGACTGAAGGTAATAGAGATGTTTTGTCTGGAAAAGAGAAGACTTAGTGAAAATATAACAGTTCTCTTAACGTCTGTGAAGCACCACCAAATGGAAGATCTGTCCTTTGCCCCAGAGGGCAGAACTAGGACAAACGAGTGGAAATCAAATCTGCTCAATGCTCTCACAAATCTGCAGAGTCTTTACCTCCTGTGAAAATAAAAGACAACGTGTGATGTGTAATTGGAAGCAGTCTGAGCTTGTGCTTCACTCTAGAAGTCCTGTTACAAAGGAAAAACACTGTAACAATTGGAACTACCCAAAATGGAATGGACTACCTGGGAGTGCAATGGGTTCTTCTATCCTGAAGTCATTTATCACTTACATCATAGAGAAGATCCTAGGTCAGGGACAAGTTAGGCAAGACAGATTTTCTGGTCCCTTCCTACTCCGAGATAATGTGGGCATGGTTTTTTGAATCTTATTTAATAGGTAACTTAAAATATATGCCTAAATCCCTTCTTCCAGTCAGAGAGGTGGTGGATTTCAGTTATCACCTGAGACATGATATATTTTGGATGTAAACAATGCAGGAAATTGTTAGGCTTATTATATATCTATATTTGTTACATGTTTTTCTTTCTCAATGGGGGTAGTGAGTGAAAAGTGAGAAACTCTGGATTTTCATTCAATGAAAAAATGTAAATAAAATTAAACATGTATGTATATGTGTGTATGTATATATACCTAAAGTTAAATTACCTCAAGGTCATCAAGTGAACGAGTAATACTAAATCTCTTGGATCGTCCAAATGATCTCCGAGTAGAGGTACGCTGTGGAATATGAGTCAAACCAATTCCAAGTCCAAACTTTGAACCCTAAAAGCAAAAGAGAAAAGATTTTTTAGTTATTCTCTAGGGACTTAAAATTTCAGTTTCATCACAGATTTAGGACTCAAGAAGAACAAGAGGAAAACAACTTGAGTAGCTCTTTTGTGAAGGAGTGAGAATAAAACCCTGCCCAGAATTACTGGAGGGGAGAAGGCACCAAGAGTCTACAATGCCTGCCAAGGAAGGGAACACCCACACTCCTGAAGTCATGACAACCATCAGGCTAGAGTTTCATCACCCCAAGCACAATGGTTCTCCTTCACAGATGGGTTTTTGGGAGCTTTATAAATGTCACAGAAAGTTAAGGAAATCACCTTAAGATGGGAACTAAAATCTGAATCTCAAAATCATCTCAGATACATACAAATAACTACTAGTTCTTACATTTCTTCTTTCTCTTCAATGAAATTTCCATAATTTATTATTTTGGAAATTTAGACCGTATACCAAAATAAAGTCTAAATAGATGCACAATCTAGGCATAAAGGCTGATATTGTAAGCAATCTGGGAGAGCAAGGAACTGTTTACCTGTCAGTTTTATGGAGAAGGGAAGATTTTCTGATGAAACAAGAGTTAGAGAGCATTATGGAATGCAAAATGGATAATTTTGATTACATTAAATTGAAAAGTTTCTTTGCAAATAAAGCCAATGAAACCAAGATTAAGAGGGAAGTAGAAAATGGAGAAAGAATTTTTACAGCCAGTCTCTGATAAAGGCCTAATTTCTAAAATATACAGAGACTGAGGCATATCTATAAGTATGTATATATACTTACTACATAGTACATAATACAAGTCATTCCCCAACTGATAAATGGTCAAAGGATATGAACAGGCTGTTTTCAGAGGAAGAAATTAAAGATATCTACAAGCACATGAAAAAATGCCCTAAATCACTATTGATTAGAGAAATGTAAATCAAAACAACTCTGAGGTACCATATCTCACCGGTCATATTGGCTAAGATGGCAAAACAGAAAAATGATGAATGCTGGAGAGGGTGTGGAAAAATTAGAACACTAATGTATTGTTGGTAGAGTTGTGAAATGATTCAACCATTCTGGAGAGAAATCTGAGACTATGCCCAAAGGGTTATAAAAAGTGCATACCCTTTGACCCAGCAATACCATTTCTAGGGCTCTATCCCAAAGAGACCATGAAAATGGAAAAACGACCTGTAAATACAAAAATATTTAAAGCAGCTCTTTTTGTGGTGGCAAAGAATTGAAATTCAAGGGGATGTCCATCAATTGGAGAATGGCTAAACAAGTTGTGGTATATTAATATAATGGAATACTACTGTGCTATAAGAAATAACGAGCAGAAAGACTTCATAATAACCTGGAGAGACTTATATAAACTGATGCTGAGTGAGAAGAGCAGCACCAGGAGAACTTTGTACACAATTACAAACACATCATATCTGTGATGACTAACTTTGACAGACTGGGCTCCTCTCAGCAATGCAAGGTTATAAGACAACTCCAAAAGACTCATGATGGAAAGGGATATCCATATCCAGAGAAAGAACTACAGAGTCTGAATGCAGATTGAAGCAAGCTACTTGTTCTTTCTCTTTTTTGTTTTGTTTGTTTCCTCTTTCTCATTGTTCACTCCATTAGTTATAATTCTTCCTCACAACTTGACTAATGTTTAATGTGAAGGTATTTGTAGATCCTATATTTGATTGCATGCCGCCATGGCGGGGCGGGGAAAAGCAGGGGGAGAAAATTTGAAACTCAAGGGATTGTGGAATTGAATGCTGTAAACTAAAAGTAAATAAATAAATAAATAAATTTTTAAAAGGTTAAAAAACATTTAGAAGAAAAATTTAGGAAAGCCAAACCCCTCTCATCCTAAAGGGAAAACAAGGCACACAAATATCTACTTATCTTCAAAGGCAGCTTTATTACCTTTTATCAAAAACAGTCATAGCTTTCTTTCAAATGCCCCAGCTCAAATTTTTCTTCTCTGCCTGCTACAGTCATTTGACTTTGGTCACTTTGCTTGCCCTCACTTCATTCCTGACAAGAGTCACAAATAATGTGTTCTTCAAGTTGCCTAACCAATAACCAAATAACCAATGCTCTTGTAGAATGCCTTCCACGTCGTTTGACATCTGAGAACCAAATTCATCCTGAGACTCATAAGGAAAGAGCTATCTGACATGATATCCCAGCTACAAGTGTCTTCACTGTCCCAAATTCTCTTGTACTTAACGTGTGTGTACATTTTGTACTTTACTATTCATGTGCATGTTGTCTCTTCTAATAGAACGTAAATTCTCTGAAGTCAGAGATTGTTTCATCTTTGTCTTTGCATTCTCAGCACCTAACATAGTACCTAGAACATGTTTAATCATTTTTCAGTCATGCCCAGCTCTCTGTGGTCCCATTTGGGGTTTTCTTGGCAAAGATACTAGAGTGCCATTTCCTTCTCCAGCTCATTTTATACATGAGGAAATTGAGGCAAACAGGATTAAATGATTTGCCCAAGATCACATATCTAGTAAGTGTCTGAGGCCAGATTTGAACTCATGAAGATGAATCTTCCTGACTCCAGGCCTAGCACTCTATCCACTGGGCCTCCTAGCCAACCTACCTAGAACATAAGAGGTGCTTACTGAATGGGTAATTAAAGTGAATTAAGTCTGGAAAGGTGGTCTGAAGTCAAATTTTGAAAGGCTTGAAATGTTAAGTGGAAGAATTTTTGTTTTATCTCATGGGCAATAGGGAACCACTGAAGCTTTTAGAATAGGAGAGTGATATGATGTGATCTAAAGCTGTGCTTTAGGAATATCCACTTTGGTCACTAAGAAAGATGGACTGTTGAGGGGAGAGGCTAGAAACAAGGAGACCAATTAAGAGACTACTGCAATAGCTTGGTTGAAATTTGATGAGGATCTGAACTATGCTGATAGTTTTGTGATAAGATCAACAAGACTTGGCAACTGATTGGCTACAGGTGGTGAGAGAAGAATCAAGGATAACTCGTAGGGTTTGACCCTGACTGACTAGAAAGATGGTGGTGAACTCATTAGAAAAGGGGAAATTTAGAAGAGAGGTAGGTTTAATGGGAAAGAAAATGGGCTCTGTTTAGGACATGATGAGTTTGAGATCCCTACAGGATATCCAGGAGAACATGTCCAACAGATAGTTAATGATGTGGGACCTAGAATTCAGGAGAGAGATAATGGCTGGATGTGTTGATTTAGTAGTCATGTGCATATAGGAAAGATCATTGAATAAGTTTAAAAACTACTAAGATCAGCAAGAGAATACCTAGGAACCAAACTGCTCCCAAGCTTCCAATTAGAATCCAGGTATGATGATACTTCTGCTACTCCTGACTTGCTGATAAAACCTGCTTAAGTGTACAGCATTTTCACAAAGCTGAAAGTAAGCTCCCTTAAAAAAACACTTTGGGGCCATTCATTCATTTGGATATCTGCACACTTACCATGGGCAAAGCACTATACTAAATACAAATAAGAGCTCCTGCCCTCAACAAAGAACAGTAGGGAAGATCAAATCAGTTTTCAGCAAAGTAGAATGTGACAATGCACATGGACAAAGGGCTATGGGAGTTCAGATCAAATAACTTTTGGCTTGAATAAGGGAGGGGAGAATCAGGGAAGACTTTATGAAGATGACATCTGAACTGGAACCACAAAGATAAAAGGGGAATTGAACAGCCAACGCAGGGGGTTAGAAACTGCAGGTGGAACGAACAATGCAAGCAGAAGCACAGAAGAAGGAAAGGATGGTTACAGCATGGAGAGTATAATTTAGGTTGGCAGAAGTGTAAGGCGTGTAAAAGGGAGCTAGGATGAAAGGTTGGAAAGGCATACTGAGGTCAAGTTGTGAAAGACCTTCAACAAAAGGTAAAGGAATGTAGACTTTGCTCAGCTGTTATTCCATATTTATTTATCCATTTACATGTCTTGTTATGAATCCTTTTCCTCCTTCTTTGATCTCTTTGGAGTATAGTCCTGGGATATAGTTACAAATTGCTTTGAGAGAACAGCTATATCAATTCTTAGCTCCACCAACAGAGCATCATTGTGCCTGTTTTCCCATAGTACCTCCAACACTTGTCATTTTCAGGAGTTCACATGGGGAAAAACAGCAAGAAGGACAATATTGCTAAATCATATTATACAAAGGGTAGAAAAGTGTAAGAAAACTGGGAATGTAGGAGGGCAGCCATGTTGTGAAGGACTTTAAGAACTAAACAGAAGATTTTACCTGGAGGTGACAGGTAACCACTACCGTTTATTGAGGTGAAGAGGGAGGTGCCATGGTCATACATATACTTAGGAAAATCACTGGTATCTAAATGAAGAATGGATTGCAATAGTGAAGGATTTGAAATAGGAAAACCAATCAGAAGGTTACTGCAAGAGTCCAGGTTTAAGGTGATGAAGATCTGCACCAATCTAACAGCTACATGAGTGAAAAGAAGAATACATAAATGAGAGCTGATATGAAGGTAGAAACAATAAGACTTGGCAACAGATTGTACTGAGTATTAAGGAGGAGTCAAGGATGATGCAAACATTGAGAACCAGGGTTATTGGCAGGATGGTGGTACCCTCAAGAGTAACAGTGAAGTTGGCAAGAATGGAATGTTTGGGGATAACAATAATGAGCTGTTTTGAACGTGTCGAGTTTGAGGCGTCTAAGGGACATACAGTTCAAGATGTCCAAGAGGAGTTGGTGAAACAAAACTAGAGTTTAGAAGAGAGGTTAGGGCTAGAAAATCAGATTGAGGGGGCATATTTTTAGAAATATCTGAACCCATGGGAGCTGAGGGAATCACTAAATGGAACATTATAGAGCAGTGGTTCTCAACCTTCCTAATGCCGCAACCCTCTAATATAGTTCCTCACGTATAGGCTGTATAGAGGGGTTTACCTTCGCAAGAAGGACCGACTTCTTCATCTGAGACATGCATGGAGATAGTAAGGAAGAAAACCAAATGATGTAAGATTTTGTAAAAATCAATCATTTGTCTGATTAATTAAGACTAAAGCTGTTTTAACTGTACACAGTCGTCTCGAGTCTGGGGTTGATTTTTGGCCTTTCCTCTAACAACTTAATGGTCTGACAATGCACAGAATGACTCCCATACTGGTAACCACTTATTTCCTGCCTTATATGATATAGTCAGTCTCATTTCTTTTAATGTTTTGTGGTATTCATTACAACCAGTACCTTTCTAATTCTTTTCTCAAATAAAATATGTATAATATTTGAATGGGAAGCTTCTGAGTAGACTACAGTCTTTGGCCTCTTTTGTCTCATTCCTGAACTGTACTTCCAACTATTTTTTAAACTATCCTTCCCTATACCTACCTTTACATAACATCATCAAGAATTAAAATACATGTTGACTTAGTCTGAAGGATCAAGTTTGTCATATAATTTCTCTACCTCTTCATCTTTCGGTACAGATGTTGACATATACAAAAGCTGATGTTACTTTCATGTTGGTCTTTTGGTTTATACTTTTAATTAGTATTTCATAATAAGTTCGAAGTATCCATGAATCACATGGATTGAGTGAGTAATTAAAGTATCACATGAAAGTATGTTTTTTATAGTCTTTGAACATGGAATGAAAGCAACTCATTTATTTGCCTCACCAAAGGTGATCTGTAAGGATCCTTCCATTTTGCTCAAACTTCCTTAGGTCTTCTGGTTTCATTTATAGCAAGGTCCAAATTGATATGGTTCTGGTTTCATTGATTTTTTTTTGGAGGGGGACATGCAGGGCAATTGGAGTTAAGTGACTTGCATAACGTCACACAGCTAGTCAAGTGTCTGAGGCCAGATTTCAACTCAGACCCTCCTGACTCCAGGCCAGTGCTCTATTCACTGTGCCACCTAGCTGCCCTGTTCTGTTTCTTTACTAGTATGCTAACTCACCGGACAATAGACAAGAACCTCAATTTACATAACCAACAGTTAAAGTAATGTTTGTAGACAATCTAAAACTGCTTCTTAAGGCCCCATGCATATTTTCTTCCTCCTCTAGCACTGTAACCACAGAAACAGAAGGCCAATGTACAAAACGATGGGCCATTTTAAAATTGATTATTACTGGTGTTGTTTCGTGGGTTCATATGGACAAATGACATGATGCTTTCCTGTACTTAGCCAGTCAAGTCCTCAGAGTATCACCAGTAACACATGCAAAGTCTGCTAAAGTTAGTGCTTTGCTAGAATGGAGAACTCAGGGTCATCTCACACAACAAGCATAATATAGTATCATTGTGATGCACCAAAAACCAGGATGTTATAAAACTCATAATAATAGTTTTAATCCCATCACCCATTTACAACATTGGTCATATGGAACTGCCTTCTGGGAATATGGTTTTGCCTAATACTGCTTTTTTCTCAAACCCAATCAAAGACATTAGTTAAAATATACTTATTTCATGACCATGTTTTAGAAAGGAAGACCATCAAGGACATCTTCTAGCCTTGTCTCCTGTTTCACCTACCCAGACCTAACCTTAACTTCTTTATTCAATCTTATTCTCTTCAATCAATAACTAGCCCTTGTTCCTACAAACATCCACAATGCCTAACGTCATTCTCTTTCATTCTCTCTCTCTCTCTCTCTC
>CM053601.1:139812241-139841186 GCA_028646575.1 Pseudocheirus occidentalis
GAGGGAGGCTGGGCAATTGGGGTTAAGTGACTTGCTCCAGATCACATGGCTAGTAAGTGTTAAGTGTCTGAGGCTGGATTTTAACTCAGATGCTCCTGACTCCAGGGCCAGTGCTCTGTTCACTCTGTCACCTCGACATCCACCCATATTTCTCTCTTCCCCATCCCTCCCTTCATCTTAGACCTTTTGGCACACAATACTAGGACTTTGCTTTTACCTCTGTTAAATTTACCTTATTAAATTCAGCTTTATATTATAGCCTGTTGAGATCTCTTTGCATCCTGATTATGTCATCCACTGTGTTAGCTATCCCTCCTTGCTTGTGTTATTTGATATTTGATTTGATAAACATTAATGATAAAAATCATTTATTGCTTTATCCAAATAATTGAGAAATATGTTAAATTAAAGAGGGCTAAGAACATACATATCCCTGGAGCAGCTGTGTGGAATCGTGGCTAGCCAGTTTTAGAGTGAGGAAGACTCAGCTTCCTTGGGTTCATATCTGGACTCAGACACTTATTAGCTTTGTGACTCTGGGCAAGTCACTTAACCTGTTTGCCTCAGTTTTCTTACCTCCAGAATGATCTGGAAAAGGAGATGGCAAAACACTCCAGTATCCTTGCCAAGAAAACCCCAAGTAGGGGTCAAGAAGAGTAGGAAACAACTGAAAAATTACTGAACAAGGACATATCCGTATAGCATTCCACTGAATATTTCCTTCCAAGTTGAAATTAAACTGACACCTTGGACTCTGGGCTCACAGGATTCTGATGGCCCCTGTTTAACAATGGTAAATTAATTCATGTGGCTCCAAAAGAAATTCTACTAGAGGCCCTTGGGCCTCAGCATTTAAGTCTCAAGGGCAGTAGAAAGTCAGCTCTAAAAGAGACTCTATCACAGTGCCTTGGCCTCAGTGAATCCAGGACACCGTGGAGGGAGGAGGGTCTTTGCTTGCAGGGAGTCAGAGATCAGGCTCTCAGTGCCTTTGCCACATGTGGGGTATCTTCTGTGTATATTTCACCCCCTATCTTCCTGGGACATGGCTACTGAGTGTACAACAGGAGTTCAGCCCCAGTGATCAACTCAACACTTTATCATTCTTCATCAGCCCATATAAGACTTAGAAATCTGCAAGATCTGGCCCTTAGGAGTCACAGGCAATAGTTCCATATTCTGATCCTAAAAGATGGCTGCCCCCTAGTCATTCCCCCTGCACCTGCTCCCTTAAGCCTTTTTCTACATAATTACATCTGCTAAAGTGAAGCTCTTCATGCCTACCTAGGACTCCCCATCTTCTCGTTCCTTTCCACCTCATTTCTCCCACTCCTTAGTTCACATTATTCTCTGCCTATCTATTACATTAAGCTGTCTAGGAGCCATGTTCAAATGTTATATAATACTTGTGCCACCACCATCATATGCCACTGGTAGAGATAGCACTTTGTAAATGGGAGCAGGTTTATTTAAGGCTGGTTATCTGCTTCTCTCAGTGTTGGGACAGTAATACATAGGGTGATGTCAACTGCTCATTGTGGCCACTCCCAGCACTCATCCTTTTCTGACTCTTGATATTTTTGAGTTTTAATTAAAGTCCTGTTTTTGATGAGTTGGCTGAAGGGCTTGCCTTGAGTCTGAAACTCCGTTCTTCAAAGCCTTCCTTATACCACAGCAGATGAAGCAGATAGAGCTGCAGTGACTCAGAAAATTATCCCCATTAAATAGTACTAGGTGCTTCAGAGTTCTTAATGGTACTCTGTTCTCTAAAGTGGAGAAAGCATCTGTCTTAAATATTGATCTCTGAGCCCAAAGTACAGGCTTTTTTTCTGTTTGTGTGTATGTATGTGTGTGTATGTGTTGTTGTTTTTTTAATGTAACAGTGTTGAGAGTCTTACTTGATCATTTGTATCACATACATGGTAGAACCTTTCTTCTGGGGTTAGTCAGACGTCTGCTACTTAGAAACTAAATGTCATTCCAGAATAAATAGATACTATTATGTTGTTTGCCCTGGCACACAATGTTTGTATTGTATTTGACATTTTCTTCAAGAGCTGAATCAAAGTAGTTAATTTAAAAAGCAAATATTTGCAACAAGCTTGGAATTTATTTTTAAGTGAAATCTCTAACAATGCATTCTGTTTACCAAATAATGAAATAATGTCTGTGTGATATAAGATTGACATAAAAGATGTGTCCTTATATTCAACCCCGTAGACTTAATTTCCCAAAGTAAAATGTTTGAGTTAGTATTGGATGACAGCTGTTAATTGGAATGGCTTCCTTCTTCTCCTCCTCCTCCTCCTCTTCTTCCTCCTCCACCTCCTCCTCTTCCTCCTCTTCCTTGTCCTCCTCCTTGTCCTCCTCTTCCTCCTCCTCCTGATGAATTTAAACAATGGCTACTAGGAAGACTCATCTTCCTGAGTTCAAATTTGGCTTCAGACACTAGCTCTGTGACCCTGGGCAAGTTACTTAACCCTGTTTACCTCAGTTTCCTCATCTGTAAAATAAGCTGGAGAAGGACATAGCAAATCACTCCAATGTCCTTGCCAAGTAAACCCCAAATAGGGTCACAAAGAGTTGAACACAACTGAAAAATGACTGAACAACAAACAACATGTGATGCATCGTAAAGAACTGTAATGTTTTTAATGTCTTGTGCTTTGTCTACCACTTCATGTTTTTTAAAGTTTGTTCATGTAGAATAGTAGGATGTTAGAACTTAGAAGATCTTAGAGATCATCTAATGTAATCCTATCCTTTTACAAATGTGGAACCTGAGTCATATCAAAGACACTTAGAGTTGAAAGGGAACTCAGGCTGACTAGTGCAACCCTCACCTGACCCCATATCCCCAAAGTGGTCCTGTAACATCTCACCTTGAAGATTTTGGATGGGATGGGGATAAGGCAGCTGCTGGTGGTGGGTGAGGGATGAGGGCAAGGGATGAGAAGTGGGCTAGGGGTAGGGAGAGTCACTACTTCTCAAGGCAGTCCAATTCACCTTTGGATAGCCAATTGTTGGGAAGATTTTTTCTTACATAGAACTTAAACTCTATCTTCTATCTGAGCAGAGTGCCAAACAATATAAAAACAACAAATATTAAGTGCTTATGGTATACAGAGTATTGTGCTAGATATTGAGAGGGAGAACATTCATTTCATGGTCCAGTAGACTTAAAGGTACAGAGGCTTATGACTTTAATATGATAACCTTAATTACATGTTTAATGCATAAAACAAAGTGATAGGTCTGAGAGGAAAAGCCTTATCAGTTGAAGGGATCATGGAAGACTTCCTGGAATAGATGACATTTGGGATTTAAACAATGGGCAGAAATTCAATAAATAGAAAGAGGGAGGGCATTCCTTAAGTAGGAAATAGCATGTGCAAAGGCATATATATATATGAATGTATGTATGTATATGTATACACACACATATATATATCAGTCATATGTATGTATAATATGTGTGTCTATAAATATATATATTTCAAAATGCAACATATGCTTGAGGGGCAGAGAGTTGCCTGCTGTGTTTGGACTAGGGCATATATGGAGGAAAGTAAAGATAAGGCTAGCAATGTGGAGTGCTGCCGGGCTGTGGAGGGCTTTGAATACCACGCAGAAGATCACAGCACCTTAGAGGTCATCTGGTCAAATAATGTTATTTTACAGGTAAAGAAACGGAGGCTTGAAGAGGTGAAATGATTTGCCCAAGCTCGCACAGGTATTAAGTGGCAGCGTGAGAATTCAAACCTAGGCCCTCTGCTCCAGACTCACCCTTCTTCTACTGTGCCAGTTTGAACTTGAGTCAGTAAGCACTAAGGCCCCACCAAAGATTTTTGAGCAGAGAAGGGGCATGCCTAGATCTGCGTATAAGAAAGATTATTCTGGCAGTTGTATGAAGGATGAATTGGAGAAATTAGAAATGGGAAGACCTGAAAGGACACTATCACAGTAGTTCAAGTGGATGCTAGTGAGGGCCTTTAGCAGAGGTGTTAGTGGGAGTAAGAGGAGGGATTTGAGAGATGATATGAAGATGGACTCACAGGAATTAATTACTATTTAGAGAGGTGAGGGTGATGGGAGAGTTCTTTTGACTAATATTTGTATATCATAGTTTCAGCATCCCTTCCCATCCTGGTTGCCCCTCCAGATCTGCTACAGCTTATCAGTATTCTTCCTAAAATGTGGTGCCAAGATCTAAGCAAGATAGGTCAGATGTCATCTGACCAGGGTAGAGTACAGTGGTTCTAGAACTTCTCTGGTTCTAGATAATAGTTATTATTAGTCTAGTTTACTTTGAAGTTTCAGCAGGACGGCTGGCTGAGGATGGACAGCATGAATGCAGGTGAATAGGTAGTAGCATCCTACTCTATGTATGAGAAAATTTAGAAATATACACTAAGCATGGAAATAAACAGTTAAGTAGCATCCATCACAGGCACTTAATGATAACCTGCAGGTTAATGTCTTTGGATTGTGGGATTCAGGATTATAATAAATCATATTTCCACTGAAAAAATAATGATTCATCCCATTTAGTGCCCAGAAGAGAGAAGCTAGCATTTCCTTAAGTGATTTACAACAGTCCTCATTCTTGTTTCATGCTATATAAAAGACCATTTCTAATACTTGTTTGAACTCAAGGGATGCAAGGCTATTTACTTTGCTCAATTTTTTTTCATTTCATACTGTGGCCAGGTATTAGATGACTATGTAGTGGTAAGTAAATTTTTGTTTTTTAATTAACTCATTAAGTTGGTTCAGGCATATTAGCAGCCTAATTACTGAAATAACTAAATTGTTGAACTAGTATAATCAAGCTGTTTGCCCTTTGCTTCTTTCTCCTCCCTCATGCAAGTGAATATGTAACTACTGAGGCTTAAAGTTCATTACATATATTGATTTTCTTTCTTAACCAAAGCTTTAAAGACTATGACGTCATAATAAAGCACCAGTGGAAATATTTTAATCAAAAAAGAACTTTTAAAATGAATAGAGAACCCAATGCTGGCTAAATGAATGACTGTCTAAAAACCTTTAGGTTAATACCATGTGTTAATAGATGTTATATGTCAAACTTCTCATATGGTTTTCTATTTTAGTTTTTTCTGACATTATATTCTTATAGGTCCTTTTAGTCTTCAAAATGCTTTTGAATGCATAAGGTTTACCACATCCCTATGAGGTGGATATGGTCATTATTTTTGTTCCTGTTTCACAGAAGAGAAATTGAAAACTATGGAGGAGTTAAATGTGTTGCCTAAACTTTTACACTTTTATATTTAAGATGAATGTGATCTCATAAATGTGTGCAGTCCCTTCAGTGATGCAGATGACCACTCCCTTTATACCTTCTCATCATCCCATGCTACTCTTATCTGGGTCTTCTTGTAAATCATCCTCAAAGGATCTCTGTCTATTTTATTGGGAGTCATTCTCTAGCTCTCTTGACGTGGCATGGATACCAGTATAGCACATATTGTATTTGATGATTATATCTTACATTTGCTACACCTTCTTTTCTGGTTTGACATCTCTTGTGTAATAACCCTTACATGACTATCTTGTGAGATCTGTATGGTTGTGTTGGCAGTCTACTCACTTCCCATTATGTGTTTCTTTATTGTCTTTTAGGTAACTCTCAACCTTAATTCTTTTTGGGGGGGAGGGCAGGCCAGTTAGGGTTAAGTGACTCGCCCAAGGTCACAAGGCTATAGTAAGTGTTAAGTGTCTGAGGCCGGGTTTTAACTCAGGTCCTCCTGACTCCAGGGCCAGTGCCCTATTCACTGCAACACTTAACCACCCCTCTTTAATTCTTTTTTTTTTTGGGGGGGGGAACTTTTAAAAATATAATTTAAGACTATTTTGTACCAGTACAGTATATTAATTTTTATAAATGTAAAATTTTATCAGCTGTTAAAGCATTTGCAAAAATCACAATCCTACTTCAGCTTTTATTGCACAATATTTATATGAAAATATTAATTTTAAATTAGAAAACAAAATTATGCTTTCAATATAGAAGAGACAATCTGATTTTTAAGACAATACTATATAAGAAAAATCTACCCAGAAAATAACCAACTACCTTAATTCTTGTAAAGAAAAGTTTAACATGTAAATTACATGTAAAAACAATTTTTATTACTTTAAAAATTTTTTTGAGTTCTAAATTCTCTTCCTCTTCACTCCATAGAGAAGGTGAGCAATTTGATGTGTTATACATATGCAGTCACGCAAAACATATTTCCATATTGTACTAATATTGCAAAACACATACTAAAAACCCCCAAACAAGAAAAATAAAGTAAGTAAAAAATAATGCTTTTCGTCTGTATTCAGACTCTTATCAGTTCTTTCTCTGTAAATGGATAGCATTTTTCATCATAAGTCCTTCAGAATTGCCTTCAATAATTATATTGCTAAGAATAACTAAATCGTTCACAGTTGATCAGTGTACAATATTGCTATTACAGTGTACAACGTTCTCCTGGTTCTGTTCATTTCACTTTCTATCAATTCTTGTAAGTCTTTACAGGTTTTTCTCAGAGCATTGTGCCTGCCATTTCTTATGGTATAGTAGTATTCTATCACAATCATATACCACAACTTGTTCAGCCATTCCTCTGTCGATGGGCATCCCTTCAATTTCCAATTCTTTGCCACCACAAGAAGAGCTGCAATAAATTATTTTTTGTACATATGATTCCTTTTTTTTGGTATATAGATCTAGTAGTGGTATTGCTGTGTCAGAGGGTATGCACAGTTTTTTTTTCAGACATTTGAGCATAGTTCCAAATTGCTCTTCAGAATGGTTGTATCAGTTCACACCTCCACCAACTGTGCATTAATGTCTCAATTTTCCACATACCCTCCAACCTTAGTTATTTTCCTTTTCTGTCATATTAGCCAGTCTAATAAGTGTAGAATTGTTTTAATTTGCATTTGTTTAATCAATAGTAATTTAGAGCATTTTTTCATATGACTATAGATATCTTTGATTACTTCATCTGAAAACTGCCTAATCATATCCTTTGATCATTTATCAATTGGGGAATGGCTCTAATTTTTAAAAATTTAACTCAGTTCTTGTATTGTTGATGTATTTTTTGCTTAATGGGAAGCTGTTTCCCATCCATTAATAGGCCCATGTGACCTGCTTAAGTCACATGAAAGCCTAAGTTGCATGAGTTTGAGTCACATGAGCCTAGTTCATGGGGACTATGATGACCTCTGATCCTGAAGAATTGTGTATATACTCTGAGGTTAGCATTTTACTTTGGGGCTAACTCATGGGAAGAGTGTTTATGTGATGTAGCCAGGTGAGACTGGTAAGGTAACTGTTAAGGACCTTCATTCCTCCCCTCCTCCCCTCTTTGAAAACTCAGATGTTGGTACTTCTCTCTCTGGTAACTATTTATGTAATGATGAGGCAGCTGGATCTATCTGTTGATCTATGATGTATATATTATTTGGTCATATGGCTAGAAGCCCTGTCTGTTGGTCTTTATGCTATTATTTCTGCTTGTAATTTCTGTTTATATTTTCTCTGAAGTTCAGGGTGCTGACTTTTTTCCCCCCGAATTAAGTAAATTATATATGTATGTGTATATGTATATACATATACATACATATATGTAGATATACATATGTATGCATGTTTGATTAAAGTAAGATTGTTGTCCCCTTTTGAGTTGCTTTCCTTTAGAAAAGCAGATCAAAGAACCTGTGTTAGCAGCCCTCCTCTGTGCTAGTGTTATTGGTCTTAGATCCCTACAGCAGCTGCAAGTAGCATTGATGTTACAGTTACCTATATATTTGAGGAATGAGGCCTTTATCAGAGAAATTTTCTGTAAAACTTTTTTTCATAGTTATGATTACTGACTTGTTTGTTTCCCTCCATCCTGTTTTCTTCCTGTTTATCTTCCAGGGGTGAGGAACCTGTAGCCTTGAGTTCACATGTGGTCTTCTGGGTCCTTGGGTTTGGCCTTTTGACTGAGTCCAAGTTTTACAAAACAAATCTTTTAAAATTTTTTTTGGAGGGTCATTGGGGTTAAGTGACTTGCCCAAGGTCACATGGCTAGTTTGTGTGTTAAATATCTGAGGCTGGATTTGAACTCAGATCCTCCTGACTCCTGGGCCGGTGCTCTATTTGTGATTTTTTTTTTTTTTGCTTTTTTGGAGGGCAGTTGGGGTAAAGTAACTTGCCCAAGGTCACACGGCTAGCTTTTTGTGTTAAGTGTCTGAGGCCGGATTTGAACTCAGGTACTCCTGACTCCAGGGCCAGTGCTCTACTCACTGCGCCACCTAGCCGCCCCATGCTGGTGCTCTATTGACTGTGCCACCTATCCACCCCAGCAAATCTTCTTATTAAGGGCATTTGTTCTGTGAAGTTTAGATTTAGTCAGAGGGCTGCACTTGAGGAACTAGAGGGCAACATGTATCATTAAGATCCCCACTCCTGTACCTCTCTTGACTTTTACCTTGTGTATCCTCAAAAGTGTTTTGCTTCTGACTATTGCCTCCCGGAATTGCCATCCTTTCTATCATCTATCTCCCTCCCCCCATCTCCTTCACCCTCCTACTTTCTTCTAGGGTAAGATAGATTTCTATACCTGACTAAGTGTGTATGCTATTCCCTCTTTGAACCAATTCCATTGAGAGTAAGGTTTAAATATTTCCCCCACCCCCACATTCCCCACCTTTTCATCCACTGTGAAAGCTCTTTTGTACCTTTTTATGTAAGATAATTTACCCCATTCTGTCTCTCCCTTTCCCTTTCTCCCAGGACCTTCTTCTTCCTCAACTCTTAATTTAATTTTTTTTTAGCTATCATTTCATCATATTCAACTCATCCCCATACCCTGTCTATGTATGCTCCTCCTAACTACCCTAATAATGATAAAGTTTGTAGACATTATAATGATCATCTTCCAATGTAGGAATGCAAACAGTTTAACTTATTGTGATTTCTCTTTCCTCTTTACCTTTTTATGCTTCTTTTGAGTATTGTATTTGGAAGTTAGATTTTCTATTCAGCTCTGGTCTTTTCATCAGGAATGCTTGAAAATCTTCTATTTCACTCAATGGACACTATTTTTCTTGAAGGATTATGCTCTGTTTTGCTGGGTAGGTGATTCTTGGTTGTAATCCTAGCTCCTTTGTCCTCTGGAATTTCATATTCTAAGCCCTCTGATCCTTTAATATAGAAACTGCTAAATCTTGTGGTATTCTGACTCTAGCTCCAAGATATTTGAATTGTTTGTTTTTGGCCACTTATAACATTTTCTTCTTGACCTGGGAGCTCTGAAATTTGACTATAAAATATTCCTGGGAGTTTTCATTTTGGGTGCTCTTTGAAGAAATATTTGGTGGATTATTTCATTGTCTATTTTGCCTTCTGATTCTAGACTATCAAGGCAATTTTCTTTGATAATTTCTTGAAAGATGATGTCTAGGGTTTTTTTTTGTTTCTGACTTTCAGATAGTCTAATAATTCTTAAATGATCTCTCCTTGATCTATCTTCCATTTTTCCCCCAATGAGGTATTTCACATTTTCTCTTTTTCATTCTTTTTTTTGGAGGGGGGAGATAGGGCAATTGGGGTTAAGTGACTTGCCCAAGGTCGCACAGCTAGGGTTTTGTGTGTGTGTGTGTGTGTGTGTGTGTGTGTGTGTGTTAAGGGTCTGAGGCCGGATTTGAACTCATGTCCCCCTGATTCCAGGGCTGGTGCTCTATCCACTACACCACATAGCCACTCCTTTTTCATTCTTTTGAATTTGTTTTCTTGTTTCTTGATGTCTCATGCAGTCATTACATACTGTCTGCTTGAGTCTAATTTTTGAGGAATTATTTCTTGAGTGACCTTTGTACCTCATTTTCCATTTGGTCAATTCTACTTTTTAAGGAGGTCTTTTTTCCAGTGAATTTTTGTATGTCTTTTTCCATTTGGCCAATTCTGATTTTTAAGAAGTTTTTTAAAAGTGAATTTATGTGCTTCCTTTACCATTTGGCCTATTCTTTTTTTAAGGTGTTATTTACTTCAGTATTTTTTTGTGCCTCCTTTACAAGCTGTTGACTCTGTTTTTGGTATTTTCTTGCTTCACTGTCAGTTCTTTTTCCAGTTTTTCTTCTACCTATCTTATTTGATTTTTAAAATCCATTTTGAGCTCTTCTGGGAATTCTTTTTGGTCAGAGACCAGTTCACATATTTTTGCTTTGGATATAGCAGTTTTGACTTTGTTGTCTTCAGGGGTTGTGTTTTGATCTTCTCTATCACCATAGTAGCTCTTTATGGATTGGTTATTATGATTATTTGTTGTTTTTGTTTGCTCATTTTTTAAGCCTATTTCTTAATTTTTAACTTTATGTTAGATTTGAGCTCTCAGGGTGGTGGGAGCACTTTCCCAAGGTTCAGATTTTGTGCAGCTGTTTTCAGAACTCTAAATTCTGAGAATCTGTAAGTTTTCAGTTCTTCCAAGGTGACATGATCTAAGAAGTGGTGTGTTTACTACTTTCCTAGCCTGTGCTGTGGTCTGAGTGACTTTAAGCATGCTTTTCTTCCCTGGCATTGTGACCAAGGTCCCTGCAGCCTCAAGATCTGGTGTACTAGTACTCCTCCTTGCCCTGAGATTGCAACCCAGGATTGCAGCCTAGATCTGTGTACAGGCAATGCAACAGAGCCCTGTACCCTGTGACAGCAAAGGGACCCCTTTAATCTCTTTCTAACCATCTGTGGATTGAGAGCTCTGGAAACTGCAGCTGCTGTGTATTCAGTTGCCTTCAAGGCCTGCTGCCAGCTTGCCAGGGGATTATCTATGCTGAACTATGGTCCTCTCTTACCCTGATATAGCAGATCTTTCCTGCTGACCTTCTAAGTTGCCTTGGGATGGAAAATTGTTTCATCCCATCCTTTAATAGGTTCTGCTGCTCCAGAATTCATTTTGAGGCATCATTTAATGTTTGGAGGGGGATTGGGGAGAGCTTAGGTGTATGCCTGCCTTTTCTCTGCCATCTTAGCTCCTCCCTCAACCTTAATTCTTTGTATATTCTTGAGACATCATATACTTTATATCCATATAGCATCATTGGAAGAATGCCATTAAAAAAAAAGTAGGCCTAAGGTTGTGATCACAAGCTCTTTGTGCTGGTCATCTAACTGAACGGTATCGTCTAAATAGCATCTATTCTTAATCCACTTGGTTTTTCCTGTATACATAGTTAGGCTGAACACTTTTAGTGCTTTACAGTCTCATTAGGAGGTGACAGTGTTCTGGGCTTAATGAAAATATGAGCATGTGGATATCTTTACCAACTATAGAGAAGCCCTTTTTCATTTGAACTCTGGACAGGATGTTCACTAAGACAAGAACAAACACTTTTGGCTCACCAGTGTCTCCCTATTTATGCCGGGCATGATAATTGGCAGAAGGTTGTCAGACAAAGTCATGCCTGTTGCAGTATCTTTCAAAGAATCTTGTGTGGCTTGGACATTTACATGGGAGGTACCTTATAAGAGTAGAACTTTTGTCTTTTTTTTAATCCAGAAATAAGCCAAACAAATAGTCAGTAAGTAAGCACAGTAGGGTCTTATATTCTCTTTACTTTTTAGTCAACTGTGTAACTGGGAAGATGTGATATACTATAGAATATTGTTTGTAAAAGCCTAACCTGCTCATACCTTTAGTAAGAATGCTTGATATATGTATAGATTAGTCTCATAAAAAGATGGGAAAGTTGAAGTTCATTTGGTTAATTTTGTTCCATTGTTTTGCCTTTTCAGAGCTTTTGGAATTTCTGTTCTGTCCTTAATCAAAATCAGGATTCCCCAAAATTTCAACTGTCTGGAAAGACAGAATGATGTAGACAATGCTAGTTATTGAGCATGATAGAAACAGGAATTGTGAAAGAATATCTGCTAGCATGTAAAGTGCTGCTTTTGAGGTTCACTTGTAATATCTTTTTTGTTTTGCCTAAATATTTATTCTGTGATTGTTTTCTCTTATGATTTAATTTCATTAATATGTTTCTGAAATTTAAGATAGTTTAACAACGAGGCTTTCATTGAAGTTGTGTTCTGGTGCTTCACTGCAGTGTGGAGATGTCCTGAGGTTCTCAAAGGTTATGCCAGTAGAGCCTTAGCTCTGGCAGGTATTACAGAGTTGGAAAAGTGTCAGTTAAGTTCCTGGCAGTTGTCACTCTGCCTGGTATATAAGGATCATCCTAGCTGATCATCAGAGCGTTGGCACTAAGGAATACTTTTCTTTTGCTTGTTCTATTCACAAAAAATGTCTAATAAGATATGAAGGGATTATAATCTGCATTAGTAGGGCATCATATCTGTTAAATTGTGTATATTTTGAATTACTGAATTATTGAAATTGTGGGGAAAGGAAATATTAAATTGTGGTGCATTTATTTTTTTTCCATAGGACATTATTGTGCGAAAGAAAGGTTGCATCAAGCAGTCTACGAAATATGGCTACAAATTGAAATAATTGAAAGATTCTCATTCAAAGAAACACAACAAAATGTATAAACCATCAGAAACAGTGAAACGTCGACTCAATGTTCACGCATCACCGAGAATAAGAAGTGTAGATGTTGCTAGAGGACGAGCAGGGTATGGTTTTACCCTTTCTGGACAAGCACCTTGTGTTCTTAGCTGTGTTATGAAAGGGAGCCCTGCAGATTATGTCGGACTAAAAGCAGGAGACCAGATATTTGCTGTTAATGACATCAATGTAAAAAAGGCTTCTCATGAAGATGTAGTGAAGCTCATAGGGAAGTGTTCAGGGGTGTTACATATGGTAATCGGTGAAGGCATCAGTCACATGGACTCTTGTTCTAGTGATGAAGAAGTTGGATTTTATGAAGGAAAAGGCTGGCTAAAACCCAAACTTGATTCCAAAGCATTAGGTATCAACAGAGCAGAGAGAGTTGTCGAAGAAATGCAGTCTGGTGGAATTTTTAACATGATCTTTGAAAATCCTACTCTTTGTGCTGCTAGTTCAGATCACTCGAAACCAAAACAAAGATCTCTTTCAGAGTCAGCTGCTGCGGCTGCTCGGTTTGACATTGCACAGGAAAGTATAAATAGTCCAAATTATAATCTTCATTCTAAGGAAGAAATGTCTAAAGTTATACATGATGATTCAGTTTTCAGTATTGGACTAGAAAATCATGATGACTTTGGATTAGATGCAAGCATTTTAAATGTTGCCATGGTGGTAGGTTATCTAGGTTCAATAGAACTTCCTTCAACTAGTTCCAACCTTGAATATGATAGTCTGCAGGCTATTCGTGGATGTATGAGACGCTTGCGGGCTGAACAGAAAATACATTCATTGGTGATGATGAAGATTATGCATGATTGTGTTCAACTCTGCACTGACAAAGCTGGTATAGTGGCTGAATATCCTGCAGAGAAATTGGCATTTAGTGCAGTATGCCCTGATGACAGAAGATTCTTTGGACTGGTCACCATGCAGACTAATGATGATGGAAGTTTAGCACAGGAAGATGAAGGAGTTTTGAGAACTTCTTGTCATGTTTTCATGGTAGATCCAGAACTATTTAGCCATAAAATTCATCAAGGTATTGCAAGACGGTTTGGGTTTGACTGTACAGCTGATCCAGACACTAATGGTTGTTTAGAATTCCCAACATCATCTTTACCTGTTTTGCAATTTATTTCTGTCCTCTATAGAGACATGGGGGAATTGATTGAAGGAATGCGAGCACGGGCCTTCCTGGATGGTGATGCTGATGCTCATCAGAATAATAGTACAAGTAGCAATAGTGACAGTGGCATTGGCAATTTCAACCAGGAAGAGAAAAGCAACAGAGTTCTGGTGGTTGATTTAGGAGGTAGTTCAAGTAAGCACATTCCTAGTAATATGTGGGAAAATCCAGGAGGAAGAGCACCAAACCCACCTGCTGCACACTGGAATGGTTTCTGTCATGATTCAGAAGGAAATTCTTTAGAAGCAACTCAGAATGATAAGTTTTGTGATTTAAATAAGCATTTAGGACCTTCTTCCCGAATGGAGGTTCCTCTTGTTTCTACACGGAGTTCAGTCCCTCCTTCCAAAAGAAGTACTATGGGTATAGGTGGTGGTTCCAACCAAAGGTGGCTGCCTGTCCATGTCCTCCAGGAATGGCAGCATGGCCATGCCAGTGATCAGGAGTCATACACGGATTCTACAGATGGATGGTCAAGTGTGAATTGTGGCACACTTCCTCCTCCAATGAATAAAATTCCAGCTGATCGATACAGGGTTGAGGGAAGCTTTGTTCAGCCTCAACTAAGTGTTCACAAGAGCGAATGGTCTAAAAAAGCTTTTGGAATGCAAACCATCTTTGGCCCTCATCGAAACATTAGAAAGACGAAAGAGGACAAAAAGGTAAGCATTATTATGAATAACCTTAACAAAAAACAACAACTTGGATAAGTAATTTTGGCCAATTATTTAAGAAATCATGTAAGTTTGCTTTTTCCATCTAACTGCCAAATGCACAGTACTTTACTTTCCAAATTCAGTGGTGCTTCATGTTAAGAAAACTGACAAAAAAAATGTGAATTGATGAAACAGGCCTCTTTTGCAAAATGCAAAAATGAAAGGACCTTATTCTTTACTTGATGATTCACTGAGATTTGTTCAAGTTTCAGGTTTCTTTTAATCCCTTGTTATGTCACATGTATTCAGAATAGGCTTATATTCACATAGCTTCTTCAGGAGTATAGTGATTGAAAAGCAAAGTACACATAGACTTATAGTTTTGGTAGGGCATATTTAGAAAAGGAAGCAGTGATCATAAAGAGCCAGCATGACTTCATCAAAAACAGATTGTGCCAAACTGGTTTCATTAAAAAAAAAAGGATTTATTAAATTGGTAGATCAAGGGAATGCTGTAGATATAGTTTACCTAGATGTTAGTGAAGTGTTTGGTAAACTTTTTCATAGCATTTTTGTGGAAAGGATGGGGAAATGTGGGCTAGATGTTAGTATTATTAGACAGATGGAGAATGGATTGGATGGTTGGACACAAAGAGTAGTTCATTAATGGTTTGATGTCACCTGGGAAGGCGGTTTCCAATAGAATGCCCAAGGGATTAGTGCTTAACCTTATGCTATTTAACTTTTTATCAGTGACTTGGCTAAAACACATAGGTGGCTTTTTAAAAAATCAAATTTTCAGATGACATAACTAGGAAGGCTCATAATAATGTATTCAAAGAATTATTCAGAATAAGTTTTGACAGGCTAGAATACTGAACTGAGTCAGAAACAGCGTTTAACATGGATAAATGACTTACTTTGGGTTATAAAAAGCAACTTCATAAGTACATGATATAGATAGGTAGCGGTTTGTTTGAAGACGATCTGAGTGTTTTAATAGACGGTAAGCTCAATGTAAGTCAACAGTGTGGTATAGTAGCCAATAAACCTAACGAAATCTTCACCTACCTTAAGAAAGATAGGTTCCAAGAACAATATAGTGAGACAATCCTACTCTACTTTGTCTTGGTCAGGTCAAGTAATTTTGTGGTCAGTTCTACGAACCACATTTTTGGAAGGACTTTGGTAGTGAAAAGTGAGAGAATGCCTAGGAGAATAAGAGAATGGTAAAGGGCCTTGAATTCTTGCCGTATCAGGATTGGCTAAAGGAACTAGTGGGGATGTTTTGGCTGAAGAAGGTAAGAACTTAGGTAGGAGAGTGGAACATGATAATGGTCTTCAAGTATTTAAAAGGCTGTCTTATTGAAAAATGGATTAAACTTTTTATTCTTGGCTTTAGAGGGTAGAACTCAGAGTAATAGGTAAAGTTTCAAAGAGGATTTAGGCTTGATATAAGGAAATACAACTAGAAGTATACAAAAATCTTATATATTCTCTCTTGTTCAAGGTCTTCAAGCAAAGATTGCTTTTTAGGAATTTTGTAGAGAGAATAAGTCTGAAATTCCATGAGTAGAGATCATATGGTCCAGCCTCCTTGTTTGATAGGTGAGGAAACTCATTTTCAGATACAGAAAAAAGTTTTCTTTGGGTGATTCAGATAGTAAGCAGCAGGGCCAAAATTACTGTTTAAAATAATCTTATGAATTCTGAAGAAATGCTTTATTTTTAGCATCTTTATTTCTTATCGTTTAATGTAATTGCTTATCGTATTACTTTAAATAAAGATTGACATGTTGGTTTCTGAATGAATCTTTTATTTGAGGAAAGTGGGTGAGATTAAATACTAATGCAGGAGCTGGGGGAAGTTATATGCCTATGAGATTTGAGCTAGATTAGCAAGGGTTATGGTGTTACATTTTGAAAGGCAACATGTTACAGTAGAAAGAATCTGCTAGAGGAGATCTGTTGTGGCTAACTTTGGAGCTCAGAGATTCACTGGCTACGTGAGCTGAGCAATTAGTTAACCTCTCTGACCCTCAGTATTCTTTTTTATAAAATAGGAATTCTTGTACTGCCTTTCTCATAGGCATATTGTGACGACTGTGGTCTATACTTGTTAAATGCTACAGATGCAAATGCTTCTCTTTAAGTAAAATGGCGTGTGTTTCTGTAGCACTTAATGGTTTACAAAGTAATTTCCTTGTAATCGCCTTGTGTGGTTAGGTAGACACAGAGAGATTTAATGACTTGTCTGAATGACGGTTAATGAAGAGCTGGGGAAGGGGCGGCTAGGTGGCGCAGTGAGTAGAGCACCGGCCCTGGAGTCAGGAGTACCAGAGTTCAAATGTGACCTCAGACACTCAACACAAAAGCTAGCCGTGTGACCTTGGGCAAGTCACTTAACCCCAACTGCCCTCCAAAAAAGCAAAAAGCAAAATAAATAAATAAATAAAGAACCAATTGACTTTCTGTTCTCCTTTCTCTCTCAAATCCTGACTTGATAGTACTTTGGAAAGTAGTATAAGCCTATAGATACCTATAGATACCTATAATTCCAGATGTGAGTTCAAAATGAAAACACTGGAATGTTTAAAGATGACTAGTTTCCTACCTTTGCATCCCACTCCAACTCATTCTGCTTTTCCTTCTAGCCTTGCACCTCTAATGAGGGGAAATAGATAGTGAGGAAGGAAAGGGCTTAAAAGTCTTTGAGTTATGTGACAATAAAGGGAGAGTGGGTGCAAGCTGAGCTGATATTTATTACCTCCATCCATATCATCCTTAGAATCAGAGAAGAGGTATGGCCACAAGACTATAAAAATAGAATCCCAGGACTATTTTGTTCAAATGAGTTATGACATGATTTGAGGCCATTTATTCAAATATTGCAGGTTTATTTTCACACTAAAATTGTATGATGAAAACTAAGTTATTTGTATCTCTCTTATTGATTGACTCTTCCATGTTGTTTCTTGAAATGGGGATGGATATTGATAGTGATGATCCTGGAACCTTGAAAGATCTCACTTTGTTTTTTGAGTCATCTAAAAGAGATTCAGCTATTGAACTAGACAGGTCTTTATTAAGAACATGCTATTTTCAAGGCACTCTCTTAGAGCACTCGGGATATGAAGACTTTTGTCTTTTTTTAAAGTTAGTAGTCCTTTTCCCAAAGGAACATATAAACTAAATTAATTTAGAGTCAAATCTCTTATTTCTTTTGAGTTGCTTTCCTTTTGAAAAGCAGATCAAAGCACCTGTGCTAGCAGGTCTCCTGTGTACTGGTGTTATTGGTTTTTACACCCCCACAGCAGCTGCAAGGAGCATTGTTGCTACACAGTTGAGGTTATGAGGGAGGGCATTCAAACATAGGGGACAATCTTTTAAAAGATATAGAAGCGGAGTTGAGATGTCATTTAGGAACAACAGATAGTCTAGTTTGTATGGAGGGTAGAATAATTTAAAAATATTAAAAATTTATTTTATTTTTTTCACCAATTACATGTTAAAACAATTTTAAACATTTTTTTGAGCTCTAAATTCTGTCCCTCATTGCCCTACTCCCCTCCTCTCTCTCTGAGGCTGTAAGCAATCAGATATAGGTTATACATGTGTAATCTATAAAACATTTCCGTATTAGTAATTTTGTACAGGAAAACTTGAATAAAAGAAAAATAATGAAAGAAAGTGAAAAACAGCATGCTTCAGTCTGTATTCAAACAATATGAGTTCTATGTCTGGAGGAGGATAGTACGCTTCATCATTAGTACTTTGAGGTTTTCTTGGATCATTGTGTTGCTGAAAATAGCTAAATCATTCACAGTTCTTCACTGAACAATATTGCTATTACTATGTATAATGTTTTCCCGGTTCTGTTCACTTCACTTTGTATCAGTTTGTGTCAGTCTTTCCAGGTTTTTCTGAAATCATTATGCTTGTCATTTCTTATAGCACAGTAATATTCTATTACAACCATATACCACAGATTGTTTAGCTCTTTCCAAGTTGATGGACATCTCATCAATTTCTAATTCATAATTGAGAGTAATGTATAACTAACCTGGAACCAGATTGTAAAAAGCTTTTTATCCCAAACAGAGGAGATTACATTTTATAGGAAGCAGAGGGGTGACACAGTCAGATCTGTGTTTTAGGAGTATCAGTTTGGAAACCACATAGAGGATGGATTGGTGACAGGAGAGACTGGAAGCATGGGGATCAACTTTGAGACTATTGCACTAGTCTAGGTGGGAAGGGGTTTCATTGGAAATCAGGGTTTGGATGAAGAGATGTTGAGGTAGACTTTGTAAGGCCTGGTAACTGGTTATAATAGGTTAGGGACAGTCAAGAATAACTTCAAAGTCTTGAACCTGGCCAGAAGAATGGTACCCTTGACAGAAATTAGGATACTAGGAAGAAGAATGAGTATAGGGAGAAGGAAAATGAATTCATTTTCAGACTTGTTGACTTTGAAATGCCTTTGGAACATCCAGTGGAGATGTCAGTCAGTTGCTTGGGGATGGGACTGGAGTTAAAGAGAAAAGTGAGAGGGCTGGTTATGTTGATTTTGAGGCATCTGCAGAGAGATGGTAGTTGACTCCATGGGAAATGATGAGAGAGCCCTGAAGTAGTAAAGAGGAAAAACAGAAAACCCAAGAAGGAGCTTTGGAGTATGTTTACAAATAGGGGATAGGATGTGGGTGATGATGCTTCAAAGGATATTGAGTAGTGAGTTCTCCATCCTGGGAGGTCTTAAAGCGAAGACTTGATGACCTTTCAGGGAAGTTATAGAATAGGTTTCTCCAGGTGGTAGGAGTTGTACTAAAGCTTGTGTTAGGGATATAATAGCCTTTGTAGCTCCTTGTATGGCTATGGTTCTGCCTTACTTCTGTAGTAATAATTGTTGGACTCCCCAGAGTGTTTGAATTAAGATGTGAGAGAAAATGTTTTACTTGCACCAGCTTTTGAATTTGGAGGTAGAATCACAGAACATGGTAACTTGAAAAGGGGACTTTGAAGACCATCAAGACCAAAGAACTTTAATTTTAGTCTGAAGAATTATGTCATGAAACAGTATTTATTGTTTCTGGCATTGAGGTATGTTTTATCATGGATGCTAGAAATATCATAGAAAAATCTTCAGGTAGCCACTTGATTTTGCAGAAAACTAATTGTATAACATTACTTATGGTAGGGGACCTTCAGAATAAAGTAGAATATTGTGGAAAATTACAGGAGTTCTGGGGAAAACACTTCCTGATACAGAAAACTTTTAAAAAATACTGTGAGGAGCAGTTACGTGGTGCAATGAATAGAGCACCGGCCTTGGAGTCAGGAGGACCCGAATTCAAATCCAGTCTCAGACACTTAGCACTTACTAATTGTGTGACCTTGGGAAAGTCACTTAATCCCAATTGCCCTGCCTTCCCCCCTCCAAAAAGACCAAAAAAAATTACTGTGATTTCATTGGTGATGACACACCCTTTCCTCATGTAAATCCAAACCTTTCATGCCTTTGGAAACTGTCTTCACGAGTTGTCATCATTAAACAAAACATGATAAACTCCTCACCTGATGACCAGGGTGAAACTCCAGGCCCAGAAAAAGGATCAATGACCCTTGGAAAAGTGACTTGAGTATCTCTTAGCTACTTAAAAATGTCATTATCATGATTATCCATAGTAACTCATGTTGCTACAGCATCTCTTTTAAAGTTCACAAATTGTTCCTCACAATAACCCTGTTTTGCTCAGCTGGTAAGTGTGAGAGCCGTGACTCCACTTGAGATGCTGTGGCTCAGAAATCTCTATACATTTATGGTGATATTAGCCACTAAAAAACCCAAACAAACATTTGTTGAATCTAAATGTTAGTTGGTAAAACATTTTAAACCTCAGTGCTACTGAAGAATCCCCAATGCATACAAAATCTGACCTGTTGATTAGCTTTTATTGCAGTTATCCATAATATGAACCTTGGCATAGGAACAATTAATCATGGTGTATTTTGTAGTTTATTTGTAGCTCAAGACTAAAAAAAAAATCCACAAAGCTCTGATTTATATACTGACTAGCTTAATTGATACTGGCAGTAAATATGAGAAGTAAATAGTTTGAGGAATTCTATGAATTAAAAAGAAAGGAGAAACTAAAATGGATGTGTAACTGCTTACTTAGAGTCTTCTGTAGCAAATGGGGAATATTCCTGAACTAGTTGTTGTGATTCTTGAAACCAGTGAATGTCATACTCAGAGAAATGTACTACTTACTCATCTGTTGGGTGAAAAATAAAACCAAGCCAAACCTATGTCATTTAATGGATTCACAAATTAGACAAAGAACAGTTTTATGATCCGGAAACCATGGCAGTCACTAGGGAGTGATTTCTTACCGAGGTTTAAATGAGAGGGCTCCCAGAAGATCTTGTTTGTTTTTGTACATATGAGTGGGTAGAATTCTGGGGAAACATGTACTTAGCTTGCTGACAATAAACAGGATCAGTACCCTTGTCTTTTCTTGACCATAAGGCCTTATTTTGTTTTGTTTTAGTTTTCCAGTGAGGAGACACTGATTAAGAAAACAAAAATAATGAGGAGAGACATTAGTGACCACAATCCATTTTCTTACAGCATAGCAAAATTGCAGGTCCATGAAAAGGATGTTGGATTTCAGTGAAGCAGATTTTCTGTTTTGTAAAACAAGAAGAAATGTTATAGTAGATTATGAGAAAAGTCTAGAGAATCCTAAAAGACTATATTTAAGGCAGAACAGATTATAATCCCCTTAAAAGATAAGACTTAAGAAATAAGAAATATTAGTTAATGGAAACAATGAAATTCAAAGGGTAAGAAATTTAATAGAATGCTACAATAGAAACTAGAAACAACCTCAGAGGTTGTAATCCCTCCTTGAGCTGAAACTGCCATTACTCTTCTTGAAGAGGTGTGGTGGATTGTGGGTGTGTGTGTGGTGGTTGTCATATAATCCCTAGTGGGTTCTTGTCTGGAAAAGAAGTTCAAATAGGACCTAAACTGTCTTTTTGCAAAGTTTCAAAGTTTATTAATATGCTGGCTTAGTAGCAGGCAGGAGAAATGGTGGGGACCTGCAAAGTGCAGGGATCTAAGGTAGAGTTAGAAAGTTTTACGCTCTGCAGTGGACAGGAAAAGGTTAAGGAGAGCCTGCAAAGAGCTGTGGCTTGAGGGGCAGGTCTTATAACTCTCAAACTGTCAGTCAAAGGCTAATTATGCTAACTAGGTGGGCAAAGGTAGAGTTAGGGAGGAGTTTGGGAGGAATTTAGGAGTAGTCAGTGCTTAAAGGGACATGCACCTTTTGTATCAACTGTGTATATGAGTTACCCATAATTCACTGGTAAATTCCTTAGGGGGGGGCTAGAGGGAGGTGTCACTAGGTCACCTTTGGTCAAGAATGTATGAGGTTATGTCCAGTATGGCTCTTGGGAGGACAGGCTTAATTGTTTCCAAGTCTGGGAACTAGACTGATTAGGGATTCAGGAGGTACCATATTGAGACGGAGTTATCTTTTTGATAATGTTGCTCAAGGCTTTTGGGTGCAGCTGGCCATTTAGAACAAAGAGGCTATGCATTTCTCTAGACTAAAGAGTTTGTTTATAGAATACTTGGGTGATGTATTCATAGGGATGGCTATTGTTGCTAGATGGGCTGTTAGATCAGGGGAAAAGACTTTTAGGTTGGGGGAAGGGAGAGGCAGGGTTTATGCCTTTATGGCAGGGGGAAAGTGTGACTTTTACAACTTAATTACACAGGCTTGTTACAAACTGATGTTACAGAAATAGGTACCCAAATACAAGTGAGATTTTACAAACTGAGGTTACAGACAAAAGCATCCCAGACCCCATCATTCTGACAGGTGGTCATCCAGCCTTTGCTCTGAGGCCTTCAGGGATGTGGAATTCACTTCTTCCTTAGGATTCTTCTTTTAGATTTTTTGAACCTGAGAGAAAATCAATCAGTATGACAACTGGCTAAGACATAACAGGGTTATAGCAAGTCAGATATAGTTAGAAAGTCAAGCAGAACCTCCCCTCCAGTTGTTGCTTTCCAAATAGAAGCTTTAGCTTGCAACCAATAAATATAGTCAAGCAAAAAAAAAAAGGAAAAGAAAGTCAAGCAGGTCTATTTAAAAGAAAAAAAACCTTCCATCAGAGGTCCTGCCTAACTGATAAGTTTCTGCAAGAAGTTGGAGGTATAGTAAAGCATATGTTGAAGATTAAGCACCCCTGTAGCTTACAGTATATCTATAGCACTGTATTACTCCTTGTAGTTGTATTTCTTGGTCGCTAAGATATTTGAATTAAGATATGACTGGAGGCAGCTAGGGGACACAGTGAATAGAGCACCAGCCCTGAAGTAGGAGGACCTGAGTTTAAATGTGGCCTCACACACTTAAAACTTACTAGCCATGTGACCTTGGGCAAGTCACTTAACCCTGATTGCCTTTCCCTCCCCCCTCCAAACAGCAAAAAATAAAAAAATAAAAAAAGATATGACTGATAGTGAATGTCAGACCTCCACCAGCTTTTAGATTTAGATGTAGGGGAAGGAACTCAGAATCACAGAACACAGTAACTAAAAGGGGACCTTAAAGGTTATTTAGTTCACATTCTTGTTCAAGGTCACAGGTAGTGAATAACACAAGTTAGGATTTGGATAAGAATGAAAAGAATGCTAGTTTTGGAGTCAGAGGACCTGGGGTTCAGTCCTGGTTTTGTTTCTTACAACTTTTGATACTTTGAAGAGTTATTTAATTTCTCTAGACCTCCATATTTTTATCCGTAAAATGAGAATATTGGACTAGATTGATCCCCTGCCCACTCTAAATTCAATGATCATTTTCTGGTATTTGGAAATCTAGGATGAGTTATTAAAAGTAATGGTTACACTTGTTAGGTAGAGGAGAGGAGGGTGGCAACAGATTTGTCCTATTCCTTCAGATGTCTGAAATTGAGGAAATGTGAGGAGCTAATACAATCATTAATACCTATCCCCACTATTATTTGACATAGTTCTGGAAATGTTAGCAGTAGCAGTAAGATAAGAGAAAGGAGTCAAAGGGATAAAAATAGGCTAGGAAAAGATAAAACTATCTCTGTTTGTTGATGTTATGATGGTTTGCTTGGAAAACCCCAGGGAACTAGCAAAGATATACAGTTAATAGCTTCATCAAAGTTGCAGGTAACAAAATAAATTTTCAAAAATCAACAGCATTTCTATATAATAATAACAAAACCCAAGAAGCAGTAATAGAAAGGGAAATCCTATTCTAAAATGCACATTGTATCTGGAGAATCTACCTCCTAAAGTACATAAAAACTTACATAGATTCAATTATAGATAATTTCTTCAAGAATTGAATATTCAGTACTCATGGCTAGGCCATAATTAATTTATACTTTTAATGCTATACTAATCAAATCTCCAAGAGGGTACTTTATAGAACTTGATAAAATAGTTACAAAATTCATTTGGGTAAACAAAAGTTCTACCATATCAAGGGAAATGATGAAAAGAAGTAAGGACTAAATGGGAATAGCACTTCTAAACCTCAAACTGTATTATAAAGCATCAGTCATTAAAACCATCTGGTAGTGGTTAAAGAATAGAGAAACAGATCAGTGAAACAGACTAGATGAGGAAGATTCAGAAATAACATAACTCAATAATCCAGTGTTTGATAAAGTGGTAAACATAAGTTACCTAGAGAAAAACTCCCTTTTTGATAAAAACTACTGGGAAAACTAGAAAGCCGTCTGGCAGCAATTAGGCTTAGACCAACACCTTACACTCCACTTCACAATGCATTCTAAATGTATGACCTTAATATAAAAGGCTGCACTATAAAAAAAATTAGAAGAGAAACAGGTTGTATGCCTTTTACAGTGATAGGTAATAGAGATGTATTCTTAACTAATGCAAAAGATTAAATACCTTTGAGTACTTGAAGCTGAAAGCTTCTACACAGATAACATTAACACATCTAGAATAAGAAGGGAAGTGGTTGAATGGGAAAAAAAGTCCTTGTATCAAATTTCTCTGATAAGGGTTTGGTCACCAAAATACATAAATAACTAATAAACACATATGATTAATAGCCATTCTCCAACAGATAAATGGCCAGAGGATATTAATAAACAGTTCTGAAATGAAGATTGCAAAATTATTACAACCACATGGAAAAAAAAGTTCCAAATGGCTAAAAACAAGAGAAATGCAAATCAAAATAACTCTGAGGTTTCACTTCTGACCCAGTAAATTGACCAGAAAAAAATGGCAAAAAATGTCAAGTCAGTGTTGGAGAGGGTGTTGGAAGATAGATACACTAATACATTTTTGGTGGCACTGTGAAATGGTACAGCCATTTTGGAAAGCAATTTCAAATTAAATTAAGTGACTAAAATGTCTGTACCCTTTGGAACCATCCAAAAGTGGAATGGGACTCTGTTACTTACTCTAGTGTGGCCTTATGCAAATTACTTAATCCCTACCTTAATTTTAGCTTTGAAAGGATGGTGTTGGACTAAGTGATCTAACTGATAATTGTTCCCAGCTCTGAACTTCTGTAGTTAACTTTGTATTCCTCATGTGTCCCTTGGCATTTTCTGCTTTGTTTTTTTTTTTTATTCTTTGACTAGACTTTTGATTTCACTGGGATAGGGCCTGTTTAGTGAGGAAATTTCTTCTACCAATGCAGACCAGCACTTGGTCTATAATTTAGTCTTAGCTGTCTGGAGCATTGAAAGGTTAAATGATTTACCCAGCATCATGTGTCAGAGGCATTACTTGAATTCAGGTCTTTTTTACTCCAAGTCCTGAATAGGCCACACTGTCTCTTTCTGTTTTGTGTTATTGGACTTTTTCTGAGGATCTGTGCTCAGTTAAGCCTTTAAAGATTTGTTGATTAGGTACTTGGGACAACACACAACTACTATCATGGATTCCAGGGTACTCTATGGGTCTGTACTCCAGCATCTGACTAATGAGTTTACCTTTAACAATCAGCCAATAGAAATGTTTTGCTCAAAGGATTTTAAACCTGCCACAATGGCATAGTAAGCCCAGGTTCACATTGGCTGTTATCCTTGGAAGACTATTTCACAGGTTCACAAAAAATTTCAGAGTTGGAAGGAGCCTCAGTGGCATTCAGGTTAGATTTTTTTTTTGTTAACTTCCACCAATTGGTCTTGGTTTTGCCCTCAGGGCCCAAGAAAAACAAGATTCATTTCTTTCTCCTGACAGCCCTTCACATACTTAGGGACAACTATCAGATCTCCCTTCCGACTTTTGTTTATCAGACTCACCACCCTCAGTTCCCTTGGCCAGTCTTCATATGGCATGAATTCAAGGCCTTCTTCATGATCCTCTTTGTCCTCTTCCAGCTGCTCTTCAGCGTATCAGTTAATGTCCTTATACAAATGTGGTGCTTAGAATCGAACATAGTACTGTAGACATGACTAGACCAGAACAGAATACAGTGGGCTTCTTACCTTATTCTTGGAAATTCTCTTTAGTTGCAGTCTAAGATTGCATTTGGTTTCTTGATTGCCATCTCTCACCATTCACCTCATACATCTAGCCCTAGACTCTCCTGACTCATGTCTCATGTCTCCAGCTACCTACCAGACATTTCAAATGTCCTATAGCCATCTCCAAAATAGAATTAATTTCCCCTCCCCCCAGGCTTATTCCTCCTTTGAACTTTTCTGTCTCTTATTGAGGCCACTTCCATCTTACAGGTACCCAGTCTTTCTACCTCAGCATCATCCTGAGCTTCTGATTCTTTCTTACCCCTCACCCCCGCCCCGACAGTCCCGTTGGCTTCCAAGTTTTTCTGATTCTACCTCCACAGCACATCTTGCAGCTGTCCCTTCCTCCACTCACACAGTCACCTCCCTGCTTCAGGCCTTCATTACCTCTTGCTGAACCATTGCAATAACTTTCTAATTGGTCTTCCTGCCTCAAGCTTCTCTCTTTTCTAATTCATTTACCACATAGTGCCAAATTGACAGTCTTATGGCATAATCACTGCCAGTAAGCATTTGTTAAGTTCCCATGATGTGGCAGGCATTGGAGATAACAAATAAAATGAAAATTATCGCTCGTAAGGGCCTTAGCTTCCAGTGACCTGACTCTGCTACTCCTCTGATTGATAAACTCCAGTGGCCCCTTTTGCCTTTTAGATCAAGTACACACTCTGCTGAGTTGACATCTAAAGCCTGTCATAACCCAGCCCAAACATAGCTTTTCATTTGCATTTCTCTCCTTCACACACATTATGTTCCAGTCAGCTGGCCTTACTGTGCCTCAGGTGACACACTGTCATCTCCTTGCCTTTGTATTGGTTAGACCCCTTTCCCTTCTTACCTCCGCCTCTCAGAGTCCTCGCTTCCGTCCAGGTTCAGCTCAAGTGCCAGCTTCTAGACAATCTTTCCTGCCCTCCCCACTGTGTTAATGCAGCCCCCCAATTAATCTTGTATCTGTTTTATACCTATATATGTATATGTTAGCTCTGCTAGACTATAAACTTCTTGAGAACAGGGACTGTCTCATTTTTGTCTTTGTATCCTTCGTGCCTAGCTTAATGTCAGGTACATAGTAAGTGCTTATTAGTGGAATGATTTCCTCTGTTAAGTTCTATGCTTTTGGAGGAATAGAGACTATGTCTTAATTATCATTGTATCTGACCCAGTACCTATACCACAATTCTTCATGTGTAGTAGGCACTTAATGAATAGATGAATAAAAGTAAAAGCATTAGACCCCTGAAGTAGGAGAGGGTAGAGGATACATGTGTATATGTGTATGGGAATACGTATGTATATGTGTTAATATACCACTGCCTTTAAAAATAATCTCCACAAATTGTTCTGATAGAGCTTTGTGAATGTGCATCTGCGTGACTAAAATTCATTATATATGCTTTTATATATGAATATATATGAATAGGTATAATATATTTTATCCCATATATAGTGATATATCCCATGTGTCTCCTATATATGTAATATACATTTCCCACATATATCCATATATTTATAAACATATATATGTATATATAACATGTACACACACATCTATGAAAGAATGTAATGAATTTCAGTCCTGCAGCTTCACATTCATGTAGCTCTAGCAACGTGATTTATGAGGATTGCTTAAAAAGGCAGTTATATCTTCCCAGTAAGAAGCACAGAACCTTCCATAGAGTCAGTGTTTAATATGTTTGTATTAAAAGTTAGTGAATGATATCGTTGTACCAGGGAAACCAACTTGAAGGAACCTTGATAATTTGATGCCAGCAGGTGGTGCTAGATCAGTCAACATTTGATATAAATTCTTTTTTAAGTTTGACTCTTAGTTTCACATCAGCCACTAGGTGGCAGTGTAATATTAGTTTGTTTTCTAGCCTGACAGACCTTCAGCCTTGTAGGGGAATTTAGAGATCATTTATTGCAGTATTTCCCTAATTTGACCAGTTGGTCAACCAGTCAGTCAACAAGAATTTAGTAAGGGTCAGCTTTGTGCTAGGTTATGAAACAATACTGGTTTTGAAACGTTGTTGAGTCTCATAGTGCTACTTTGAAGTTGTAGACTATCCCTGAATTAAAGAGAAGTTACACACAATTTTGGGGGTAGAATGGAGAAAAGTAAGACGTTTTTCATACAGAAAAATTGCTGTGAAGAGTAACTGTTACACATACAGTTTCATATTTGATATTTCAAGAGAACTGTTGCTTGCCCCATGGAATATCAGGATTCTGTAGAATGAAGTTTAGGAAATTCTGTCATTGAATCTGGCTTTCTCATTTTGCTATTTGTTCTAAACCAACAAGATAATTTTGAATCCTGATGTTGTTGTTCAACATATTAAGTATTCCTCCCAGTTTTGTGTCATCTGCATGAGAAACATGTCAGTCTTTTCTTTATTAAAGCCATTGACAGGAATGATTAACAGCACAGGCCCATGAAGTACCTGAGGGGCTGCACTTGAGACTATTTTCCAAGTTGGCTTCAACCCAATAATGATGGCTGTGCTTTGAATTTGGTCATCCAGACATATAGAAATGGTCTAGATACCTCTACATTTTTTTTTTAGAAATATAACTTGAGAGTTCTACACTTGGTTAAAAAAAAATCAAGTGCATGTTTATTTGGGGTTGACAAATTCAGGATGGGAAAGGTGGGGCTCGGTGATAGTTTGTATAGAAAATGTGTCAGGATTTGAGTGGATGTGAAACCTAATAGTAAGACTGTAGTCTGCCTTAATAGAAACAGTGGCATCATTTCAAGGGCTATCATATGGAAGAGAGTTTAGACATTTTCTATTTGTCCTTATTTTTAAGATACAAAAGCCGAGACCCAGTGAAGTAATTTGTTCAAGGTCATGCAGGTAGTAAGGAACATGGTTGGAATCTGAACCCTGGACCTCTGGCTCTAAATCTATTCTTTTTTTGTATTCCATGCTGCGCATGGTCAGTCTTTAAAGGACAGAATAACTTTTTGT
>CM053601.1:139847252-139871271 GCA_028646575.1 Pseudocheirus occidentalis
GTTCCCCCCTTAGGGAAACCAAGTGATTCTTCTCTTGTTCCTTGTTACTTTCTATACTTTCCTTGTTCTAAATATTGTATATAATATTGTGAATTGTTGATATTGTGAATATTGTACTGAATCTTGATTTTGTAATGGAATAAATAGAGTGTTCACTAATACTGTGTAATCTGAATCTTAAAAGCTGTCACAGTAGCATTCTCTCAGGAATTTACTGTTGATTGGCTTTACAGTAATATATAGGTCTTGTATGTCTTAAGTGATTATAAAGTTAAGTAAACCATTGAAGTCTTAGTTCCTTTGACTAACTAACTTTCTTTTTCTTTTTGGAGGGGACAATTGGGATTAAGTGACTTGCCCAAGGTCACATGGCTAGTAAATATTAAGTGTCTGAGGCTAGATTTGAGCTCAGGTCCTCCGGACTCCAGGGCCAGTGCTCTATTCACTGTGCCACCTAACCACTCCAACTAATTAACTTTCAAGGATAATTTAATTGTCTTTTTAGGGGAAAAACCATCCTTTGTTGAAGGGATCTTCCAAGTCTTCTTAAACCAGGCATAGCAAATTTCTAGTTTGGAACATGGCCTAACCCTAACTCTACCTCACCCACTTGGATTAGTGCCTTACACAGATGAAGAAATTCTAGTTTTCTACTCGTGTTTGAGTACTCCTTTAAAAGCAGAAGAGTTCAGAACCATGAGACTTACTTAGGTGGCACTAAGAATAGGGATTCATGGTCACTATTCTAGAAGCAGTTGCCCAGGGTACTTTCTTCATTTCGAGCAGGGGATGCAAAGTTCTCTCTTTGTGACCTAGTATTTATCTTCTTTTGCTGACTGTATCAATCAGTTAACAAATGTTTATTGATCTGCCATATGCATTGAAATGTATTGGTCTTCCTTAGAGCTAAATTCTTAGCTCAGACTTACATTGGTTTAAGATTGTTATACTTTTGTAGTAACAGCAAACTGCTGTGCTGGTGTTTTTCTTTTGGCTGTAACTCTGGACGCTCTCACTCAGTCATATTTTCTCACTAGACCACTTTACATTCCCTTAAGTGTTTGACAGAGATCCTGTCAGGTTTTGTCAGAAGTTTCAAACCAAGTAGTAAGGAGAAAGCACTAGATACTGTGATCAAAACAGAACTTGTCCAGTTAGTTCAGAGAATGTTAAGATAGGACTGATTCCAGTATAATGAGCACATATGCCTAGCTTGTTGGTAGGTGTTGTGGGGGATACAGAAGAAATATAAGACTTAGTCAGTGCCTTGAAGGGCTTCATAATCTAGTTAGAAAGAAGGCCTAACAACTTTGGAACTGTACACAATAAATGAGAGGTGACTAGACAGAAAAAGAATCTATTTTAAGTTGTCTGAAAGCACAAAAATGAATAAATAGTTTTCCATGGCAGCCTTCCAAAAGCTAATTCAACTTTAGATAATATTGACAAACATAAAGTATTTAGGTCAAGGATGATTGTCTCATAGTTTTAGTCAGACTACATACAGAATATGTTAGGAGGAACCTCAACAATCTTTATTGCATCCAGGTAAGGTCCAGTAGGATTTTGAGGAAAACTCGAAATAGACATATAAGGATTAGTTGAGGTCTAGAACTCTTTCTACTATACCATGCTGTTTCTGAAAATTATAGGAGAGCAGATTTCAATTTAATTTAAGAAGGAAATTCCTAAAAATCAAAGCTGTGTGAAAGTATTATAAGCTGCCTTGGAGAGTAGTGAGTTCCCAGGCACCAAAAGTGTTCAAGCAGAGGCTGAGAGACGGTTTGTTGGGGATGTTGTAGATGGGCTCCCTCAGGCAACAGACGAACCTATTTATTTACCTATTTATTTCTTTATTTACCTGATCATAGATTTAGAGCTACAGATGGTTTAAGTCAGCTCTTCTCTTTTCCCCCTCTTCCCCCCCTCCCCCTTTATGGTGAAGGGAACTGAAGGCCAGAAAAGTGAAGGAGTCCTCTGAGGTTACACAGAGAGTGAATAGCAATGGGAAGTCCTTTGATACCACAGAGAGCATTCTCTCCCTTACACCACTTGCTGCCCCTTCAGAGTTATGGAACTGATCTACTTTAGCAGAGAGATTAACCCAACATAGAGTCATAGGAGACTATAGTTGGAAGGAACCTCACTGTTCATTTGGTTCAGTTCCTTCTCTTGCCCCCCAAAAGTATGAATTATATCCATAAATCCCTACAAAAGTGATCTTTGACAGGAAACTCACTTTCTCAAAAGGCAATCCATTCTGTTTTTATTCATCATGAGGCAACCTGAAGAAATGGACAGAGAGCCATCTGTAGGCGGGAAAGACCTCACTTCAAGCTCCACCTCTGATAAAGATTGATTGTATGACCTTGAGCAAGTTACTTAACCTCTGGGGGCTCTAGGCTACTTTCAAAGACTCTGAGTTTCAGATAAGATGCTGATCTATAGTGGTAGATGGAATTTCTCCTCTGGAGTTGGGGGAAGTTTTTATTCTTTATGGTTTTTATTTTCTCTAAGGTCCCTTCCAACTCTAGGATTTGAAGTCTTTGAATAAAAAATAATTCTGTAGAAATCAGGATGATCAGTAAGGTAATAATTCACATTTTGCTTCTTTCCTGGAGCATTAGGGATACACTCTTGACCTAGCAGCCTCCATGCTCTTTAAGATCACCATATACAGGGGCGGCTAGGTGGCGCAGTGAATAGAGCACCGGCCCTGGAGTCAGGAGTACCTGAGTTCAAATCCGGCCTCAGACACTTAACACACACACACACAAAAGTAGCTGTGTGACCTTGGGCAAGTCACTTAACCCCAACTGCCCTCCAAAAAAAAAAAGATTATCATATACAGAAGAACTGATAACTTAGGGAATGATTCTCAAGGATGGGGCTAAGTGGTCCTTTAATATGTTATTCCCTCAATAGATGGACAGATGAGCTATAGGCTTTGTTTAAAGACCATTAGAACAACTTTAATGGTTTGTTTGCAAATCATTAGAAGTTTCGCAATAGGTAATTTGATCCCTACAATTACGTTTTAGATTTGATTTATATATTCTTTCATCCAAACAATATTCATTGAGTACCTCCTATATGAGAGGCCTTGTGTACTAAGGAGGGGGGTAGTGTAAAGGTAAATAAGGCATGGTTCCTTTCTTTGTGGGGATTTTCATCAACTAACTTGGCATTAGAAGAGGAAAATATTTTTTATCAAAGGTTATCACTCAGATAGGAACGCAACAACAACAACTCAGATAGGACTGATTAAATACACTTAGTGTTGCACATCTGTCATGTTTAAGGGCAAAGTCTTCTGGTGTAGTCTACAGGGCAGAGAAGTGACTGTTAACCTTTAGAAACTATGGACTGTCATGTACTAGTAACTCTCAAGTTTTCCTTGACAAATACCCAAATATCCTGGTTCTTTTAGCCTTACCCAGCCAAGAATGCTTCCTTGAGTTTTTTCAAGTTACTTTTATAGCAGGGGTTGCATTCACAATTAAATTCATTTTTAAGTATTATTATCAGTTTTTATTATGTTGTTGTTTCATATCCTTTAAAAGCATTTTCTACAGATTTCATTGTAATCTGTGATTAAATATTTTTGTTTGGGAAGGCATTTCTGAAATGCAAACCTATCGGAGGATGATTCATTTTATAAAACTTAAATTTGCTACAAACTTTGTAAAGGGATATATCTGTTGTATAAATTGAGTTGTAACACAGAGAGATGGTTGTAGATACTTTACCCCGCTTGGGGAGGGAAGTTTTTTTGAACAACATGAAAATAAATTATATATTATTTCAGCGGCTCCCTTATAATTTGAACAGCTCTAGTCCTCCTTTTATTACATTGAATTGGATAGTATAGTCAGATTAAGAATGGATCCATGTTTGATCTAGCTGTCACCCAAACATTTGGTCTCCTGCCTCAAATGAACTGTCCCTCGGGGTCACTTTGGTAGTAATTTAAGCCTTTGACAAGGAGCACAAGTGGTATTTGTTGAAGATCTGTAGTGTGCAGAAAACTGAGCTGGTTTCTTAGGTTGGTAACTGTGACCTGATTCATTTTGGGAAAGTGGCTACCACTGAAGCAGTCTCAGTATCATGGGACATAAATGTGATGCTAAGAAAACTCACAGAGGGTTTTTTTGGAACCACCTTAGGACTACAGATTTAAGTAAGAAATCTAGAAGGTATTTTTGTGGCAGTGATGTCAGCTCCAAGGGGGAGTGAACTCCAGGCTCTAGCGATTGGAGCTGTCTTTTATCAAATCGCATAATAATAATGAGCTGGTCGGTTGTCGTCCTTTGTTCTTGAAGAGGACCAAAATGACATCTCTATGCTAGAGTGAAGCTTCAATGTGTTGAACTTCGACTGATCAGAACCGTAGGAGCTCAGAATGCTGTACCACGGGTCAGGCATAAATAGTCCATGTGAACATTTGGGGTGAATACTCTAAATTTGTGTATCCTGCATTTCGTTTGAGCTCTTTCAGTTCTGCTTTGCTCACAGAGCACAGCACCTTCTCTGATGTGGGCACACCATGCTGGGTGGTCCTGTGTCAGTGTCTCCCGTGTCACACAATCAATTCCAAAGTTCTTGAGAGAGGCCTTGAGAGTGTTCTTGTATCACTTCTTCTGATCACTATGTAAACACTTGCTCTGTGTGAGTTCTTAATTCCCTTAATCCATTATTTCATTCCTTAAAATTGGTACCTGGAAGTAGTAATGTGGAAAAGGTTATGAATTTAAAATTTCCATTTTGAATAGATAATTCATTTTCTTTCTTTATCACTTTTTTGAAGAGTTGAATAGCTTTCAGACCAGATCCAGTTTAATGCTATATTGATTGTACTCCAGAAATTAAATTTTAAATATTCTAAGTTTGGCAGTATCCATTTGTGTCATAAACTTGTTCTTACTGGGAAACCAAACGTGTAGCACTAAGTTATAAAAAATATAATTTGCTGAATGTGATGGATTTTGTTTTGATGCATACTATAAATCATTAACCTTTCTATTCTACTTTATGACTAAAACAATGATTTAAGGTAGTAAATCTAACTATAATCATTGAATACGAGAATTTAAAAGGGAGCATCAGCAGCCATCTAGTCCAATACTTATATAATGTGATTCTTGAATCCTGTCTACCAGATCCCCAACAAGGCATCATCACATCCCTCCTTGAATACTTCTATTGATAGAAGAAACTCAATTCCTAAGCCTGTTGTGTTTCTGACAGCGCTAGTAAAAGGAAGGTTTTCCTTTTATTGAGATGAAATATGACTTCTTGTTACATATGACTGTTATTCTGTTCTGCTTTCTGGACCTAACCAGAATAGTCCTAATCTCTCTCCAAGGTTATAGCTCTTAAAAGTTTTAAAAAATCATCATTGGGGTCGGCTAGGTGGCACAATGAATAGCCCTGGAGTCAGGAGGACCTGAGTACAAATTCAGCCTCAGACACTTAACACTTACTAGCCGTGTGACCTTGGGCAAGTCACGTAACCCCAATTGCCCTGCCTTCTTCCCCTCCAAAAAAAAAAAAAGAAAGAAAATCATCATTTCCCCTCCTTCCTCTACCCCCGCTTCAAGTCTTCAATTTTCCTGCTAAAACAGACTGGAATTCTTCACTTGGATTCTTGGATACTTGGATATTTTAATTAGAAGACTGTAAAATTGCTCTTATACAGGAAAGTTGCAGAGTAAAAATGAAGAGACAAGCTATAGGCTAGTGTTTACCCAAGCTTGGCAAACTAAGATATATCCACTACAGTTTGGTACAACATTATATAGCACACAATCCTGGGACACAGGCCCTAGGGTATGAGATACCCAAAGGCTGCTTTGCTTCCACAGTAGGGAAGAGAATCAGATGAAAATTCTTCCTTTCAGTCACCTTTATTTATATAAAATTAAAGACACACACACACACACACACACACACACACACACATTTTCCCAAAGACCGATGGTAATCTACAGATTGTTGGTTGAGAAATAGAGATTTACTCTTAACTCTTGAAAAATATTTATTCATATGTCTTGAAAACTGAAAAGGGTAAAATCAAACTCTCTTTATGTGATCTCTAAAATCTAATTCATTATAACCACTTGTATGCCCAAGCTATTCATTTTTTTTTAGTTTTGTTGAATCCAGTTTAATACTCCCAAATCAAAGTATAGCATAAAGAGAATTTAGGGAAGCAACTGGACAGCTAATTACTTAGTTTCCTAACCACCATAGCAAATGACAATTTGTCCTAAAATCGGCTTCCTTCACTGTAAAATGAGGTTGGTCTAGATGATTTAAGACCCCTCCCAAATCTAAAGGTACATGAATATAAGCTTGTTAAGACAATTCCATTAGTGAAAAAAGTGGAGACTTTCTGGATTATTTTATCAAACAAGTGGCAATTCACCATGGCAGAGACTGGGAGCTACAATGATGAAAAAAATCATCCCTAGTCCAGAAGTTTGCTGTCTGATAGCAGGACGGTAATTTGTGAGAGAGGGCTAAAGGAAATCAGAATGCATTAGGAAATTTTGGAAGGAAGAGATGGTTAAGAGAGGTTATAGTAAAGTGACCAGAAAAGGCTTTACTGAACCCAGTAATCACACAGTTTATATTTGTGATTTGTTCTATATGTTGGTATGTTTTGGGGCTTTTCATGTTTAAAGTATAGACTTTTCCCCCACTTTTCTTTCCTAGGCAGAATATGAAGTGGCTTCAGATGAAAATCGAAGAGACACTGCTCTGAAGGTTTTAAACACATACTTCAACAATGGGGTATATTTTATTCTCTAGCTGATAATTGTTTGTAACTTGTTATTCTTCAGATTCAAACTTAAGACTTCTAAGATTCCAAGGGAACATGTTAAAATGCAAGATGTTCAGAGTTAATATTATGTCAACATTGTTAATTTGCTTTCTTCCTTAGATTAAAGGAAAATGTCAGAAGATTTTCCCCCAAAAAGCTGAACAAATTGTTAGTTTTTAAAAATCTTCTCCTGTTCTAATTTAGTTTCACTAGAAACTAGCTAAGGCAAAAAATAACTTTTACTGAGTCATTATTGGTGGATGATGTTATGTTTTATGCATTGCTTTATCATATTCTTGTACCTAGATTTTCTGTTCCTATGTCTATTGCATAGTTCCCTTAGCATGTCTTTCTTAGACTAAAAAAGTACTTCCTGACATAATGACCTCACAATTATTTATTTAGTTTTGTTTGTAAATTTGTTGTTTGCTTATTTTAGTCGTGTCTAGCTCTTTTTGAACCCATTTGGGGTTTTCTTGGCAAAGGTACTGGAGTGATTTGCCATTTCTAGCTTATTTTACAAATGAGGAAACTTTGACCAACAGAGTTAAGTGACTTGCCCAAGGGTCACACAGTAAGTGTCTGAGGCCAGATTTGAACTCAGAAGGATAAGTCTTCTTGACTCCAGGCCTGGTACTTTTTCCACTGTGCTATCTAGCTGCCTTGTATGTAAATGTGCACCTAATAGTAGTTTCTTTGGATAATTGAAAAAATAATGGCAGTGCCCTGCCCTCAGGGAGCTTATAATTCGATAAATAAAAAAATAATAGTTCCCATAATGCTTTGGGGTTTCCAGAGTTCTTTTATTGGAATAATCCTATGAAGTAGATAGTGTAAATATTCTTATACCCATTCCATAAATGAGGAAGCTGAGGCTCAGATGCAGAGTGATACTGTAGTAAGCATTGGAGCCAAGACTCAGACCAAGGGCTTCTAACCCCAAGCCCTGTAGCTCACCCAGATTATATTGCCTTTCTGTGGAGTTATGGCTGTTATCCTAAAAGTGAGAAAACTGAGTCTTAGAGAGATTCATTGACTTGTGAAGTCAAACAGTGGAAGGACTAAAAATCCTTGTGGATCTTCTGACTCTCCATTCATTGTTCTTTCCTGCTACACAGTGAGTGATCATTGTCACAAAGGGGTGCATGGCAGAGTGTTGTGGTTTGGGAAGGCTTCATAGAGGTGGTAACATTTGAATTGGGAAGCGAGAAGTGAGGAGCCAGAGAAAAATGGGAGATGGGGGCCGTAGGAAGGGAGGAGGTATAGGAACAGAGAAGGTGGGGAGTTCTGCCATACTGATAGAGAGCTCTGGAAGGTGCCTAGTGATGATAAGGTTCAGAAGGCAGGTTGGAACTTGATCACTTGAATGCCAGGCTAAGTCATTTAGATTTTTAAGCAGCTTGATAATGGGAACAATTAAATCTTGTAGAAAGATTAATCTCATTTTGTGTATAGAGTAGATTGGGGGGAGGGGTGAAACACTCTGGAGGCAGAGACCACTGGGAAGATGTTTATGGTTTAGGGCAGCAGTCTTCAGACCTTTTTGATTGCTAACCTCAACCAACAAAAAATTTGAGTTCGCTAATGCATGTACTTATTTGTAAATGATATATACATGCTTCCCTACTAATAATTATATGCATTATAAAATTCACAAGAACTGAGATTTTAAAAAGGAGATAAAGATGAAATAATAGTAGATTGTAGAGTCAGCTGGAAACCACTGGACTCTAATGGGTAGGGAGTGGACAAACTTGTGCTTTTGCTTTAGAGCTAGGTGGAAAACAGATTAGAGTGGGGAGAGTCTTGAAGGAGGGACACTTTTAGGCAGCCACTGTGGTAGTCTAGGGGAGAAGGGATGAGAGAGATTGTTGACTGAGGCTGTAGTAAGAAGGGGACAGATGCAGAAGATGCCTCAAAAGTAAAAATGATAGGATTTGGCCACTAATGCTCTCTTTGTGGTGAGGGAAAATGAGATGAACACAATACAAGTTGTAAAACTGGTTGACTGGTTAGATGGTGATGCAACAAATGTAATTTTCCAGTTAGGCAGCTGTTAGGATAGTCCAGATGAAAGGTGATAAGGGCAGTGAAATTGAAAAGGAAAGGATGAATTTGAGAAATAACAAGGAAGTAGAAGAGCACGTGCATTGCATTGATGCATTATAGTTAACACAAACTGATTAAATATTTACATTATTTTTTAGTTCACAGTAATTTTAAAATCATGCGTATATTCAGAGAAGTTACTTGTCTCACTGTCAGGGTATGATAGCAATGATGAAGGAATAAAAGTTTACCCTTTTTCCTTGTTTCAGTTTGTACTCTTGTTATTTGGAATTAATTTGAAGACTTTTTTTTCACTATGCTGGAGATAAAACAATGCAATCTACCTCATTATTTTACTCTCCCAATTTATCTTAAAATGGTATTTGAAATAATTTTGCTATTCATGGAGAAAAAACTGAAACCTTGGGGCAGCTAGGTGACACAGTGAATAGAGCACCAGCCCTGGAGTCAGGAGGACCTGAGTTCAAATTCAGTCTCGGCCACTTGACACAATAGCTGTGTGACCTTGGGCAAGTCACTTAACCTCAATTGCCTTTCCCCCCCAAAATGAAACCTCATTATAATGCTATAATTAGGAGTCTTGTCAACAGAACCTACTTACAGGTAAGATAGACATATTATGGTTAAATTCTTTTGATATTTCAGAAATGAAACCCCGTTGAGATTTAAGAACAGATCATGTCAGAGAACTGTCTTTCCTTATCTGACAGAGCTGCTGACCTGGGAGTGATGTATATAGTTTACCTAGATTTTAGCAAAGCAGCTGAGGGAGGATATTATGCTGTTCTTGTGGAAATAATGGAGAAATTTGGGCCACCTGGTAGTACATTTAGATGAATTCATTCAGAGCTGTTTAAACAGCTGGACTCAGAATAGCTGTTAATGGTTTGATGTCATCTTGAAAGGAGGGATCCCTTAGAGTGCCCCAAGGTTATGGGTATAGTCCTGTATCACTTGTATTTATGACTTAAATAAAGGTGTGTATATATATATATATATATATATATATATATATCATATAAAATTTGCAGAAGATAAAGCTAAAAAAGATAGCTAACATCCTACATGTTAGTTAAAAGCCAAAAAGATCTTGACAAGCTAGAACTACAATAAGATAAATTTAATAGAGGAATATGTAAATTCTAACGCTTAAGTTTAATAAAATCACCTTCACAAGTGGAGCTATTGGTATTGGAGGCAGAAAGAGAAAGATAACTAGTTCTTAATCTTGAAAATATCTAGGGATTTTAGTGCCTTATGAAATCATTATGTCAGTGGTATGAGGTCAGCCAAATATGCTAATTCTTCCATGTCCTTCACTGAGTAGCAAAGCCCCTAGGAATCAGGAGGTGAGAGTCCTAAATTATTCTGCCATGGGGAGCCGCATCTGCAGTCACTTCTAAGTGTCATAGCTTAGCAAGGACTTTGACATGTTTCAGAAGAGAGCAGCCAGGATAATAAAGCATCTTGAGTCCATGCCATGTGATAATCAGCTGAAAGAACTGGAGCTTGGTGAAAAGAAGATTCAGAAGGAAAATGAGAGCTATCTCCATATATGGGAAGGATTTTAGGGGTGGAAAAGAGGCTGACCTTGTACTGTTTATCCCCATAAAGCAGAACCAGAAGAAGGGTTAGAGCTGAAAAAAAGTCAAGTTTAGCTTTTCTGTAAGAAGTCCCCAACATTGAGAGCCACCCAAAAGCATATTAGGTTACCTCAGGATGTAGCAGGTTATGTCCCATTCTACTCTGTAGGCAGATTTCATTATATTACTTTTGATATTTTTTTCTTATGGATACTTTAATACTTCAGAAGTTCTATATTTTTGACAATGTAGAGCTTCCATTCACACCACTGAAAATTACAACCTCTTTATGCCATACTAAGTCTCATTAGTTGCTTTAGCCAGTAAAATTCATCTGCTAAATGAAGACCAACCTTCTGGTAATTAGTCAGCCTACATAAACTGGTCATCTGACAACAGACACAGTCTATCGCCAGGCCTATTCATAAAGCTCTTCTAGCTTTAGAGCACCTGCATGAGTATGTATTCTGTAGGCTTAAACTTCAGACACTCACAGCAATGACTTCCATGACTCAGTGAGACATCAATGTAGGGCTATTGTGAAAGATGCTTAGGTATTAACTGGTCAAAAAGTTCATTTTAAAATTAGATTGCTAAGGTGATAAAAGTAGAAAATGGACCATATGCTAAAGGTTCAAAAAAATTATTGCTTTATTCATGAACCAGTGTTGCCGCACCAGTAATAACCCATGAAGTTTTAGCCTTTACTATAAGGGGACCATCCAGAAGCCAAGTTGTTTCAGTTGTTGATGTTCAGCTTCCTCTTTCTCCCAGTGATATGACAGTTTGGTGTATGTCCAGTCACCTGCAGACAAATCTTAGATATCCTTCCAGGATAAACTGTAAATTCTATAGAGCATGTAAAGTCCTTCATAATCTGCTATCCCAAACTTCCTTTACAGTCTTATTAGCCTTTTACTCCCCTTCTAATGCTCTGTGGTCCGTCCAGATTGGCTTCAGTGATATCCGTCTCTTTACCTCCCATTTCCTTGCCTTTGTACTGCTGGCTCTCCCTCATACTTAGAATATATTTACAAACCCTTACCTCCATTTCTTAGCATCCCTTGTACTTCAAGGTATAATTTAAAAATAAATCTATGCATCCATCTTTTGACAGCTCTTCTTACTTATCTGGGAGCCAGTAATATTTCTCCTTTCTATTTGTGAAGCAAATGTATGTTCATGGGAGTTTTTAACGATTGTTGTAATTTTCTCCATGAATAAATTTCAGTACAGTTTTTCTATTTCAATGTTAATATTAGTTTATCTTTTGCAGTTGAGTTTTTGGTTAAGCTTGTACTTGTACAACTTGTACTTTGAAAAAACATACAGCTTTTGATAGAATAGAACTAGTGAAATGTATCAAGAGAAATTTCTAAAAGTTATATAAATATGTACACATACACATGGGTGTGTATATGTGTGTGTATATTAGTGAATAATTTTTAGAGTTATGTAAACAGTCATTCCCCATAGTATAATAGTTAACGTATATTGAACTCTTTCACATTTATTGAGTGTTCACTGTTCACATTTATTGAGTGTTATGAATTTTTCTTCTCATTAGTTATACTGTTTTTTTAACCTGTTTTTGACTTTGCAGTTTAGAAATTCTTCCTTGAGTTATAAAAACTCAACTGTTTTTTAGCTTAATTTCACAGTATTAAGAAATCAGAACATATTTTAAAATATTTAATTGGAACTCGTTTTATGTTTCTAGTTTCAGTTATGTACAAATTCAAATTTTGCCAAAATCGAACTAAAATCTCTATAATCAGTCACTTAATTTGATTAACCTTTTCATCTTTCTTCCTTGACAAGCTTTGCTAGCGAAGGATTTATTTTAAGATTATTAATTGTGCTTATGTATTTGGTTTCTATTATGTGAAGTCTGCTGCCCATTTACCAGAAATACCTCAGGACATAGTGAAAGAATGTAAAGAGAGGCTGGAGCAGAGCCCTTGCAAAGAGCTTTTTAAAGACTGTACTCGGTAAGTGACAAATGCACAACACTGTGATTATTAACAAAAGCTGTAAAATATTATATTGCCATGACCAGATCTTAAGGTAACTTTTTTCCTGCTGTCATTAAAAAAAGCTTCAGATATTATCAGAGTATTTTCAAAATTTAGATAAAATTTCCTGATTGGCTTACTTTTAAGTGAAAGGAAATAGGTTCAAAAGTAAGAGTAAATTAATAGTGAACTGAAGAATCAGGAGTTGACCTAAAATTCCCAGTGATTTATCTGCTGCCTCAAGATTCTGCCTCCTCTTTCTCCCAGTATTTCATCCTTTTTTTTAAAAATTAGCTTTTGGTTTATTTTTAGTTTACATCATTCATTTCCACGAGATTTTAAGTTACAAATTTTCTCTCTGTCTTTTCCCTACCCACCACCCCAAAAGAGCGATCCCACTGTATACCCCCTCCCCAGTCTGCTCTATCCTATATCCTCCCCCATCACCCCTCTGACTTTCCAGTGGGGCAAGATGGATCTTCCTACCCCAGTGCCTGTATATCTCAGTATTTCATTCTTAGGCATGAAAATAACGTATTAACTAAACATAAACTTCCCTGAAAACATCCTTCTTCTGGAACCTTGAATGACTTAATCTCTTTGCATGTATAGTAAAAACAGTGACCAACTTCTCAGGTAGCCAAAGCTCAAATCATTTAGAGATTTGTTGATTAGTCTTAGGAGACAGAAGCATTATGGATATTTTCAAATTTCAGTAGCCTGCTATCTTATTGATCCCATCCCCAGGTGAGGTTTCATATTAGCCTCAGTTGAAGCTTTCCTTGGTTTTACAGTCCTGTAATGCTTCTGGTTCATTATTATGTTAAGTTTCTTTAATCCTTTTACATTAAAAATATAAGATGCCTCCTCATCTATACTTCAGTATCTTCATAATGCTTTTCTGTAGGTTATTGGAAGGGTGGCATTAGCCTCATGTCACTGACGGATATTAGATGCGTAATTTGAGCAGAATCATTAACTGTTTGGTGATGGTGCCATGACTAGAACCTAAGTAATGGTCACTAAAAGTTCCTCTAGTCATGATAGTTATAACCTGGGATCTACCCCCAACAGAGTTTATAAAGAATTTCAGGAAATCTGTGAATTTGGATGACAAAATAAATGACATCTTTATTTTCACTAACCTCTAATTGAAATCAGAGGTCTTTTGTGGATGCTTTACAACAAGGCACATGCGTGAATGAGAGGATGGGAAGATGTAGAGGAGTTGTGACTTGTGTCTACAGAGTGACTTCCTTTGGCAATGAGATCATAAACCCTTCTATGTAGCTAGGATTTTGTACATTCGTTTTTGTGGGGAAACAAGCTTAGAATATCGCTTTTTCAACAGACCAGGCATCTTGAAATTGCAGCAACTGCTGTTGCCCTTTATAGCTAGAAGTATTTAAGTCACTTTTTCCTGTCAGCCTGGATTATTTAAGGACTAAGTGGAATAGGAATAGGGACTTCATGATACAGGAGATTCCAGGGAGAAGCAATTTAAGGTCTTTGCTACCACTCAGTCTTAGAGTTGCCTAGAGCACTGAGATTTTACGAGCTTTGCCCAGGTTTGCACAGCCAGTATGTGTCAGAGATGGAACTTGAACCAAGGCCTTCTTGGCTTCAAGATCAGTTCTGTCTCCACTGTATTATCTTGCCTCCAGTGTGATTGAAAAGTACTGAATAGAGACCAGAATTTCAATAAATGGATCTTTTTAAACGAAGATTAATCTTACATCCTAAAATAGGAGAATATGTTGAAACTTGAGTGGTATAGTGCAAAATGCAGTTGGGATAGGTCTGTAGAAACAGATTACAGCCTGCAAGGTCAGGTGTAGGTAAGAAAGATGATTAAAACTAATGTATAGAATGAACAGAAATGAGTAACTATACTTTAAAAGTCACTAAACTGTTCATTCTCTTTGACCCAGTAATATCATGACTAGTCCCAAAGAGATCAAAAAGAGAGGGGAAAAGCTCATATGTACATATTTACCATGACCCATTTTGTTACAGTTAAAAACTAGAGAAAAAAAAAGAACTAGAAACAAAAGTGGGTGCCTATCAATTTGAAAATGGTTTAGCAAGTTATAGTGTAGGAATTTTTTTTTTTTGGAGGGCAGTTGGGGTTAAGTGACTTGCCCAAGGTCACATGGCTAGTTTTTGTGTTAAGTGTCTGAGGCCGGATTTGAACTCAGGTCCTCCTGATTCCAGGGCTGGTGCTCTATTCACTGCGCCACCTAGCCGCCCCCTATAGTGTAGGAATTTAATGGAATATTATTATTCTAGAAGAAATGATGAAAGTGATAGACTCAAAGAAGCTTAGAGACATTTATATGAGCTAGTACAGAGTGAAATGAGCAGAACCAGGGAAATTATTTATGTGAAAAATAGGGATGGAGGACTGTAAGAGAGCACCTGTCTCCACATAACCCCCACCAACACTGAATTTCAGATGGAAGATATGATTATTAGTGAGCTGAAGCATTTTTTCCATTGTTTGTTGAGTTGAATTGAATTTGACCATTGCGGTCTTCTTTTAAATATATTTTGGATTTTTGTTTTATTTACAAAAAATGTTTTTCTTTTCATTATGTTGTTTTTGTTGTGGGTTCTTTTAATATAATCAAGAACTATTATCTGTCTCTTTATAATTCCTATTTATTGAAAAGCAAAGTCATCTCCCTATCACAGTTAAGTACTTTGTATTATTTTCTTTGACCTTTTTTTATAGTTTATGGGTGTTCATTTGGGGGAATTTTTTTTTTTGCATTTATACCTTTCATCAGACTGTAATTCATGAGGTATATTGTGTAAGATGTGGGTTTAATGCTATCTTCTATTGATAGACAAATCCACATTTTCCTAGGTACATTTGTTAAATAACTAACTCTAACCAGTTTTTATTTCCTCCAGTTTTTTATGCTTTTTGGTGTGTCTATTCCATAGCACAGAAGAGCCCTAGATTTATCCTCAAAGAGGGGCTTGCTTTTTAAATCCCATCCCTTCCCTTCTTTGGACATCTGCTCCTCGTCTGTAAAATGATTACAGTACTTAATTACTTTTAAGGTTCTTTGTATCTACAAATTTGTGATTCTGTGATCCATTAGTCTTTTTTTTATTTTTATTTTTTGTCCAGTACCAAATATCTTTGAAAATAACAGTTTTATAATATGTATTAACGGCATGGAATGTAAAAGCACATTCTTTAGCTTCCCCCCCCCCTTTCAGCATCCCTCTTTATGGCTTTACCTGCTTGTTTTTCCACATAAATTTCATTGTAGCTTTTTATTGATTTTATGAAGAAGCACCCTTGGTATTTTGATTGCTATTTTATAAATTAACTTTGAGACTATTATCATTTTTCCCCTACCAGTTTGATATATCCTTGGATATTATTTCACTGTTATTTCAGTCATATGTGTATTCCTAGTTAATTCCAGAATATATGATAGCTCCTGTTAATGTTATAACTAGGGTTTCTTTTTCTTTTTTATATTTTCTTCATCTGTATTGTAGCCTCAGCATTAAACAGTGAGGCAATGATTAAATAAATAGTAGGATAATATAAGAAAATACTATAATACAATTAAGATTGACAAATATGAAGAATGTAAAAAATGGATACCATTATAAAATAATTCAAAAGAGGTAAAACCAGAAAGGAGGACTTGCTGTGAGACTATATAAGAAGAATGATTTGCCAAACAATCTTGATAGAGAATTAATGAGAGTGATTGAAAAGTTTATTTTGTACATTGAATTTTATCATTTGAAATTATAAATTGAATTTCATAATTCAGTTTTTTAAACTGCTGTATGACAACTGAATATCAAAAAACAAAAGCAGAAGAAACATGGAGCAAAGTATATTGAACAGTAGTTTAAAGTGTAAAAAGGAACAGACCCTACAAATATAATTGTAAGCCAAGTTAGTTTAAACTTCGAAAGAACTGGTGTTAATATACAAATCTACACTATAGATAATAATACTGTCATCCATTATCATTCTCAACCATCTAAGGAAATACGTCTTTAATGGGCACTTTATAATTTTTATCATTAGCATGTTCTCAGACGCTTATCCAGATACTTGGAATAAATATTCCCAAGTAGTGTTCTGCATATGGAATTCTATATGCCATATCCATTTTCCTATTTTATTAAAATTAAAAATGTATTCTTGATCCCCACCAGAGTATTTCTGTAGCAGTGTAGTAGCACTAGTGGCAGCAAAAGTACTAGAGAGTCAGGATTCCAGTTGTCCAAATTTAACCCATTACATGTGAAATTTGTTCCCTGAATTATGCAAAATTCCACGTAATCTATTCTTTTATTGTAGATAACTCAATTTACTCAGTTGACCCATCAATGTAAAGTCATATTATAATGTAAAAAGGTATAATTGTGTAAAAATATTTTTCTAGGGTTGTCCACGATTATTTAAGTGGAAGACCATTTGAGGAGTACCAAGAAAGCATGTTTTTCTCTCGATTTTTACAGTGGAAGTGGTTGGAAAGGTATGGTGAGTGTGTATGTAGTTTCTCTCCGCTCCCCCATATTACTCATGATGAAAATAGCAACTTTAATATTTATATGTAAATTTCATTATAATTTTATAGAATTATATCAAGGAAATTCCTTATTGTTTACATTGTTTTTCCCTGAAAATTAGTGTTAAGACTTTGGTGCTGAAATCATTGAAAGAAGTAATAAAATTTCTCTTGGTTCAGCTTTATGTGTTTTTTTAATGTTATTTTTTTATGCATGTTAGCCTTCTATGTAAGGCATTTAGCGATTAGAATTTATAAGATCTTTCAAAAATCATTTATTCCAATTCCTTTTTGCTTAGAAAACAAGACTAAAATGACAGGAATGTTTTTAGAGTGCTTTTTTTCCCCTCTTCTGTATCCTCTTTCTCCCTCTTTTTTATGTTTAATAAAATTTAATGAAGATGATTAATATAATAAAGCTACCATATCTTAGCTTTTAAAAAGTGAGCTTGGCCCCCAATCAGGGATATAAGAAGATAGGACCTCCATTCCTTTGCAGTGATCAGGTTCTGTGGATATGGAACATTGTGTATGAAGTCCTGTTTTTTTAATGTATTGTTTAGATTTGCTATTTTTCTCTTCTTTTTTAAAAAAAAATAGTATTTTTCCAATTATATGTAAAGACAATTTTTAACATTTATTTTTATAAAATTTTTAGTTCCAAATCTTTCTCCCTCCACTCCCCTCTTCCTAAAATGGTGAGTAACTTGTTATAGGTTATATATGTGCAATCATGTAAAACATATTTCCATATTAGTCATAGTTGTGTAAGAAGAAACAGACCAAATGGAAAAAAACCACAAAAAAGAAATTTAAAAGTGAAAATAGTCTACTTCAATCTGCATTCAGAATCCATCAGTTCTTTCTTTGGATGGGGATAGCATTTTCCATCATGAGTCTTTTGTAATTTTCTTGCATCATTGTATTGTTGAGAAGAGCTAAGTCATTTATAATTGATGATTACACAGTGTTGCTGTTACTATACACAATGTTCTCCTGGTTCTGTTCATTTCACTTTGCATGAGTCTATATAAGTCTTTCCAGGTTTTTCTGAAATCTGAGTGCTCATCATTTCTTATTAATTACACAGTAATATTCCTTTACATTTATATCCCACAACTTGGGTTCAGATCCTCCCTTTTTTTTTTTAACGAACTCTCTTGTCACCAGGCATTTGTTATGTGCTATGTTCCAGGCACAGTGCTAAGTGCTAGGGATGTAAAGGAAAGCAAAAACACTGCCCCCTGCCCCCAAGGATCTCGCATTCTGATGGATGAGAAAACCTGTAAACAGCTATATGCGGTGGGGTGGAGAGGGTCAGGAAAAACCTTATGCAGAAGGGGAGATTTGTGATGAGTCCTGGAGGGACGAGGAGAGCATTCCAGTCATGAAGAACAGCCAGTGAAAAGTCCTGGAGCTGTAGAGTAAGTGAAGGGGAGCCAAGTGAGAGAAGCCTGGAAAGGCAGGCTGGGGCCTCGAAGTGAAAGCCTTGCAAAGCCAGAGGATTTTGGTTTTCTTTATCCTGGAGGCGATGGGATCCAGAGGTATTTGTTAGATAGGGAGGTTCTGAGGTCAGAGCTATACTTTGGGAAAGATCACTTGGGCTGTTGTGTAGAGGTTGGCTTGCAGTGGGGAACATGTAAAGCCCATCTAACCCTGGCCAGGAGGTGATGCAAATAGTCCAGACATGTGAGGTACAAACTTACACCAGGGGTCAGCATGTGAATGGTGGGAAGGAACACAGAAAAGAGCCGTTGCCAAGAGGGAAGCAAGACTTGAGGATGGTTTGTTCCATCAATGCTCCCCAGGAGTCATGGGTGATACACCAAAGCCAGGAGCCTGGGTGCCTTGGAAGGGCAGAAATGTTCTCAGAAGAGTTAGGAAGTTGAGGGAAGGGGAAGTATCTGGGGGGAAGATAATGAGTTTTATATTGGACTTTTTGAATTTGAGATAACTCCTAATCAAAAGGATAATTGCTTGTGAAATGACTAATCTATCAGTTTTTAAAGACCTCTCCAATATGGTAATTCCAGTCCATCGACAGACTTTTAGAAGCACTTAACTATATGCCAGTTATTGTGCCAAGAGCCTGGTATACCAAGAGAAAAATAAGAATCATTCTCTGTCCTGAAGGGGAAAAGAGGGAGCACAAAGCAAAGGGGCTCAAACTCTTTTTGATGAAGTAGTGTAGTATGAAGTATGATGCTCTCCTGAAAAGATTGCAGACCTTTCCTATAGCATCTCTGCTGAGTGGGGGAGAATCAGGGAGTAGAAAAGTCTTGCTGCCCGTGAAGAACCCTTTCCCCTCTATCATTTACTGCCATTAGTATCCAGAATTAATAAGGACTGAAGGGTAACTCTATATCTTATTGAAAATCTCTTGGAAAGCTTTGAAGAGGCATTCCTTATTAGGATCATTCCACTAGAAACAGTCTTTATTTCTTGTGGATTATTCCTCTAGAGGGCTCTCTAGATCCTGGCCATGAGTGCCCATTGTGCTCGTTAGCATTCATCTGGCCATCTGTGTGTTCTCTTCCACATGATCACTTAACCAAAGGAAAGATACTGAGCCTTTAATCAACTAGAATCAAGCAAGAATTTGACTTGTTTATGTTAATGCAGACCTGTAGTGTGAGACATCTAACCTATGTTCTGTTTATCTTTTTCTTTTTTTTTATTGACCAGGCAACCTGTAACAAAAAATACATTTAGACATTACAGAGTTCTAGGAAAAGGAGGATTTGGAGAGGTAAGTAATGGGGGAGCTATCATCAGCAACAGTTCTTGAGAGAGTGGAGCAAAATGAAAATTGGACTGCAAAGCATCAACTGTAATTCAATTGTTATTCCATTATTGATTTAAATAATACATTTTTTTTTACTGCTAATTTTTTGATTATATCCCAAAACATCTGTGAAAATCACCATTGGATACTAATAAAAAGCATTTGATAAGTATATAAAAATAGGTTTCATCATGTAAAGGACTCATTCCCTTATATCTCAGTGATTTCTCCTCATATGTCTCAAAAGGATTATTTCCTCCCTCACTCCCATTCATTCTATACTCAATCCATCGTGATTCAAGATTGTTCCATTTCCATAAAATGTGATTGTGTCATAAACACTTCACATAAATACAGTAGGTCATTCAGTTTTGCTTAAAATTGTAATTCAGATCATTTTGAAATACATATTTGTCATCCTAATCAATAATTACTATAAAGACTGTGAATACAGCAAAATCTTAAGAGACCTACCCCAGATTTGTGAATTATAGTCTTTTTACCAAGCAGCCTTCAAGTACTCAAATCTTTTAGATAGTAGCCACTGTAGTTGTTAAGCGTAGTTGGTTGAGAAAGAAATGTCATTGAAATATTCCAGTTGTTTTATAAAATATTTGTGAGCATATTTAAAATACATTTATTTGTTGATTGTTAAATGCCTACTGTCTGTAGAACGATAGGCTAGGTGGCTAAGTGAAATAAAAAATGTAAGGTCTCATTCCTCATAGAATTTACAGTCTAGCAAGGGAGAATAACATATATACAACAAGTAATTATAATCCATATAGACATTTATACCTTGACACCAATGCATGCATAGCAAAGTGCTTTCCTCACATCAACCTCGTAGCATTGATAGGTCAGTTGTCATTTTACATTTGAGAAAACTGAGACCCAGAATTCCATATGTGTTACATGTAGACCGGAGCCTTAGGTCCTCTAACTCCAGGACGAGGATTACTTACGTTCATTGTCATTACGTTGTGCAGGGGGACAAATGATAACACCTAAGTGCGTCCAAAACCAGCCATGGTGTGTGACGGCTGCGAGCCTCTGACCTCCATGGGGGAGGGCGTCCTGTCCTCTTTCTCTTCATCAGAATCCTGCTTGTTCTTTATCACTTTGTTACTTTTACTTTTGATTTGGGGGACTTGTCGTTCTTTCCATTCACATTGCTGTGTCACTGTATGTGTTATTTTCTTGACTGTGCTTTTCTTTGCATTAGTTCAGATAGATCTTTCCATGCATTTCTTTTCATCACATGCATCATTTCTTATAGCTCAGTAATATTTCATTACATTCATATGCCACAGTTTTTTAGCCATTCCTCAGTTTGATGCGCAGCTATTTTATTTCCATTTCTTAGTTATCATGAAAAGTGCTGCTATAAGTATACGGGGAATGCTTTTTTTGATGGCTTCCTTAGGGTTTTAAGCCTGTAATGTAGTCTCTGGTTCAAAAGATTATGTTCTACTTCATCAAGCACTGGGTTATTCAGTTCTGTTGTTTCAGACTCTACCTCCTCTGATTGATTCCATTGATCTTTCTACTTTTTAGTCAGTACCAGATGATTTTGGTGACTCCTGCTTTATAATACAAGTTTGAGATCTGGAAGTGCTATTCTCCCTTCATCCCTACTTCTCTTCATTATTTCCCTTGATTTTCTGTATCTTTTGTTTTCCATTGAAGTTTGTTACTATTTTGTCAAGCTCTGTAAAGTACTTCTTGGTAATTTGATTTATATTCATTGAAAGTATACACTAGTTCTGGTAGTATTTTCACTTTTATTGTATAAACGTGGCCTACCTGCTATTCTGCTAAGCTATTTAAATTGTTTCTTATTTCTTTTTTTCTTTTTGCTTTTTGGAGGGGGGATAGGTAGGGCAATTGCGGTTAAGTGACCTGCCCAAGGTGACACGACTGATGTTACTGTGTCACGAAGCCACCCCCCCCCTTATTTCTTTAAAGAACACTTTTTTTGCAGTGGCTAGATGGCTCAATGAATAGGACACCAGCCCTGAAGTCAGGAGGACCTGAGTTCAAATCCGCCCTCAGACACTTGACACACTTACTTAGCCGTGTGACCTTGGTCAAGTCACTTAGCCCCAATTGCCCTTGCCCTCTCCCCTCCAAAAAACAAACAAAAAAAGGAACACTTTGTAATTGAATATATACAAGTATTTTGTGTGTTTTTTTGTAGGTCAATCCCCAGATATTTTTATGCATTTTGTAATTATTTGGAATGGGATTTCCCTTTCTATTGGGGCAGCTAGGTAGATAGAGCATAGGACATGGAGTCAGGAAGAGTTGAGTTCAAATTCAGTCTCGGACAATGACTAGCTGTGTGAGCTTGTGTAAGTCTCTTAACCTCTGCCTACCTCAGTTTCCTCATCAGAATGAAGGTAATAGTAAGAGTACCTGCCTTTCAGGATCATTGGGAGGATCAAATGAGATGGTCATTGTAGAAGCACCTGCACAGTGCCCGCCCTCCAGTAAATGTTATGAAAGTGTTGGATGTTGATATTAGTAATACAGTACATATCATGAGTAATGACTGTTGCTAGGTATGGCTACTTGTTGTGTTTTGTTATTGTTACCTTGAAGCGCTATTGATTTTTGAGAACTTATTTTGTAGCCTGCAACTTTGTTGACACTATTTTCTCAATTAGTATCTTTGCTGATTCCCTAGAATTTTCTGAGCAAAGCATATTATAAGCAAAAAAGGATAGTTTGTTTCCTCTCTACTTGCCTTTATTCTTTCGATTCCTTTCTCTTATCTTATTGCTATTACTTGTGTTTTCAGAGCTCTATCAAATAATAGTGGAGAAAGTGAACACCCTTATTTCACTCCCATATTTATTGGAAAAGGTTCTTGTTTATCCCCATTATATATGCTTTTCGTTTTCTATAGATGCTTTTTTTATGCTAGTAAAAAAAAAGATCCTTCTATGCCTACACTTTGTAGGGTTGGGTTTTTGGTTTGTTTGGGTTTTTGTGTTTTTTTTTTTTAGCATAAAAGAGCTTATAGTTTGTCAAAGACTTTTTCTTAATATGATTAAGTATGTTGATTGTTTTACTAATGCTGATTTATCCTTGCATCTTGTATATAAATCCCACTTGTTCATAATGAATGATTTCTTGAATAAATCATTGTGGTCAGAGAATATTCCTGGAGCACTGACTTTTTAATCTCTGTACTGGATCCTGAGGTATTTGATTTTGCATGACTCCTCATTACCAGAAGAATGGAAAGATTGGTTGAGACTGAATTATCTGCATAGAAATGGTAATTAAACCCGTTGAAACTGATAAAATTATTGAGAGAATATAGATGGAGAAGAGAAGAGGGCCTAGGACAGAATCTTGTGGAAGTAGGAGGTGTGATATGAATAATGAGACTTCAAAGAAAAATGGAGAGTGGTCTGACAAGTCAGTGGAGAACCAGGAAAGAGTAACAGGAACACAAGTATGTTCTTACTGAATATGTGGGATGTGCTCAAGGTACAGTGCACAGAATCCAGATCACCACTTCTGGACCATTCACAGAAAGGTCTAGGAAGTTTACTTTATCTGTATTGGAAGACCCCAGAAACTATCCCAAAGAAATGCTGTTTTAAGGACATCTTTCCAGAATCTGGCAGTCCCTTTGCACCACTCACAGTGGTGGTACTAAAGAAGTGGTACCAAAGAAAGATACAGTTGTATATAGATGACTGGACTATAAACAAGAAAATTTCTGTGACAAGAAGCCATCACAGAACACCTGCATGTACTCGACTTAAAAAAAGGACCACCTCATTCATTTCATGTCATCACGGATTTCCAGAAGCAGGCTCCCCAAACCTCCCTATAGGCTGGCAGCCTGCACAGTCCCCATTATGTGCTTCCAAGGCTGGACTCTTATTGTTAATCTCCTCATAACACTCAAATAAAAAAAATAAATTAGCAATAATAATTTTTCCCATATATTCCTTTTCAGCAATGATGTAATAATCTATGTAAAGTCTTACCTTGTTTTAAGGAAAAATTAACCCTTTGCACTCCGCTGTCCCCTCTCAGGGGACATCGGAATTCTAGCATATCACTCAGATGTCCCCTCTCAAGCACTAAAACAGTTGCATACAGAAAGAATAATACTATGCTTCTTGCGTGGAAAGATAAAAGAATTATTACCATGCTCACCAATT
>CM053601.1:139871771-139922760 GCA_028646575.1 Pseudocheirus occidentalis
GGAATAAGGGACCCAGTTCTGGATATAAGATTTTGGAAAGAGCATAATCAAGCTAAAGAACATCCAGAGGACGATGTTGAAGGATATTTAGCCTAGGGATATATAAGCTGGAAAATGAGGGGTTAAAGGAGATATATTTGTCTTCAAGGATTTGAAGGCAAAGAGGTGTCACTTGGAAAGAGGCATCAGATTTCCTGTACTTGGTCCTACAAAGCAAAATCACGAACAGTGGATGGAAGCTGTAATAAAGCAGTTTAGGCTTGATATAAGGAAAAACTTCCTATTAGAGATATCCAAAAGTCAAATGGGCTCTCTTGGAAAGTCACAGGTTCTTAGTAGAAGTTTTCAATTTAAGGTTAGATGATGACTTTATGGGAAGGTCACAGAGGGGATTCTCAACCAAGTACATAGTTTGGACTAGATAGCGTCTTAAAATTCTTCTAATTCTGAAATTCTATGAAATACCAGGGATATATAACAAATAGTCCTTTCCAAAAAGAGTTGATTACGGGAGCGATAATTGCTCTCAATCCATTTTTGGTAATCAAGGAAACCAAGGAGTCTTATGACAAACCAGTATTATTAAGAAACAGAATTAAGCAGAAGTATAGCCCTGAGCACAAAATTAAAAACAGTAATATTTAAAATAGTATTCAGTGTTAAAAAAAAGTATAATATCAGGTAGTAAAAAAAACTGTAAAGCTGCTATGTTGCAAAACATCTTTGTCAGTTATAAAGTACTAATGGCAATCCATTTCAAGCCTGATAAGAATATTTCTGCGCTGCTAAATAAGTGGCAGACTGGAGTAATTCCTGAAAAAGAAGAAACCAGCAGATATCCCACTTCTTTCCCCCTCTCATATGCACAACACTCTAAAATTTAAAAAATTTTACATGCTACTGTTTCATATTAAGGACAACAGGATGTCAGTAAACTATCAGAAAAATTCTGTGATGAAAGAAGGATTTAGGTGTTCATATCTATCAAAGCCCTCTAGAAATATTACTAATTGGTACTGCTAAAATAAATTTCTTTCTATCATAGACCTCAGTATAGGAAGAGAAGGTAACAGAGAATGTTTACTCAAATATGACTAACCAATAAAAGCAAAAAAAAAATCAGTTCATTAAAATAATTGCTGTGGGGGCGGCTAGGTGAGGTAGTAAATAGAGCACTGGCCCTGGAATCAGGAGAACCTGAGTTCAAATCCAGCCTCAGGCACTTAACACAAAAACTAGCTGTGTGACTCTGGGCAAGTCACTTAACCCCAATTGCCCTACTTTCCCTCCTCCAAAAAAAAAAAAAAAGAAAAAAAGAAAGAAAAGAAAATTGCTTTTTGTATCAAATTTTCTCAGATTAAAATTTAATTTTTTAAAACATGTTCTCTAAAAAAATATATGTAATAACCTCCATGGATAAACTGATATTTTATGTATCTAAGTAAAAACAAAGCCACAGAGTGCCTTGTGAAGATTAGGTCAGTAACAAATCTCTGGTATAAGCTATCACAGAATCTCAGAGTCAGAAACTACCTAGAAGATCATATCTATGCCATGGTAAGTGAGAATACCCTACACAGTATCCTCAATAGGAAATCACTCAGTCTCCACTTAAAAACCTTGGGTGAAGAGGAAGTTACCACAATCTGAAGCAGCGTATTCCCCTTATGGATACCTTTGAGAATCAGAAAGTCATCTGCAATGTTAAAGCAGCACCTATGTAGAAGTGTGCAACTTCCACCCACTACCTAGTACCTACCACTACTACTTCTACCCAGTTAAAGAGAAGTACCTTAGGCCTACAAGGATGTTAATCTAATCATTTATTTATCAGCTGGTAAAAGAATTAACAAAACAGACTGAAACTCAAAACTTGATAGTTTAGAATTATATCATTATGAATTAAAGACAAATGAGTTCTTGAGATGTTATTTCAGACCTACAGAAATCAAGATGCCCCACGACACTCTCACATACATCAAAAGTGCTTAGATTTTATTCCACAAAAGTGTTTTCACTCTACTCCTCTTCATAAACCAGTCTAAATTAGGAAGATGCCACTGTTTGATAACACCATGGTGTCTAATCATTTAGAGAAATGTTCTCTCAAAAAGTAGTAAGGATGACCATTGGATAACAAAATAATTGGGAAGTAGACTAAGAAAACATGGATGAGCTGAATGGAGAAATCAGAGATGACAAATCCCAATCATGATTAACTTTTAGAAATATCTGTTTGAGCACATCAGAGGGAACATAATTAACCACTACCCCTAGATATAAACAAGTGATCTAAAACAGGGCCTAGGAAACAGTGTTATGAAACTGGGGAATATGGTCATTTGTTAGTGTAGTACTCACTAGAAAAGAAGTTGAAAAATCCCCTCACAAAATATTAATTATCCCTTATTGCAAGAGACAACTCAGTACTAGTTACTTTTCAGCTTTTAGTTTCATTAAATTTAAATTCAGTACATATAGCTTAAGCACCTAACACATGGTCACTGAGCATGCTGTCACAGAAAGGCACTGGATTTAGAGTTAAGAGACCTACACTCCAATTCTGGCTTCTATAAAAACTAGTTGGGTGACCCCATGGGCAAGTCATATAATTGCTTAGCCTCATCTACAAAATGGAAATAACACTGGCAATCTCTACCTAATAACGTAGTTCAACAAGCACTGAAGCAAAGCTTACTAACTGGTAGTTGTGGGGAAAGAACTTTATTAACCTTAAAGTGCCACATAAATGTTGGTCGTTATTCTTATCTGTCTATCATTTCTAAGTAGAGCTCTGTGCTTAGCTTACCTCTGCCTCCATTTTTACTGCTGACTGACGTAAGGCAGAAGTACAAGAAGATGAACTACCAGGCAGACATGAGAAAATTGTCTCTCTACAAGGCACTGTATATAGCTTAATAATGCAAGTTGGGAAGAATGAAACTCCGCTGTCACCCCCAGAACCTATGTGCTTCAAATGAGCAAGTAACCACATGCCTGCATTAATATTTATGACTGACACCTGCAGCCCATCTTTGTACAATTAAAAACTCATATCAAGTAGGATCTCAGAGCCAGCTATTTTCCTAAAGTGTAGAAAGGAAATGCTGAATATGGCATATGTAAATCTAGCATGTTTATTTGAAGCAGAGATCAGATTTACCAATATAATTTTTTAATGCATTACACTACGAGTGATTCTAATCTCCCAGAAAAAGAAAAATACATAGTCCAATATATAGAGATATGCAATCCCTTTAATTTTCAAAAGGACCTGTAGCTGGAAAATTAGGTAAGGACAAAGTTTATGACTTGTTACTTAATATTTATTAGATACAAACAATATATTAGGCATTGCACAAAACAAATGGTCTCTGCCTTATAGGATTTTACATTCTAAAGTGACACGGCACATATTGCATATACTGTATACATATGACATATGTTGCATACTCTGTTATATATAAATATAAAACATTATGATATACACAGCATATACAGTAAACTGCCTATAACTAAAACCACACAAAACATTTGTCATTTATGGTTGGCTTAATTTTGTGCTATTTTATATTGCATCTTCTCTTTCAGTATCTCTAGTTTGATATGCCACATACATAGTAAGGAGATGAGACCCTTTAAACCAGTGGTTCTTAACCTTCCTAATGCCATGACTCTTTAATACCTGTATGTGGGCATAGCTGCATATGAGAGGACCCGCCTGGAGACAGATAGAGGTGCGGTGTCTCAGTTCCTAAGACCATCAGAAATATATGTTTTCTGATGTTCTTAGGTGACCCCTGTGAAAGGGTCGTTTGACCCCCAAAGGGGTTGTGACCCACAGGTTGAGAACTGCTGCTTTAAACTATCCATTTAGTGTATAAAGACTCCCTGGTAGAGTTTTTAAAAGGTCTTTAATAATGGAAGGAAAGAACAGAGCAAAGGTGAAGTGACATAATTCTAGGCACTTACATATGTGAAAGCCACAGGGTGGGTGGCAGAATAAGACCAAGTTAATTAGTCATGAAAAGTTCTATTTTACTAAAGGAAAGAAAATAGGTAAAATAGGTGAGTTAATTCAGCAAGTGGTGAATGAATATAGGCATCAGCTGACTGACAGAAAGTTTTAATATGAAGAATAAGGATGACTCAAGCTGAAAATGAGTTACCTCAGTTTCCTGTGTCTTTCCTCCCCAAATCTCCCATGGTCTTCCTCCTTTTCCTTCAAAATCTCCTTTTATTCCCCCTCCCTTCCATTCCTTCTAGAACACTGTCACTCCCTTCTAGATTACTGTAGCAATCCCTAGTCTGAGTCCCCAAATCCAGTCTCTCCCCTTCTCCACTGCATCCTCCTTGCACTAATTATTGGAATAATCTTCCTAAAACTCCACTTTCATGCTACACTAAAGCCTTCAATGGTTCTGACTGTCGACCTAAACAAAGTTCATCCCTTCTCTGTGTCTTTCAAGAGCCTCCATTACCCAGCCCCTTCCTGTCCATCCCATCTTATTTCACACTACTCTCTTACACACAACCTCTGCCCAAGGCAGCAGTGTTCTTATCCCATAAGCATGTCTAACTTGTTCCTATCTGTGTCTGCTTGTGCTGCTTTGGCCTGGAATGTCTATCCCTATCTCCTACCCTCTATCCATTCCAATTAGGCCAATGCCATCCAGTGTACTTCATCTATTTTCTCTTCCAGAGAAGACTATATCAGTCTTCACTGAAAGTCCCTTTCCCTTAACTCCTTTGAAAATTGCAAACCATACTACTCTCTGGCATTATATTATATGTTTGTTTTGCACTTTTTGATACTTATTTCACATATGCTACTCTCATCTCCACGAATAGCGTCTAAATTTCTGGAGGACAGGCCCATGTCTTATACTTTTTTAGTGTCCCCCACTATATCTACTGGAATATACCACACGCACTCCACAAACACTTAGATAACTGATGAGAAGGTATATTTAGGGAGCTATGAGATTTTTCTATAAATACATTATTGACACATCTGGAAAGCAAAATATAGCTTTTTAAAAAGATCAGAAGAACTAAAAGAGGAGGCAGAAAGAATGACAAGAAGTTGATTTCTAGTGTGACAGGATCTAGAAATGATATAGCTGCAAGAGCACTGGATGAAGTCAGTAAGTACTAGAAGCGAGTTCTAATTCTGGCTATACTACCACCTGTCTGATCTTAAAAGTTACTTCACCTCTCTGGCTCTCAGTCTTCTCATCTACAAAAAAAGAACGAGTTGTACTTGATGACCTTTTAAAGTCCTGACAGCCCTCAATAAGTCTATGAGCCTATGAATATGATCTCTCCTGATCTTCACAAATCTAACCACCAAAAAGGAGAAGAAAACATTCCAGTTCTTAGCCAGCCACGGGCTTCTTTAATTATAAGCAGCTCACAGGTAAGAACAACTCACAGGACAATAAGAGTATGGCCATTATAAAGGTTAGTATTGATAGTCTATTAGATGTCTAACTATAATAAGACTTAGAAACTGAGAAATCCTGGGTCATTGTCCTTCAGCTTACAATAAAATGCAAGACTCAGGGAGTCTAGAAAAGGAATAATCTCGAAGAGTAATAAAGCTATTGATTCTTCACTAAAGATATCTAAGTCTGTGCTTATGCCTCATACAAAAGGTGCTCTAATATTCTTTAATGAAAATAATACATCTTTTCATTGCTTGCATTCACAAGCAACATGCAGTTCTAATGACTTACATATCTTGAACAGGCACTGCATATGGGCAATGATGTAGGCCCAGAATTTAATAGATGGAAAGTAGCTGGATCACATTTGGGCAAATACTTCCTAAATGAAAAACACTTAATGATCCCAAGCTTGTCATAGTCATGAACTCAAACTTTTTAAACCAAATATTCTTCTGGTGATGTCATAGGGGTAACATCATGATCTTGTTAGAATCAAAATTACAAAGTGTTCCAAAAGAGGAAGGGAAGAAATAGACATTTGCAAAACACCTACTATGTGCCATTCACAATGTTAAGCACTTTTATAAACATTATCTCAGTTGAGTCTCACAACCTTATGAGGCAGATGTGATTATCCCCATTTTATAGTGACTTGACTACAGTGACACAGCCAATAAGTGCCTGGGGCTGGCTTTGAACTCAGAGCTTTCTCATTCCAGGCCCATCCTTCTATCCACTGTACCAAAGATATCAGACCCACATATGGCCAGAAAAAAGAGGTAAGCCAGTCATGTAGAGAGTGAGGGATGATATATGTACAAATCAAATGTTCCACTGTTATCTACTGGTATCCAGTGGATTGGACAGAGCCTCTATGAAGGATTTGAAAGGACACAAACAAAAATCACCTGGAATGAGGCAGGATGAACAGGATGTAAACTGCAATAGTTAAAAAAAAAAAAGAGCCACAACAATGAAATCAAGATTCCATTAAAATACTGAAGCAAACATTGCCAACACTGCTATTCAATTCTCCATATTTGTTAAGTCAAATCACAGCCCACTGGAAGCCCATGGATTTAGGCTGTTTCTATTTAGAATTCCTGGAAAGTACAGTGGCTCAAGAGGGAATCTATACTCCCTCCCATATACATATGGTATTACATACCATCCACTTTCAAGGATCTAGAGATGCTAATAAGTAGAAATGTGTGTGTGTTGCCTTTCAAGAAACTAACTCTAAAATTTGGGGGCTAGAGTAACTCTCCAACCTTAACATGCTATGGTCTTTTGATCCTCTCATGTTCATTTGACTCTGTCCTTTTTTCTAAACTGCCAAGAGCACAAGCTCCAGTGCTACTCCATTTTTTTTAGGTCTATACAGAGAAATGCCCATTCTTTGAAACATAGAAGGCTAAACAAACCTACACCAATTTCCTCCTCTTCCTAGCTGCAGAAAGAACCCCAGAGTTGGTATCAAAAGACCTCAGTTAAGATTCTAGTTGGACATTCCCTGGTGATCATGGTCAGTCACTTTACCTCTGGGTCTTAGTTTTTCTAATTTGTAAAATTGGATAACCATAATTATATTACCCACTTCACAGGGTGGCTCAGAAAGTGTTGAAAACAGAAAAAACAGAACCACAGGAAATTATAGTATGGTACAAATTTCTATTTTTGGACATTTATATATGAACAAGATGTGACTATAAAGTAAGGAAACTAATTCCTGTGAGGTTTATAGAATCCATCGTATTACTTTAGTTATGCCTCATAATAATTACAGTTCATTTCTATAATGCTTTAAATTTTTACTAATAGCTGATATTAATACAGTATTTCATAGGTTACAAAGTATGTTATAACCATTATTTCAATTGAGCCTCACATCAGCAGTATGAAGTAGTATAGCTATTATCCCTATTTTGTAAACAGGAAACTGATGGGGCAGCTAGATGGCACAGTAAATAGAGCACCAGTCCTGGAGTCAGGAGGACCTGAGGTCTAATCCAGCCTCAAATACTTAACACTTACTAGCCTTGTGAACTTGGGCAAGTCAGTTAACCCCAACTGCCCTGCCTTCCCCACCTCCAAAAAGCAAAAAAATAATAATGATGATAATAAGGAAACTGAGGTACAGGGAGTATAACTTATCCAATATCATGCATCTATCAAGTCAGAGTCAAAAATCAAGTCCAGGTCTTGTGAGGAAAAGTTCAGCGCCTTTTCCGCTCCACCTCAGAAATACATTGTCACAAGAAGCCTAGGGAGGGGGCAATATACCCATTTTACAAAAGTGAAAACTGAGGTTCATAGAGATTTTTTTCCACTCATATATAAATGCATATCCACCTACATATATCCATTTCAAATAATGCATGTCTACTTCAAAAATAGAGCTAACTAGCTTAAATGTCTGATATTTTCTTTCATCTTCTACATTTGATGTGATAAGGTTACATGTAAGATCTTAGTGATCTATCAATATGGAATCCTGTGATGCTTCCCTATAAATAGGCAGTTATCAAGTAGAAAGCTAAAGTGTTCTACTCAAATAAACACAATAAGGAATTGTGGGAAAAGCAAAGGATCACAGTTTTAGAGCTGGAAGAAAAGTTAAAGAATATTTCATCTAACTTCTCCATTTTACAGGAGAGGACTGAGGTCCTAAAAAAGATGGACATCATCCAAGGTCACACAGGTAGTATGACAAATCATTGGTCATCCCAGTAATAAGAATTAAGCATATTATTTATTTGGCATACTGCTGACTTGGCCAATTAAAAAAAAATTTGAGGTATACATCTGAGACTTAGAATAACTACCCCAGTGCTTTATCATCTTATAAAGATGACAAGATACTGGGGTAAAAAGCACTTTTTCACTCCAGTTTTGTATAGGTTTGGCTATCTTGTGTTAACAATTAACTAGTAGAAACTTCAGAATTATGATGTCCTAGAAACTGGTCGAGTTAAATATGATGATGTGCACTTTGGAGTCACTATAAAAGGTCAGACTCAGACAAGTAAAATATAACTTTTTTCTGTTCTTCATAGATAAAACTTCAAAATATCAAAAAAATATAAAAGATGATTACACCCACACTCTTCCAACCAATTTGAGTTTTGTTGAGTCCTCAAAATCTTAAGATAATAGTTTCTCTCAAGCTTGCCCAACAGAATAATTTTCTTTGATGGACCACATTCTTCAGAACAGACCTCAGCTTCTAATCAAGGGCAGGGCTGTTGACAAACAGCAGTGTATTTCCAGACACATCAATAGCCCTTTGGTTGTAATCTGAGAACCACAGATGCAATCCACAATGATGGTGGTAGAACTGGCTGAGGCTCCTATTCATTAATGCAGAAGAGTCACTGTTCAGAAACTAGAAGAATTATTCCAATTATTTCTTCAGCAAAGTCAAGAGCATTAGTGTTAGAGTAAAATGAATGCTGACAAAAATTTCACAAACTCCAAACATGAATGTGAAAACTAAAAGCCTTCTTTGCTGTATTTCTAGCTAACAGATGTCACTTTATGTGAGTAATTTAATAAGGTCATAAATTATATGCTATTTTCTTCATTCTGCCTTTCAGTTTTTAACTACATTTAACTGGCTTTAAGGAAAAAGTTTTATCAAACTATATACAAACAATGTGATCAGTAAGGAATTCTCAAAGTGGGGTCTGGAACCCCTTGGAAGTCCCTAAGACCCTTCAGGGGGTCTGCAAGGTCAAAACTATAAATAATATTAATTAACACAAAATTAATCATACTAAAATGTTTTAATTTCTAATATGGTAAATATTAATAAATATAACTCATGTAAACAAAAGTTCTTTTGGGTGGGAGGGGGTGTTCCTCAACAGTTTTTAGGAATGTAAGGAGTCCTGAAATCAGAAAGTTTGAGAAGCCTCACAATAAAGCCAAAAGCAAAATATCATCAAAGCACAATAAAAAGAGTAAGTCCTAACATGAGCAGTACACTAACAGTCACTATCCTAGGGTCACCAAAGAGAATACCTTTCATGTCACCTACCAGAAAAGGCTGTTAGAGAAATCTAAGCCCCCTAACCTTTGGGGTAGAGTTCTTCCAGTAAATAATGCAGCCAACTTGTTAAACTCCAATTTGAAAATCAACAGAATACCTGCTAATTATAGCAACATCCAACTGCCTTTTGCAAGCTGAAAGTCAGGGAGCTTGAATGGAAAACCTGCTTTAGAATTCAGGTACACTATATACTGTGGGTACCTGGCTGCTGCTACATATTAACCATGGCTCACTAAAGTCATCCCCATACAAACTAAGGACAGCGTTTGAAGTCATGAAGGAAAACCCAGATGATGCAAATCTAAATTTTTAATTTCTTCCCTTCTGTTCACCAAGTCCTAAAGTTCAACTTCAATTCTGTCTACAGGTGCTCCATCCTGAAATCCAGCTGCATAGGAGTGCCCCACTCAACTTCTTTCCAGTCACACCTTGAATAATAAAATCCAGACCTCTCTAGGGGTCCTCTGCCTCAACCTCAGAGTCCTTTTCAAAGAGTTTCCTTCCCTGTCCAGATTCCTGCCTTAAAGTCCCTTTATCTCTTTCCTCAGAAGCTCAAAGAAATCCTTCAAGCCCACCCTGGTCACTAACCTCCATCCAAGGAACCCACTATTTCCTTCAATTCAAGAAAGACTGCTCAATTCTGTTTTCTCTGAAGTGAGGGAGTTGATTGGTTAGATAATTTTTAAGGTTCCTTCCTATTTTAAATCAATGATCCTATGATTTTTCATTACCCTCTATTCCCTTCCTCAAACCCTGACCTTCCTGAGTCTAGCCTGCCATACTGCGCCCCATTACAAGACATCCTTTACCTTCAGAGCAGCCCACTTTCTGCCCTTCACTACTACCCTTCTCACCTCTAGCACTATCAATCAGCCACCAAAGATTCAAGAGAAGTTTATCATTGTGTTTTTCTCTTCCCAATTCCAGTACTGCAAACCAGGTACCAAGTTGCCACAAAAGTTTATAATTGCAGAATGTGCTTCAAAAGCAGCAATATGGTGTAGTGAACAGAGAACTGAGGAGTCATGAAGCCTGGATTCTGCTCTGGATTCTTCCAACTAACTAAACTAGCTTTGAAGTCACTTAACATCTCTAGACTTCAATTTCTTAATCTGCAAATTCCTCAAATTCGGACAACATTTTCTTATAAGTAGTTTGTATTAACTGACTTCCCGGGGTTAATGGTACATTGAAAAGTAAACTGGAATTGGCGTTAGCCTGTGTTAAATCTCAGCTGGATCATTTACTTAATTCCAAGATTTCTTCCAACTCTTAATCTGTGATCCAAATCAAAATTTCTATGGCTCTGAAGGGAGAGAAGAATAGAAATTGGATTTAAATTATTCCCTGGAGTTCAGTCCCTCCACTTCACTCATCCCCTAGTCCCCCAGAGACTCAGAAAAAAAAATTTTCTTAGGTCATTCTGGCCTTATTTACTATTAGGACCTACTCAAGTGATAAAACTAAGACCCTCCCTCTCAGCTGTCAGTCACCTTGGAGACCAGCTATACTGAGGCCCCTACCAAAAAGCCGCAGAGATCACAGCAAGAGATGTTTAATGGGTATGTGATTCTGGCCTAGGAGTTTGGTTCCTGGTTTGGAAACAAAAGAAAAATAAAATGACAATTCCCAACAGGACATAAGATGCCCCCTTCGTGTATCACAGGGAGAAGAAACCACGGAGGAGGGGGGGGGGGAAGGAAGGATAAGAAAAAAAGGGGAGGAGAGAAAAGAGTTTACCACCCCTTTGTGAGTCCCCCTCCCCATTTAGGATCCCCCCAGGGAAGGAATAGGAAAAGGAAGTAAGAGAGAAGGGGGTTTACTGTCTTGACAAGCCCACCCGGTGTAAGACCCCCAGGGAACGGGGATGGGGAAGTGCTCTTCGGCTCCATCTTCTTTCTCCAGAACTGACAGGTAGTAAGGAAACCAGCCCTCTCACCCGCTGCTAATAAGGAGAAAAAGCGATCACAACTTTATGCAACTGTCCCAAGTTTGCTTGGTTTCAATGGGCCAGCGGATGAGGACAATCCACGGGAGGAGTTGGGGGTGGGGGAAGACTGACGACGGCTACACAGGGAGATGTCAGAACCGGGAAAAGCGGCCGTCAGGGGAGGGGGAGAGGGCATCCAAGTGGGGAAAACACGAGAAGGGGGAGGAAGGAAACAGTGGGGAAGGAAGAGGGGAGCAGCAGGGAGAAATCAGGGGAGGAGAAGGCAAGCAACCACGGCGGGGATGGATGCAGGGAGACAAGAGGGCTTGGGGACCACGGAGGTGGGGGAAAGGGGTGGGGGGATGAGAGGAGGGAGGGGACCTAGAAGGTGGTGCCTCGAGGGTAACAGAAGTGACAGGGACCGAAGAGGGGGTGACTCGAGGAGGTGCCGATAGTAACCAAAGAGGGGGTGGCTGGAGGGTGACAGGGGCTGAAGAGGGGGTGACTCGAGAATAATGAAAGCGATGAAAACCAAAGAGGTTTTCAATCCGGCTGGAGAGTAACAGAAGTGACAAGGATTGAAGGTGGGGAGTCGCTAGAGGGTAACAGTGAAAGGGACCGAAGAGGGGGTGACTCTAGGATAACAGGAGTAAAAGAGGCCGAAGAGGAGATAAGTGGGACCAAGGAGGAGGTGCCTGGAGAATGACGGGGACCAAAGAGGGTAACGGGGGGGACGAGATAACGGGGAAGGGGTCGCAGAGGAGTGAAAGACCTCGGGGAGCTGGGCCAGGAGGAGGACCAGCGCCCCGCCCGGCGGGTGGGGGGGCGCAGGGGAGGGGGCGCGGGCAGCCGGATCCGGAGGGAGCCGAACGGGAGAGAAAGAAAGTGAGAACAAGGGTCCCTGAGCCGCCATGTCCCGGTTCCCCGCAGCCCGCGCACCCTCCTTCCCGGGCCGGGCCGAGCGGACCCCCGGCTCCGCCACCGCCCCCCGCCGGCCCCCTGGGACCCTCCACTCTTCCCGCCCAGGCTCGGCCGCTGCCGCCGCCGCCACACCTACCCCCGGCTCCGCTCTCCCCGGGTAGCTCAGTTCCCGCGGCCGCGCGCGCGCCTCCTCAGGCCCCGCCCCCAGCACCTCCCCCAGCCCTCCCGGGAGGCGGTAACAGCGTCCTCACACACCGCGCCCCGCCCCCTCACCCCGCGCGCCCCCGACCGCGCGCGCCAAGGCCCGGGCTCCAGGGCGGGAGGCGGGACTTCCTTTGGCGCGCGACCGCCGCTCGGGGCGGGAGCTGTTAGGCTGCCTTGGGGACGGAGGACAAGGCTCGGCGCGTAGGGAACAGCCGGAGGAGCTGACGGTAAAGAGCGGCGGGGCACGATTTCGGCTCGGGCTCTAGCAGGAGCCCCAGGACCGGCCCCCGACGCTCGTATCGGTTATTTCTGCATCACACCAAGCTTCTGATCGTCCCTTCGGTCTGGCCACACTGACCTGGCCGCGCGACACCCGCGACGCCCCCTCTTCTCCCGTCCCCGTGCTTTTCCCCTGGCAGTCCCCCCTTCCTGGCCTCCCCTCAGTTCATTCTTGAACGGCAGTAAAGTTATTTTGCAGTTACTTTGTACACAACTTGGTTTCCACAGCTGGTATTCCCATAGCTCCCAGGGTTTGCAAAGCGCTTTTCCTGTTAACTCGTGTGATGCCTTCAGCAACCAGGGAGGGAGGTGCCGCTGTTAAACCCCATTTTACAGATAAGGAAACTGAGGCTTGTCTTGCCAGATTTCAGACCGAGATATCCGGAACCCCAGGTCCCACCCGCATCCTCTGCCCACACAGACCTTTACTTACCTGCGCGTGTGTTGTCTGGGCAGAGACTAGAAGCGCCTGGAGGGCAGGCACTGCTTCCTTTCTCCCTTTGTGTCCCTCAGTGCCTGGCACTTTACAGTAGGAGAGAAATAGATGCTCGCTTGCTTTAAAATAATAAGTGTTAGGGAGGAAGCAGTGCTGTGGAAAGAGCTGACTTGTCTCTGAAGTCAGGATTTGTGTTTAAATCTGAAAACCACTGCCTTTGGGACCACAGATGAGTCACAGCCTTCTCTGGCCTCCATTAACATCTCTGTCAAATAAGGAGGCTGGAGGAGATAGCCTTTGGGTCCTTTGCATGTGTAGTGGACAGGATTTGGAGTCAGATGAGGTAGGTTTGAATCCCAGTTACCTTCATGACCTTGGGTAAAACACTTTGTGCCTCAGTTTCTTCTTCTGAAATTAAGGGATTGGACTAGGCCTCTAGGTCACTTCAAACTTTATGAAACTATGAATTACAAAAGATAGACTGGAGTAATAATAATAACAATAGCTTACAATGATATGACATTTTAAAATTTATAAAACATTTTGCATAGCTTATTTCAGGTGAATCTCACAACAGCCCTCTAAAACAGGTGATACTATTATGCCCTTTTTAGTGTAAAAGCGTGAGCCTCAGAGATCATAAGTGATTTACCTGGGATTACTCAGGTACCAATTGTGAAAGGCAGGATTAGAAACTAGATCTTCAGGTGAACTATCCAGTCTGCCATGCTGGCCTTAGAACAGCAGTTCTCAAACTGGGAGGTCGCAAGCCCTTTGGGGGTCGAATGACCCGGTCACAGGGGTTGCCTAAGACCATCAGAAAACACATATTTCCAATGGTCTTAGAAACTGAGACATGGCTCCTCTATCTGTCTCCAGGTGGGTCTGCCCACATTCAGATGTGCCCGCATACAAGTATTAAAGGGTTTTGGCATTAGAAGAGTTGAGAACTACTACCTTAGAAGATAGAGAGGATATGGAGTGCTGAACATGAAGGTCAGGAAGACCTAAATCCAAATCCAGCCTCTGACTTTTGGTATCTTTATAATCAAGCCCAGATTATTTAATTTCTTTAAGCCTCAGAAGACTTAAAAGAAGTGGGAAGTTGTAGTCAATAAGGAGTCAGTCAAATATTTATTAAATGCCTATTATGTGCTAGGAACTATGCTAAGCACCAGTTACAGAAAAAGGCAAAACACAGTTGTCAGGGAGTTCCCAGCCCACTGCATCCTGAGCCATCTCCAGTCATCTTGACCTTTGTCTTGCCGCTGAACTTTCAAGACTCTAGAAGAAAGAATGAGGTGAGAACTTTACCATGGCTCAGCCTCACATGCATCCAATTCACTCAAGTCAAGACTGCTGGTGTCTTTTTCAAGAACTTTTCCTTTTCAAGAAGAAAGGATGAACAGGGAGGACAACATGAAAATGACTATGTACAAACAAAATAAACAGCAGGAGGAACTAACAGTTACGCGATGGTTTACTTATCTCATGAGAGGAAGAGCTCAGGTGTTCTTGGGGGTAGGAGGTGAGAAGAGGGGATTTTGTCACTTCTTTTAACTGACAGCCTTAGAAAAATGCACACCTCATATACAGGACCAAATATACAGTAAGACCAACTTGCTACTGCAAACACATAGTTAACAAAATTATTTTTAAAAACAAGTTTTATTGAAGAAAAATAAGAGAAGTAAATAAACAAAAAATAATCCACAAAATATAAGTCCCCAGGGTCACAGTCCAAATAGGATGGCCTCTTTTGGTTGAAGGTGCCTCCCCATACAAGTCATATCTTAGAATAGTTACGGGGAGCAGGATGGAGATAGACAGTAGGGATGGAAGGATGTTTTGTTTCTCTAGCCTCTTTTTTTATTTTCTTTATTCTGAACTTAAGAAATGGAACAAGCATTTCCATAATATAGTAGAACAGAAAAAAGATGATTGTACATGAAATTGTACATTTATTGTGTACAACTTGCTATTCCTTCTCTCCTCCATCTTAAATGACTTCTGTTCTTTCGTCCACACAAGTTCTCCAGAAAGTAAGAGCGGTTCTTTAGGCTTTCCTAACCTTTCTATGGGCAGTTAGAGCATAGTAACAGACCTGAAGACAAGAAGACTCATCTTCCTGAACTCAAATCTGGCCTTAGACACTTACTGCAAAATGAGCTGGAGCAAGAAACCTTTGTTGCCTTTCTTACAACATAAGGGACAAATGTTTTAAGAATCCTCCTTTCTTCCACCAGTACATATATTTCCATGTAGATTCTTCCCCCTTACTTCCAGCAAGAAGACCATTATTCTCCCCGATCATTCAAATAGTAAGAGAATAAAAATCTCTGGACCTGATAAATGTTGTTGCATCCCTAACACATAGTACATTGCCTAAGACACATGTTTTGTTGAATTATAGAATCTCAGTCTTCAAGTTATGCCATATGGGGATCTACCTGGAGATGAAATCACATGATAGCTGGCTGTTGAAGGACTATTGCTGGACAGAGCCATTACTCTTGTTTACTTAGCCCCAGAGGACCAACTAGGAGCACCGGAAGGAAGCTACAAAGAGACATGTTGGACCTTATTGTAAGGAAAACTTAAGCGTAGAGTAGACTGACTCAGGAGGTAGTAGATTCCCTTTCAATGGGGGCCTTTAAGCAGAAGCCGGAAGAGTTCTTGTTCTGACAAGTTGTAGAAGGGATTCTTATTTAGGTGTGAATTCTGTGGCTCCTGAGATTCTTCTGAATTGTTGGACTAATATTTTTATATTTCTGTAATACTGTGATGTTTGCAGTGTGTTTACTATAAGGGAGGTATTTCCTACTTCATTTCTCAAGGATCTGTGATTTCCTTAGCATGGGCTGCTCTTCCAGCTCTTCATCTCTTCTGCAGATTACATCCCCTTTTCATCTCAGTAGATGGTCTTAGGAAGTTCCTATGGCTGAAAAATTAATCACCAGGACTCCTTCCTCTATATTAATCTCTCCACTTAATTGTGATTCCAGAAGAGGAAATCATGAACTCAAACAGCCACTATTCCTTTCAGGTGGCAGCCTCCAAAGGGGACCATCTCCCATTGTCCTGATCTGTATCTTGCCACAGGACCCAGATGGCTCTAGAGGAGAAAGTGAGGCTGCTGACCTTGCACAGCCCTACCTGGCTTAAATCCAGTTCATTTGCAAATCATGGAGTCATCTTCCCGATGCCATGGCCCTCTTTGAGAACAGAGGACACACAACAACCTCCAATGGTATTGAACAGAATATACAGAAAAGAAGATGGGGGCACATGATAAAAGGTGCCTGCTCTAGCCCTGTGCAACATGGGAGCAAAGCCATGTGTAACTCCAGTTTCAGAAAGATTCTAAGAAGAATTTCTCACATTCCTTTAATGACGTCTCATTTTCTATGTAATGTTTTAGCTTACTCATTTTATAATACATAATGCTAATGCTAATATTATCATCACCTCACAATAACCTCATCATACAAGGTAGTACAATCTTCATGTTACACATGAGGAAACTCAACCACAGAAAGGTTAAGTATCTTAGCCAAGATAAGTTCTTACTGAAGATAGCAAGGAGCAGAGCAGGCTTGGGAGCCAAGTTCTGTTAACCCCATATCCTGTACTCTTTCTGTGTCTTTGATCTCTACCTCCCTGATTGAAATTAAGATGTAATTTTTCTAAATATAGATCCAATTTAAAAAATGACAGAGGATACTGCCTCCCTTCTCTCTAAGATATCCTATAACCAGCTTACCCCTAGAGGGATGTGAATATTTAGTGATGAGATCCCCTTTCAAAATAGCCTTTTGATTTTGACACAGTTACTCCAAAGACTATTCAGGAATAGTCTGAATATTCAGTAATAGTAATAGTCTATTATATTCTTTTCAGGAAACATTTTAAATTATCCATTATGCAAAAATCCTTTCCTTCCACTGAAATGCTAAGAGACAAAACTATAATTCAAGAATCCAGACTATTAGAACCCAATGTTTTCTCATTTAAACAAAAAAGAGATAGTATTGAGATATACACAAACATGGCTATAGTCTCACAAACTAAAGGGTAAATCAATGTAGCAAGTCCACCTACTAATAATATTTGAGGTTCCTGAAGCATACGTGCTAGATTATTAGCATATATTCATACTAATTCACAACACGAAATATTAAAGTGCAATCTTATAACTCTCCTACCTTTTGTCAATGTGTATCATTCTCTTATATTATTATTTTATACGTAAGAAAAATACTTTCTAGCATGGAGAATGTAAAATATGACATGTTGATAATCAGCATATAGGGTGGTCCATGTAGCATGTCAGTACTATAAGAAATTGAGGGCCTTAGCGAAGTACCATCTCGGGATTTTTTCTTATTGTCCCTGTTCTTTAATATCTCATCTGACTGTGAATTCTAATGGTCACTTCCAGTTCAAAAATTCTGTGATTCCTACACCCGATCTTATTTCTATCATTTCTTAAACTAGTTACTCTATTTCCTATCCAGTCACCAACTTAGTCTCCACATTCTCTTCTTACTGTAAAGGTGAGGAGAAGGGAAGTGATGGAGCCTTGTGACTGATGAGCAGCCAGGTCAGTGTGCCCAGGCCAAAGAGAGCATCAAGAGAGACTTGGATTTTTAAAATTTTTAAAATCCAAGTTGGTTGGTGAGTTAAGAGGTGGCAAACCTGAGTCTCTTTAGACAACTCTACCGGGAAGGTTTAGTCTGATAAGAATATCATCAAGGAGTGGTAGGGCTCAAATGAATTCAAGCTGGCAAAAAAAAAAGCCCAGAGCACCAAAAAGGTTTGGGGGAGGGAGGAGGAGGGCAAAGAAGGCAAATAGAAAACGAAGAAGACCATCACTACTCGAGGGTCAATGGGGATATGGTAATTGATGACAAAAAGACAAAACTGCTCAATTCTTATTCTGCTCTATTGTCTATGCCAAGGAGAGTAATCTTTGAACAGGAGGAAAAAAACAAAACAAATATGAATAGCAGAGAGTTTATATCCAAAACAGGTAAGGTGATGATGAGGGAGCCTCTGACCACCCCTGAAGAGTTTATCAATCCAAAATGAACTTTACTTCCTAGTGTAAAGAACCCAAAGATGTAATTGGTGAGCCATGATCTGATTGTGGACAAATTACAGTGAAGAACAGGAAAAGTAATAAAGAATTATTCAGTGACTCTCTGTCACTCCATTTGTGGCTTTCTTTGCAAAGATACTGAAATTATTTTCCATTTCCTTCTCCAGGTCATTTTACATACAAGGAAACTGAGGCAAATAGGGTGAAGTGATTTGCCCAGGGTCACAGAGCTAGTAAATGTCTGAGTCTGGATTTGAACTTGGGTCTTTCTGACTCCAAGCCCAGTGCTCTAACTCCCTAGTTGTCCCAGAAAAGGATTAGAAAAGGGAAAATGCTATCTTAATTTTTTTAAGGGGGGGAAAGATAATAAAGTTTGTAAACTACAGGGCAGTGAGCTTGATTGTATTGCCTGGCAAAATTCTAGAATTTATTGTAATTGTGTGGGGAGAGTTTCACAATCAATCTTTGAGCTTTTATCTGGAACTCTGGAAGTTTAATTGCCTAATTTGGCTTCACTGGCTACTAACTAGGAGAGACACTTTGGTGACTGTGGCTGCCCCCAAGATTTCTCTAGCTAAGACTCTTGGGAATTCACACTTTGCTAGTCAACAGTCAGTAAGCACTTACTAAGTATTTATTCTGTGCCCAGAATTGTGCTAAGGACTCAAGCCCTCAAGGAGCTAACGTGTGTGTGTGTGTGTGTGTGTGTGTGTGTGTGTGTGAGAGAGAGAGAGAGAGAGAGAGAGAGAGAGAGAAAATAAATAAAAGATAATCTCAGAGGCGAGGCACAAGCATTGAGGATGGGCCAGGAAGGATCTCCTGCAGAAAGTGGAATTTGAGCTAAATCTTGAGGGAAGCCAGGAAATAGAAGTGAAGAGGGAGAACATTCCATCACCCAGAGAATGACATGGAAGGCATCTAGAAAAAAAGGCTCATAGTTGGGAGATAAAGTATTGAGTGGGAGGAACTGCTAAAAAGTTAGTGTCACTGAATCACTGACCAAGTGGAAAGGAGTAAAGTATGAGGAAATGATAGGAAAGAACCAGATTATGAAGGGCTTCAAGTACCAGTCAGAAAGGTTTATATTTGAACCTGGAGGTAACAATGAATCACTTCAGTTTATTGGTGGGGGGTAAGTGGAAATATGGTCAGATCTATACTTTAGGAAAGTCATTTTGGCTGCTGAGTGGAGGATGGCTTGGAGTGGGTAGAAATTTGAGACAGGGAGACCAAGCAGATGGGTCAGTTATGATGATAAAGGCCTGAATGGAGGTTGTGGCCATGTTGTTGTGGTGTTTAAAGGTGTGTTGCAAAGTCACCTCAAAAGAATTCAGAGACTTGGACCATCTCCAACCCAAGCAAAAGCATTTATTAAGGATTATGCTCTCAACAAGGAGGCTAGGCTCCTTAAAGAAACCAGCAGCTTAGCAAAGAAAGACAGGAATTTTTATAGAGCATAAGATGCAATTAAATCATTACAAAATATAAAAATAAATACAAGAGGGGTTTATTGATATGGGGAGAGGTTCTACTCTTGGTGAAACTGGGTATGCAGCTACTCAGAATGCACAGAAAAAAGCCCACGGTGCTGGGGACATGTTAATTATGATGATGATATTATAATAAGCCTCTCAATATCATAAGTTCACCTAAGTATAGTTCTTTGCTATTACTGCAGAGACATCTCCTTAGGCCCTGATTTATTGGTCAAACGTCCTGCTTAGTATCCTGTTGGCCGCTTTCTTGTTGGCTGGCTATTGTGATCCTGTCTGAGACTAGATGGATGGGCTCAACTGCTGCTCTAGTGAGGGAGGCAGTGAGGCATATGAGGAAGTTGGGATATTGGGGCTGGGGGCAGTGGCTAGACTCCATCAATGTGATTAGAGAGAAAGTGACTTAGAGGAGAAAGGCTGTGATTTGTCAAAGAAGCCAGTCCTCTGTGCTAGTATATAAGACTTGATAAACTACTTTTACCTTTTTCCTAAGAGGATTGGGGATAGAAAGGAATGACCCCTGAGCTAAGATCAAATCCTAGACTTCTTTCTCTTCCCAAATGTGCTAGAAAGCCACACGCTTCAATTTCTGGAATCTTTTCCTTTCTCAACTAGCTTATTTATAGATGAGCCTTGGGTGGGGTGGTTAAGGATCTTCAGCCTTTCAAAAACAATTGATTGGCAAGCATTTAAATGATTAATATGTTCCAGATACAGTTCTAGGTGAAAAAGGTGAAACCATCTCTTCCCGTAAGGAGTTTACATTATAATGGGAGAAATAACGTGTCAATATAAATATATACAGAGCACATACCAGGTAACTTCATGGGACAAGGCACTAGCTGCTGAAAGGGGAAAAAGGGACAGGAAAGGCCTCATTTAGAAGGTAGTACTTGAGCTGTACCTTGAAGGAGAGTAATGTTACTTCCTTTTTTGATTATTAAATTGTCAGAACAGGGGAATACTAAAGATATATGTTAAATTTTAGAACATTTGACAAGGTATTTTGTGGGAACAGACTAAATCAGGATAAATCAGAAACAATTGAACTAAATAACCCAATGTTCAATAAACTCCAAAACATAAATTATTTAGGAAAAAATCATTTGACAGAAATTTCTGAGAAAAAAATAGAAAATAGCTTAGTATAAATTAGATTTAGACCAATATCTTATGCTACTTATCACAATGAGCTCAAAATGGATAGGTATACTATACGTATATAATTGTACCATTTTTTAAATTGAAGGAAATCATATCAGACATCTTTCACAATTACAGCTAGAGAATGAATTTTCAACCAGACAAAGGATAAAGGTAATTGCAAAGAATAAAATAGACAACATCTCTGGAAAGTAGAAGACAGAAGGGAAAAGGCACATCTAGGAATCCAGATTCATGACGTTAAGAAACACCATTAAGTGTTGAGAGAATTGCCTGTTTCCAGATAATTATTACAAAGACATTTCCTAGTAGTTCTCATTGGTACCACTAAGAATCTATTTGCTGTTACTGAAATTGGCAGTATCTTTAAGGGGAAATACAGTGGAAAAGGTGGAGAAATTTGAACTAGCAAATAGTACAGTCAGGTGAATTCAGAAATGGTCAAATGGCTAAACCCAAATAGTGGTCATTAATGGTTCAATGTTAACTGTTAAGAACATAACCAGTAAATCATACCAGGTTTGCTGTGGCTCTGTGTTATTTAATATTTTTGTTAGTGATTTGGAAAAATATGTAGATGCTTATTAATTTTGTAAATGACAAAAAGGCAGATGACAGGATTCAAAATGTACATTGAACTAAATCTAATTCAATGAAATTCCATGGGAATGAATATACAAAGTCTCATGCTTGGGTTCAGAAAACAAAATTCAAAAGACAAAATGTGAAGACATAACTGGGTTTTTAGTATACTTCAAGCTCATTATGTGTCAACAATGTGAGAAAGCAACTAAGAAAGGTAATTCAGTCTTCAGCTCAATAGTCCCATTATACTCTACTCGGGTCAGACCACATCCTGAGTATTTTGCACAATTCTAGGAGCCACACTTTAAAGGACACCGATAAGCAGAATAGTGTGTGGATAAAGGTAACCAGGCTGATGGAGGTCCTCAGGTTTTTCCAAATGAGTTTACATTCTAAATCAATGTTGCTCTTGGCTGCTATAGTCTCTGCTTGGCAAAGAGATTGAGTGTTTGCTGGCTGAGGCAGTTTCTAAGCTCTTGTGGCCTACTTGGTTTGATGATTAATTTATATCACATAGGAAACAGTGGTGGTCTGTGTCAATAGGTATTCTTTTATCCATTTCCTATTTTCAGAAACTTATTTACATAAGTTAAATTGGAGCTGTTTTAATGGTATATTGTATCTTCTCATTTTATGTTCAAGGTACTGAAATAGAAAACTGGTTCTTTATCACCACCCTCTTTTCTTCCTGTCATTTCTCTTTATAACCCTTTTATTATTCTCTATACCATTTCCTCTTCTGTATGGGTTACTTCCACTATAATTCCCCTTAAAGATATTGCCAATTTCAGTAACAGCAAATAGGTTCTTAGTGGGACCAATGAGAACTACTAGGAAATGTCTTCGTAATAATTATCTGGAAATAGGCAATTCTCTCAACACTTAATGGCATTTCTTAACATCATGAATCTGGATTCCTAGATGTGCCTTTTCCCTTCTGTCTTCTCCTACTACCTCTCTTCCTCCTCTTCATACGCTTATATGGGGAAGAGAGAAAAGAATAATCAGACTAGACCAGCATGTACATCTGGAATGGAGGTGTCAAACTTATTGTCAGAAGATGGCAAGCTGCCAGCAAAGCTCCCCAGTGCAGCCTAAACCAGTTTAAAATGCAATTGGAAAATGTTAAAATAAAAACATAATACAACACAGATAATGCTAATTTGTGGTTTTCTATGTCAATATGTGCCAACAGGGATCCTTTTTTTATTTTATCACTAGTCTGAAAAAATCAGCAATTAAAGCCAATAACAGATACCTATGGTACAGAAACTTTGATATGGAACTTTGTTAATACAAAAATATGTAATGGGATATTAGAGAAAAGCATGGGGCGAGCAGAGAAAGGGTTTCCTGAAAATGGGAGTATCTAGTCTGTCAATTTAAAGAATCAGATTCTTGGAGTTAATTATGTTTTCAAAGTGCTACTGTTTTACATTCTCTTCATCAGGTCTTCTATTAACACCTACCCAGGTAGACCAATTTCCCTTCAGAAACCAGGCCAAGCCTAGAGATGGAAAAACAATAATCAACTTCTAATTTTAGGACCCCAGCAGAACTTTTGGTAGAACCTAAATAAAAAACACATAGTAGGGGGCGGCTAGGTGGTACAGTGAATAGAGCACCAGCCCTGGAGTCAGGAGTCCCTGAGTTCAAATCCGGCATCAGACACTTAACACAAAAAACCTAGCTCTGTGACCTTGGGCAAGTCACTTAACCCCGATTGCCCTCTAAAAAAAAAAAAAAGCAAAAATAAAAATAAAAAAATAAAAAAACACATGGCACACACTCACAGCAAGTTTGGGCTTTCCCACACCCTATTAGGCTTGGTCATTATAAAATGTTTATACATATCCATAACATGGGAACTGAAAGGATGTGAAATTTTTAAACCTTTATGAATAAACCAGCAGATCTGCCTCTAGCTGTGATAAGCTCCTCCCATCCTTTGACTGCATGAAGGAATTTTAGGACTTCCTCTGCATATGCTGGTTAATCTCCTTTTAATAATCTTTTTCCCCACAAGGAGAAATCTGAATTAGTAGAATTGTGGTCAAATGATATAGGTATAAATTTGACCTTCCTGAAAAATGACTGTTTTATAGGAAATACCTTCCATATTCTAAATACAGGTTTAATTTAGAGAGAAAATTTTTCCTCTCATTCACTAGAAATATTAAAAGATGCAGTAAAGCACTATATTCCTCCCAAGAAACATTTAAAGCATTTTATACATGCAGGGAAACAAAACACTGGCTCAGAGATCTGTCAGATGGATAACGTGGTTACTGTACAAAGACTCAGTACCACAGGACTCTTAAACTGTCAGTTAAAAATCAACTACAAAATACAATAGCAAATAATCAACCTTTAGGTGACTAGTTTAAAATTCTTGTGTTGATTTCTACTGAGGAGGATTATCAAAAATGGGACTTATTGGAGATGTGTCCCCAAGTTCTTTGGTGATAAGGGATTAATTACAAGAGCCCACCGTCAGATTCTGCGGTGTGATCTCAAAGACGTAAGGACTGCCATCAACTATTCCAGATCATATCAGCATTGTATAGTACGCTTGACTGAAGGTCAAGATTCTTGGTTTGACATCAGCTATGAAACCTTGAGCCAGTCACTATCTATCTGAGCCCCAATTTCCTTATCTCAGAAATGACATTTTTGGACCAAAGGATCTTTAGATCACTTTAATGAGTGAATTCAATGAGTGAATATTTGCTAATTCTCCATAATTCAATTTGACAAGCTTTTATTAGACATCTACTAAACCTAGTATAGTGTTGTGTTATTTTGATGTGATACCAGATACTACCAAATAGATATAAAATGAAAAAAGTTCCTGCCCTTAAGGAACTTTATATAATTGTAGTGATAGGAGAAATATGTAGAAACTAGAAAATACAGCAATAATTCTTGAATCCCTTCGTAACCCAGGTTCATTGCTGGATATTGGGGATAAATATAACAAGCTTCTATCCAATACATTTACCATTCTCTGACCAGGCAGAAACTATAAATCAATAGCAAAAAAGTTTGATTAGGACAGAAGAGAAAATTAAATATGGAAAGAAAGTTTGAAAGCCATTCTTTCCACATGCACACATGTATATACCACACACACACACACACACACATTATAAATGGAATATGAGCAATATCAAGATCACACAACAGAAAAGAATTATTTTGCAGAGAACTCACTATGAAGGTCAGGTCAGTCCCAAGAATCCCAATTTTTAGATGAAACCATGGAAAAACAACAAATCAACATGAAACCGAACTGTTGTTCTGATGATCTGTAATGATGAGTTCTTATTAGTGACAGTAGTGGAAAAATCATATTTGGACTCAATCAGCTTGGTATCCAATCACTAATTTATTATATGACAGTGACAATAGTACTGAAGAAGAAATCCATCCTGAAGACAATACAGTTTGAAAGGTACTGAGATCAGCTTTAAAGATGCTGATGAAGATTCCAACAGAATAGTAAAAAAAAAAAAAACCCCGATGTGGTACTATTACCAAAGGTGATACAGAAAACGTAAGTAAGCACTGACCCCTATGCTTACTTTCTTATCCCTATAAGATATAAGAGTGGTCTGGACACGATCAAATGTTTATACCTATCGAAAATAAAGAAAGGCAGCAGGTAGGGTTTTATAGTTGTCTAGCTCTTTAGTATCTTCATAGTCAGAGGATGGACTGAAAGGTCAGATAGATGTAGGGTAGTTAGGAAGACCTGAGTTCAAATCCAGCCTTATGACTCTGGGTAAGTCATTTAATCCCTATATGCCTCAGTTTCCTCACCTGCAAAATGGGGATGATAAGAGCATCCACCTCATAGAGTTGTTGCGAGGACCAAATGAGACAATATTTGTGAAGGGCTTAGCACAGTGCCTAATGCATAACAGATGCTTAATAAATGCTTGTTCCCTCCTCCGGATAATATGCCGTCTCACTGTTATTAGTTTGTTACTTTTCTTGAAACACATCGGACACTGTAGGACACAATGAAGCCTCAGAGACTCCTGAAATAAGCTGTCTCTCGCACATATGCTAAGGGCATATACAATTCCTTGCCAGATTTGACCATCGAGATAATTTGACTCAGTGATCCAAGAAACATTATCAAGTGAGGCATGAAGCAGAGTGCTGACAGCATCCAGCCTTATCATAGGGGATATTCTCTATGCAAACAACAGACAGAAGAGCATTGTCATTCCCTAAGGGAGGAGAGGTTCTCCGGATGTTTCTGTTTGCAGATGGTATCGTAGTGATATATCAGAGAGCAGATACTGTCAGAGAGCAGTCTGATCATAATAAAAAGCAAAAATAATAGTTGACATTTATGTTGCACTAAAGTTTCCAAGGGGAGTTGGGTGGTGCAGTAGATAGAGCACCAAGCCTGACGTCAGGAATAGCTGAGTTAAATGTGACCTCAGATGCTTAGTAGATGCATAACCCAGGGGAGCGAGTCATTGTGACCTGTTTGCCTCAGTTTCCTCACCTGTAAAATGAGTTAAATGAACAAATGGCAAACCACTGCAGTATCTTTGCCAGGAAAACCCCAAATGGGGTCCCCAGAAAGTTGGACCCAACTAAAATGATTGAACAACACTGTTATATAAATTTGCTCATATGATCATTGCAACAGTTCTTTGAAGTAGACACTTTGGTTATTTTTATCCTCATTTTATAGATAAAAATCCAAGCTGTATCTGCATCCATGATGTATTAAAAGAATCAGAAGAAAGTTTCTACCACATGGCATAAATCCTCCAATGGAGAACTTACAGAAAGATATGAATCAAAATCATACAGATGAGATTTGCACTGGTGGAATAGCCACTCTGGTGAGAATACAGGACCTCTGAAACATGGACTATACGTTTGTGTCTATATTTAAGTAATGAATTCATCAAATATATATTATGTTTCTATTATATCAAAGGAACTATGATAGATACTGGGAATACAAAAACATAGTTCCTGTCTTCTCAAACTCAGGTGGAAGAATAAGAACATACAAGTATGATATAAAGTAGAATAAGACAAGACAAAGGAGAAATCTGGACAGAGTACGTGTTTGGGGAAAGAGATCAGAGAAGGGGCCATGGAGGAAGTAGTCCCTGCATTGGACTTTGAAGAAAGAAATGAGTTTCCCAGAATTTCTGAATTGGAAGAGACCTATGAGACCCTCCATGACAATTTGTACAGAATTCCACAACATTCCTAAAAATAGTTATCTAGGCTTTTGCTTGAAAACCTCTAGTAAAGGGAAACTTTCTACCTCCTCAGTGAAAGAAATTATTATTAATAACCAATGATGTGGGGGTGGCTAGGTGGCACAGTGAATAGAGTACCAGCCCTGGAATCAGGAGTACCTGAGTTCAAATCCGGCCTCAGACACTTAACACAAAAAAACTAGCCATGTGACCTTGGGCAAGTCACTTAACCCCAACTGCCCTCCAAAAAAAAAAGCAAAAAAAAAAAATAACCAATGATGTGGGGAGAGGGAGAGTTCTCTCCCTTTTTCTAAAGTCCTCATTTCAAGACTCAGCCTCTGAAGGACAGAACTAATGATAGTACATAGGATTGACATTCTTCTCAATCTAGGTCAGGGGTGCAGAACCTGCGGCCTTGAGGCCACATGGGTCCCTCTAGGTTCTTGGGTATGGCCTTTTGACCGAGTCCAAGTTTTACAGACCAAATCTTTTTCTTAAGTGGATTTACTCTGTGAAGTTTGGATTCAGAGTTCAAAGGCCACGAGTTCCCCAGCCCTTATCTAGGTATTAATACCCTACCCACATTACAAGGAATGTAAGGTGGTCTACTCAGGCTTGGGTGGGGGATCCTTTGTGTAACTTGCCCAAGACTGGGGTGATTTGAAAGTAAATGGCATAATCAAAGTCATGTCCCCCCTCATTAGAATAGGATCACCTCATAATAATATTCATTCTTTCTCATTAATTGTTAACTAATCAGAGTTGATTGCCACCCTCAGGAATACCGACTGTTCCAAGGGCATATAAACTGTGAACCCATCCCCATGAGTCATCTTTGATCCAAGAGAGATGGCCAAATTATTATCCCTTTTATTAATGATATGCTAGCATAATTAATAAAATTATTAATTACTCAGAAACTACATTTCTCAAACTTTTCAAATGTCACATGAGGCACCTTATTTTACCTCTGTTCAGCACAAAATATTTTTTGGGGTGTAAATAATCTTTCATTATTCTGTACTTATAAAAAAGACCAATTAGCATAAGCATTTCTACCTAAAAAAAAAGAATAAAAAGGGGAGTATTGAATATGAAACTTCAAATCTCTTTCAGCAGCAGCTTATCTTTATTTTAAAGAGCATATCAAAGTAGCATGTTAGTTTCAAAGCTGTCCTGACTATTTGTGTCACTGTGAGCCTCTCTTTGTTCTCGTTTTTTAAAAATGCTTCATCATTATCACTCACTTCCCTTCCCCCCAAAGCTTTCTCCTAGATAAAAAACCTACCTTCTGTCTAATAAGCCACCTCAAGAAAAAGCCATGATTTTACATATGTGTGTGTGTTTATATGTATGTATATCTGTGTATAAGTCATGGCTTTTACATAGATGTGTAATACATATACAAAATACACACTGTGCATGTGTGCATACATGCAAGCATGTGTTTGTGTGTGTATGAGAAATTGGGCAGCTGAATTTGTTTAAGAAGTTTTTCCTTTCGTGTAATCAAACCTGCTCCTCTGCATCTTCCACCCATTGTTCCTACTTTTGTCCCCAGGACCAAACAGTGCAAGCATAAGCTCCTTTACACCATTCTTTCAGACACCTGAAAACAGTTATCATGTCCCACCCTAAGACTTCTCTAAGCCAAATAGTTCCAGTCCATTCAAACATATGGCATGATTTCCCTCACGTTTCTGGTCATGGATGTGTCTTGTCAATGTTCTTCCTAAAATTACATTCCCCAAATTGACTAAATATTCCTTGACTGTTCGGACAAAGTGAACTTATCCCCTCTCTCATTCTGAATACATTTTTATTTCTTAAAACAGTTTAAGATTGCATTAGATTTCTTAGAATATGTCAAACTACTAACCCATTTTGAGCTTATTATTCAGTTGTTTCAGTAACATCCACTTCTTCATGATCCCATTTGCAGTTTTCTTGGCGAAGATACTGGAATGGTTTGCCCTTTCCTTCTCCAGCTCATTTTACACATGAGGAAACTGAGGCAAACAAAATTAAGTGACCTGCTAGTAACAGAGTCACATAGAAGCCAGATTTGAACTCAGGAAGATGAGCCATCCTGACTTCAGGCCCAGTCCTCTCTCCATTGTTACCACCTTACTCCCTCACTCTAAACACATTTCTAAAAAAAAAAAAAAAAAGATTCCACAAAGCCTTTCCCCATCCCTAGCACCATAGAGGAACACACATTAGCTTCACTCTCAGATTTTCCTAGGGAACTTTATCTGGATTTTTGCTTTTCCTTTTCGCCATCATTTGTACTATACTTATCTCCATGTAAGCGTGCATATTATTATTGGGAACTGCATTTCACCATGGGGATTATTTGCAGCACACCTATTAGGTGGCTGGATATAGATTCTCATGGGATGCAACATCTGAGCAGAGAAAGAAGGAAATGGTTGTACGAACAGAAAAGTATCTCATAGTCCCTTCCTTTAAAGAAATTCTGTTCTACCAGAGAAAGACAGCAAACCACTGTTGTTTATGTAAGATTGAAAAAAAACATCTCCTTGGTATCCCTCATTAAAATAATTATCATTACTTTCATCTTCTTTCTCCAATATTTACTGGATGATCCCATGAAATCTCCAGGTCTTCATCATCATTCATAGAAGTATAAGAAGTTGCTTCTTCTTGTGACGGTCCAACTGTCCTTTCTGCCAGAAAGCCTTGGATCTGTTGCTTAATTCAGTATTTATGTTTCTTTTTCACTGTTGTATCTTTCTTCTGCAGCCCCCTCCCCTCAACATCTCAGCAAAGAATGAGTGTCCTTTGTATTCTCACAGACTCTTTATTACCTGCATGAAAAATGTTCATTCTTTCAAGGAATACATCATTTTTCCTCAATTTTCTTCATCATTCTATCTTCATCCTGAAGAGTATGCATTCATTTCTTGAACCCTTTTCACCTTTCCCTCTTAGTAGGGTGACCAAGCTATACATGGTGCATACATAGATTTTAAATAGGTAATATAAACATTGTATACTTTCTGCATTGTATTATTCTATTCACCTTTTATACTTACTTGCATTAGTTCCCCAGGTCTTTCTCTACTTTCAAAAAATTGTTTTAGCTAATCCTTAGTGCTATGGCAAATTTTCTATTTTACTGTGCTATTTTACAGCTCTGGGGACTCAGTCACTGAGGGTTTCTGAACAAGTTTTGCTTTATTTATATAAAGTTACTTCTTTCATAATAATACAATACTATCTATTTCTCTGCTTTTATTTGGCAATTATGACATTGCTGCCATGTTTGAATGCAATAATTCCCATTTAGTGATTCTCAAATTCCTTGGGGTTCACAACAATGATCTAAGGGGTTCATCTTAAAAATTATTTAATGGTGTCTTAAACAGTAAATAGTTGTCTAATTATGTTGCAAATATATTTCCCTTTGTGACAAGCATGTGCACGTTTAAAGCATTTTAAGTTTCTTTCTGTGGTGATTTAAAATCATCATGATAATGCACACAATGTTAGTGTTCATGCAGCAATTATATCAAATTCTGACATCTTCTGGCTAAGTTCTTAAAAATTCTGACTTAATTTCTAAGTTCTAAACCTGTTCTTGCAACTTTTCAACCTGGCAACAAATTTATTTTTTAAGTTCTTAAAGTTCTGATTTAATTCAGCTCTAAGATCTAAACATATTCCTGTAGTTTCCCAATGTGACATTGAATTGCTTCCAAATCACCACAGAGTTTAAACATTCAAGCAAAAACTGATTCCTAAGACTGGTTAAACACATGTAAGTAGCCTCATTTTATTCCATACACTAAACCTACCTCATTTTTCTCTGTTACGGTCTAACCATACCTCATTAGCTGTATAATGATGCAAATGTCAGATTTTGAAAACCATGACCATTATATGCACATTATAAGCCATCATGGACCATCACAAACATTCTACAGAAACACCCTTTACATTATTTCTCATTGTAGCATTAAGGTTGTTTTCCAATTGAAATTTTTTTCTCCACGTATGTCACCATTTTTCTATCTGGCAGATTTTCAAATGAACTAATTGGCAACACTGGTTGATCATTCAGTAGAGTTCCTGTGAGAGTATACCTAGATTGTCAGTGACAGAAGAGAATAAAGTCACATCTGAAGAGATTCTTTCTTTACAAAGGTTAGTTTATTATATATAAGTATTATTTTAAAAAGTAAAGCAATATATAATTGAACTTTAAATATATTTATCACTTAATATAGCACTGTCATTAGCTAGTAGAGAAGTAAATATTTTATATCATAACTATTCATTTTTTTTGATTGGTAAAATGGCTAATAAAAATATTAATTTCTATCTCTCAAAAAGAGAACTTTAAAACTTTTCTTACCATTTCCATAGCACAGTTGTATAAGCAAACATTGCTTGTTTTTAAACCAAAATAAAGAAAGAAATCATGCAAAATCAATTTTTAGACTGTTTGTCTGGTATTGAGTCAAACATTGCAAGCCTTTCTTCAAATACAAATATCCAGCACCAAAATTAAGGAGAAACACACACACAACACACACACAAACACATACACAACTATTACATTATGTTAAATATCTTTAAAGTTGTAACTTATTTTATTAAATGCTATTTGTACTCTACAAAGTGTGTAAAATAAATTTAATATGAAATCATGAAGATAATATTGAATATATTAGACTTTCTTAGATTACTTCTTGTAATTTTTGCAGAATGTTCCAAAAATATTTATAATTATATTTGTTTTATAATTTTATATTTAGAATTTTTATAATAGCATGTAGAAATTTTTATATTTTATAATTATATAATATGGTTTCAATATGAACCTTTTTAAGCAAAAGCTATTATTGTTGTAAGCCTTAATAAATAAATATGAAAATATTATGACTAGTATATTAAATTACACTGGGGATTAACAACACATTTTTCTTTTGATGACAATAGTTCATGAAACTAAAAGAAAAATTCTAAACCACTGCTCTAATACAAGCTGAACAAATAGGTCACGTGTTCTTGCTGCCAGAGCTCCAGATAGCTCATTCCCAGTCACTTTATTCTCTTGCATAGGCATGTAGTCTTCAGATCCTTGCAGAGAGTGTGAAACTTTAATAGAAGTAGTCAAATATGAATGTTTTGCAGACAGCAGTGACTTCGGTTTCACGTAATTATAGACATTTTAAACTAGACTACACCTTCAAAGTTCATGGGGACTCATCCTTCATTTGACAGAAGAGCCAGCTGAGATTTAGAGAGGTTCAGTGACTTTTTCCAGAGTCTAGAATTGAGTGAAGAACCATCAGACCCAAAATATAGGTAGCCACTCCAAACCTGTTATTGTATATGAAGAGGATTACAGTATATCGATCCTGTTATTAACAGGAGAATATGAATTATTTGTCTTAACAATAACTAGTAATTACTAGTTATAAGAAGTCCTCTAGCCCAACTTCCTCACATTATAGACGAAGAAACTTTTCTCACTCATGATTTCATCCCCTATTTCCAAATGATCGACAAGTTTTATATAGATATACACACATATATGTACATATACACACTTTAATTGTTATATATTTATACATACATGTATACATGCATGCATGCATGTGTGTATGTATCTATGTATACACATATACCCCTATACAATATATTTCTAAGGTCCTCTTTCAGTTCTTTAAATTACCTTTTCTAATTAATTAAGGAATTAGCATGATGTATACTAGAATATGGCTAGGGGATTTCAGTTTTGTTTACAGATTTACTCCTAAGTAGCTGTATGAGGTCCAGTAAATCATTTCATATCTCAGTACCTAAAATGTCTCGTATGTGAACCAAAGGGTTAGACTACATGATCTAAAATGTCCTTTCTAGCTCTAAGATTAATTTATTAGGAAAAATATATTGCTTACAAAGAGTATCTTTAACACCACATAAATTTTATCCAAACCAAAATTGACTGAGCAGATCTCATATCTTTGCTTATTTGTTTTGTGTAGTACTCAATAGTACTACAGAATGTGCTTGAACTACATACAACCTACCAGATGACAATTCAAAAAAAAGGACTATTGATTTGGTCAATTACTATTACCTGCACTTTTGCTACAACTACTAGAAGTATATACAATGCTCTTTCTTGCACAGATGCTAAGAATGTAAGAATGTAAGAAAGTTTTTTCAGACTTTCACCTAAAATTATACATTCTAATGAAGGATAGGGAATTTTGATAATTTGAATAAACGTAATGTGAATAATTTCTTTATGATAAAGAAGACACTTCATTATTAAAATTTCTACCAAATGAATATCCAGCTAGTAGAAGATCAAAATTTTAAAGATCTTTATAGTTTTATTAATCAAACATTTCCAAACTGGACAATAATAGCTATAAAATATAACATATTCCATAACCCTAGGATGCACTCTCTTAATCCTTGATATATTTACTAAAGAATCTGTCTGAGATTCACTGGAGTTTTTAAGTAAGAAAGAGGGCAAACAGTTAAAATATCTAATTGATGGGCTAAGTTACTGTAATCAACAAAGGGGATAATCAGTTTATATAAAAATAGCTATCAGCAGAGTCAAATAGCCTTCCTATAAAACCTAACTTCAGTTAGGGCAGTACTTCATATGTCAATGCAGAAATATATTCTGAATTTTGGTACAAGTTCTGATCAGAAAGGAATTAACCAAAAATTCATGTGTACACTTATAAACCCTTCAGTATATTTAAAGAAGGACAAATCATTAACCCCTGTCAAAGCAGGTATGCATAGGTCCCATATAAAAGTGTTAGAAGTTTGAGGCCAGAGAGAGAATTGCACTGAAAGAATTTTAAAAAAAATTAATTGGAGGTGCTTCATTTAAATAGATAAAGACATGTTGGATTTAAAGAGGATTTTTGAGTTCTATGTATATATGCTTCAAAATGATTTCCCTTATGTATTTGATGCTGAAGTTTAATATGTTCAATCATGAGCAAATGGAAGAGAATCAAATTGGCTTTGTCCTCAGTGCCACAGCGTGCTAGCACTTGTCATTTACTGCTGCAACTTGAACAGCTGTCAATTAACATTCCATATTAGTCTAGAGGGCCCAAAATTCAGTTGATATTTTTAGTTGTAAAATTAAAGTTTTCTTTGTAATAATTGCATGAGATGCCAGATGGCATGATAGAGATTCTCATTGTTTATAAATTTTATTTTCAAAGCATCTTGAAAGTTCTTCCACAATAAAAGCATTCTGGAGAAAGAGAAAATGAAATACTCAAATTCCAAGTTTTTTAAATCTTGAGTACCAAAATAATTTCTTAAATAATCAACAAAAGGCTGCTACATCCTGAAGAAAACTTGCAAATAAGATTGTCAAAGATATCATAGTAGTTGAAAATTAACAGTAGTTCATTAAGAACTATTTTGCTGGACAAAAGAACCTATACTACACAAAAGCTGGAAATTAAAGAGGAAGGAGGGTTTGCTCATCTTTGGGGAATGGTTAAGAAAATTATGCTATAGGAATATAATGGAACAACATGGCACCATAAATAATGATGAAATGGATGGTTTCAGCAAAATCTATAAACATCTATAGGAAGTGAAGTGTGCAGAGCCAGAACAATTTTTATTATATCATTATTACATAATATTATATTATATTATTTGTTATATATCATATGTTATATTAATTATTATAGTAACATTATAAAGAAAGACATTGAAAGACAATGAATACCCAGAGAATTGATAATGAAGAATGCTTACCTACCTTCCAATGTACATAACTACCCCCTCTTTATACCGTAGTATTAATGAGTTTCTGAGGTTAAAGAAAAGCCTTCATCTGGCATCCAAGGATCTAGGGTTAAATCTCTCCAAATTAACTATGTTTGGTCCTCTAATGGCATGTACATATTCTGTTGCATGGCCAATACTTGAAGCCACAGAAAGATTTGGAATTAGAAGACTTAGTTCTGAGTCCCAACATTAATTGACACTTATTACCTATGTGCCTGAGGGCAAGTCACTTAACTTTTCTGAGATTCATTTTCCTCATCTGCAAAGTGAAAGGTGGAACTGACTGACCTCTCCAGAGTCTTCCATCTCAGTCTGTGGTCCTGTAATAATTGTTTGTTTTCTAAGAACATTGAAGGTTTTTATGTACATTGACATAGCCTCCAAGTACCCAAGGTCACCTCCACAGTGGAATAAGACTTTAGGGGAGGTATGGTATCAGTGAGGAATAGTAACCAAATAATAAAACAACTTTTTAAAAGAAAAAAGGATTTGGATTGATAACAACTTGCTTAAAGTGAGTTATAGATGAGTTTTTAGATAGAAAATTTGCCATTTTGGTTTATTAATAACAAGAAAGAAAATTTTCCCCAAAACAGAGAGAAATCTCTTTTGACCTTCAAGGTCCAGTCATAGACAAAACTGTAAAATAAGCAAAATTTTCATTGATTCCTGTCCTCCAGAGTGTCCCTCTTAGAACCCTCTCCCCAGTTAGGCACTTGGTACTCTCCTGCAGGTTCATTTTCTGGGAGGAAAGCTGAGAAAAACCAATTTATACTGTGGTTTCAGTAAGAACATCGTGTTACCCTGTGCCCCATTAAGAGATTATTGCATTTGAAAAGGGGAGCTTGGAGTGGGCATTTCCTAACATTGAAAACCACATATTATAGTCAGAAGAGATCTTTGGACTTGGAGTCAGGAGACTTGAGTTCGAATTCTAGTTCTGCTACTTACTAGTCATGTGATCTTAGGCAAATCCTTCCTCTTTCTGAGTCTCAGAATTATTTAAAGAAAGCTTGTTGTCAACTATACAGCAAATACAAGTGAACTATTATTAATAAGAAAAAAACACTGAAATTTTACTTACAAATGGTATAACTTCAGGTGTCAAAGACTAGCCCATGGAGAAATATTGTAGAGGCCAGAGGACATTCCTGGTGCCCCCAAAATTATAGACTGAAGGTTGCCAGCTCAGCCTAATGTGACCTTTATTTCTATCTTTGCTTTGGCAGTGACTAGCATAATAACGTTCACATATTAGGCTTTTAATAAATACTTATTGAATTCACACTCCAGAAACAGTCATCACTAGTAAGAATGAAGTACTTCCATGTATTTTAAAAATTAATTTGAAAACCATGGACCATGCCTTATCATACCTTACGGTTTAATATAGACAGCATCAATGCAGACAAGCACACAGAAAAGCATCCCTGTATAGAGGAACTGTACAAATAGTGGGAGATGGTGTAACAGCAAGAGCCAAAGCCATGAATAAATCAGTACTATAAATAATGAATACATGAAATAAATAATTAGATCCTGTACAAAATTTAGTGTATCTGTCCTTGACACTTTGCTGGGTTTACAGTAGGTGTATTCAAGAACTTTTAGGAAAATAGATGTATTTTAACCAGAAGGGAAAAACTTGAAAAAGGTTATATGTTGAAAACCCTACCACACACTGCAAATTTCTGCAAGTAAAACTAGTTTCTAGAAGTAGCCTGAGACACAGTGGCGACAGTATGGTTGAGAAACAATGACGGCATGGCCGGCTTAATTTGTTTCAATCTCCTGCATGCTGTGATAGCATAGTTTGTCCCTCTGTATTCTTTCCCCATATCACACCCATAAAAAAAAGGTTCTTAACCCTCCAACAGCTGTAGGGCTGACAACTATTATCTAAGCAATCTGTCAAAGCTGTCACTACTCTATTGAATTCTGTCTGATTTCACTATGTTCCTAGTCATGCTTAACTTGTTCTGGAAACTGTCTATCATTAGTTTTATGTAGATCTAGAAAACAGTTGACTTAATAAGAAAGATTGATAAGTACAAGGGATAAAAGTTTCAGACTTTCCTGTGCATGTCTTCTATAATACGAACTATGATTATCAGTCCAAATTATCACATATGAAAAAATACTACAAGTTTTTATAATTAGATAATGATTGATTTCTTTCATACTTGAAGAGGTCACATTTGTAATCTTTTTTTTTTTGCTTTTTTTTTTTGGAGGGCAGTTGGGGTTAAGTGACTTGCCCAAGGTCACACGGCTAGTTTTTTTTGCTGTTGTTGTTTGTGTTAAGTGTCTGAGGCCAGACTTGAACTCAGGTACTCCTGACTCCAGGGCCAGTGCTCTATTCACTGTGCCACCTAGCCGTCCCCACATTTGTAATCTTAATCTCCTTTAAAATATGTAAACACAGGTAGGTGAGAATATTTAGGTAAAGATGAACGGAAGAATATACAGACATGCTATCATGGTAATTATTATATAGAAGGCCTAGATAGAAGGAAGAAACAGGGAAGAGTTTGAGAAACATCATAAATTTGGCCTAAAAGAATTAAGCAAAATCCTGTATGTACCTTTTTGTGGAAATGTTGTTTCCCTCATTAGAATTCAAGCTTCTTGAGGACAGGGACTGTTTTTGCTTTTTATTTTCATTGCCAGCACTTAACATAGTACTTGGCAAGTGGCAAGCTCTAATGAATTCGGATTTATTCATTGTTTGAAAGACTTCAGCTATCCAGATATCTGCTGGACCTTCTCTCTGCCATAAGCAGAACAGTTAATAAATTATTTGTGCTTTAATGAAAATGATTTCATTCTTCTCCCCCACATCCCCCCAAAAAAGATGGACACATTGACAAGAGAAACTGCTATTCTGGTCTTATTGATTCTGACTAGTAAGAAGGGGGAGGTTTTAGGAACTGAGATACATTGCATATGAGTTGTAAACCTGGAACTGTTCTGAATATTAGGTTCATCATCATACCCCAGTGGGTAAGTGGTCAAAGGATGTGAGCAAACTGTCCTCAAAAGAATTGTAAACTGTTGACAACTATACGAAAGATAGTTCCAAATCATTAATAAGAAAAATTAAAATAAAACAACTCTGAGGTCTTACTTCACCTCCAGAAAATTGTCAAAGAGGATGACAGATGGGGGAAATAATCAATGTTAAAGAAGCTTTGGGAAGACAGGTATAAACAGTGTTAATCATATTACAAATTGCTCCAACTATTATAGAAAGCAGTTTGAAATGAGGCCAACAATGTCCATACCCTTTGACCCATAGGTCCCATTGCTAGGCACATACTGCAAAGAGGGTCAAAGGTAGAAATGTCCTACTCATGCCAAAATATTCATAGCAGCATTTTGTGTGTGTGTGTGATAGCAAAGAACTAGAAATATGTGTGTATATGTGTGTAGCTATATATCTACCTCTATGTGTGCATAGCTATACCTAGATAAATGTTGTATACAACGTGTGTATGTATATATGTGTATATACATATATGTGCATATACAGAATAAATACAAGGTAAAAATTAAGTTATTTATGAAGGGAGATCTTCCATCTGGTAGTTGGAGGTAAAGAAGAAAAATTGTGTCTGTTTTACTGCGCTGCCCTCCCCATAGGACCTAGTAAAGTTTTTTGTTTTTTGCTTTTTGGAGGGCAGTTGGGGTTAAGTGACTTGCCCAAGGTCGCACGGCTAATTTTTTGTGTTAAGTGTCTGAGGCCGGATTTGAACTCAGGTACTCCTGACTCCAGGGCCAGTGCTCTATTCACTGTGCCACCTAGCCGCCCCCCTAGTCAAGTCTTGTAACATGGACAGCAGTGATTTAAAATGAGAGCTGGGAAACAAATCTTAACAGGGCTTCAATGATAGTTAAAAGACATCATACTCAAGGCATAATTGATTATAGGGTGAGGAGGATACAACTATAGATATAAATATAGATTATAGAAAAATTTTTATTATATTACTCAGAAAATGTATTGTGCTATTTAAATCTAGCCTTATGTGATTAAAGGTTGTCCATACCTAGAAGGTTACCTGACCCAGTTAATTTTCCAAACTTGCCGGAGACAGCTACAAGGAACTATGGGTTCCCTTCACATGACTGACTGTGATACCTTTATCAGACGATTTGTGCTTCTTGTGGAGAAACCTTTGTCAAAATCCTATATAATACAGACCTTCTAGAACCTGAGGAAAGGGAGCCATACCTTCTTTTGGGCCTACTCTTCTCTACCAAATAATCTAATGGATTTCTTTCTAAAATGATTTCAGATTTTAGGATTTATTTTCACTAACAATAAGACATAGATATTTATACACATATAAAAATACCTACATGAGGGCACATATATCCACATGTACATACCTATATGTACACACATCTACATGAAAAATACTTTCTCCTTCTACATAAGGACAGACTTAGCTCAGCCACCTTAAAATGCAGAAGTTAATCTGCACGACAAGAGACCCTCAAGACAGGAATGTCAAAATCCAGGTCCTGTGATTGGCACCTGAGCAAGGATCCTCTTTACAACATCCTTAACAAATAGCGTTGGTTTTGTGACGGCTAGTGAGGAGCAGAGGAAGAACCAGAAATTTTATTTGCCAGTTGAAACAAAATACAACAATTAAATCATGACTTACTTAGAGAGAGACAATGCTGCAGCCCCTCGAAATGACTGTTTAAGGGTGATATCACTGGCTAGTAGGATCTCTGATCAAGGACACAAGCAGTAGAAAGAACACTGGGTTGAAGATCAGAAAACTTGAGTTTTCTACAAACTTCACAAACCACTCAAGTTGTGAAGACAAATTCAGTTAGGGGTGCTGTATGTGTGCAGGAACCTGGGTCACCACCCCAACCCTAGTTACAGCTCTAGCTAAGGGAAAATTACTACCTAATCATGAAGAAGCTGTTCCTTATACGAGTCTCTCTGCAGCTTCTGCCCACTGCTCCTAGTTAATAATATCTCACATTTTATAGCATTATTATACTATATGCAAGGCTCTGTACTAAGCCCTTTACAATTATCTCATCTGATCCTCACAACTCTGGGAGGTCCCTGCTATATTATCCTCATTTAACTGTTGAGGAAACTAAAGTAAATAGAGGTTAAGTGACTTGCCCAGGGTCACACAGCTAGTAAAACTCTGAGGCCAAATTTGAACTCAGGTCTTTTGACTCCAGGCCTAGCACTCTATCCACTGGGCCACCTAGTTGCATAAGTCTACCTGCTTCTGTCTCCTTACATCAGGCAAAACAAATCCCCTTTCAATGTAATATCTTTTACAAGTTTTCAGGACAGCAATGATAGCTGCCCCTAATGTTTCTCAGATTAAATTTCACCAGTTCCTTCTGTGGATTCTTGCATGAGATCCTCCACCATCCTGGATTCGCTCTCCAGTCAGACTCCCCACAAAGTCAGGGCCAGAGTCCATTTAAAGTTATTATGATCATCTTTATCTCTTAAGGCCACAAAACCTTTTTATCAGGATCTCATTGGCTCCTCACAACAAGCCTCTGAAGTAGGCAGGAGAAGGATTGTTTTTCTTTTTTTAAAGGTAAGAAAATCAAAAAGGTAAAGACCTGTCCCAACAGTTATACCTTGAGTTTAGCTTCAGATTCGTGTCTCAGACTCAATTTTTCAGATCCCCAGGCTAGAGTTCTTTGTACTACATTAATGTCATATGACTTTTCTCAGTGATCATACTGGCCAATAATACCATTCATAGAGATTAATTTATTGGGTTTTTGGCATTGCTTCTCTTTAAATAAGTTATGATTTAATTGATTTTTGGTTTTTATGCAATATACACTTCTCAAAAAAAACCACTCAAACAGCCCCCTCAAAAAAGAATACTTCCCGCCCTCCAAAAGTTTTCTAACTAAACTTTCTAACATGTAATTTTAATCAAAAGTATGTATTACTTCCTGCCCTTGTAGTAGGGAAAGACAAAAGGAATGAAAAAAAGTCGTTTCTATTTAGGGAAGATAATTAAAATAAAAACAAGAATTTAGGAGGAAAAAACAAGGTAAAGCCTTGCAGATTTTGCTTAGCTCTTCTTTCATTCCCCTCAGGCTCATTTGCATGCCAGCCAGAAGCATTATGGCAACTGAACAGAGTCTTATTGCCCCTGGACTCCTTTGTGGTTTTGAGTTCTTAACATGGTTTGAGAGAACATAGACTGAAAAAATAAGGTATTTGCCAAAAGTTTAAAGAAATTTTTTAACCCCAAGTCATATAGTTGGCTGGGGTTAGGGACTTTTAGTGAGAGCAAAAGAATTGGTCAAAAAGATAGATATAAAGTTAAAAACAAAGATCAGGAGTAGAATATGTTTGGGAAACTATATGTCTATATATGCATGTATATTTGTGTATGTATATACCAATAACTATAGAGTTTATATATTTAAACTTTATTGTAGCCTTCTAGGGGCAGGGAGGAAAAATAAAAGGGGGGAGGGTAGGTAGTGTAGTGAATAGAATGCCAGCCCTGGAGTCAGGAGGACCTGAGTTCAAATCCGACCTCAGACATTTAACACTGGCCGTGTGACTTTGGGCAAGTCACTTAACCCCAATTGCCTCACCTCCCACCTCCAAAAAAAAAAAGCCTTGGTAGTCTGAAAGTGTTTGCTAGGTTTTGCAAGCTGCCTGGCTGGCTGCAGTTTGCATGGCCTTAGATGGTGCAGAATAAAAGTGCTTTAGTCTTCTTTTTCAAGGGAGAGACTTACAAGCTGCAGAATCCCAGTAGATGGTAGTATATGGCAGCAGATGGCCAAAGAGGATGAATACCTGAGAGCCAACAGAAAGCAGGTTAAGAAAGCAGCTCAGCAAAACCAAGAAGCCAATAGAAATGCCTAGTTGAGAAGCAATGCCCAGTAAGAAGTTGAGACGTGATACCCACCAGAGAGCAGTGAAAAGCAGCACAGGGGTATCACCAAAAGGCATGAGCGACTCTGTAGCATGGGGGGGGTGTTTATTTAGTTGTTTTTTTCAGTCATGTCTGATGCTTAGTGACCCCATTTGGGCTTTTCTTGGTAGATACTGCAGTGGTTTCCCTCCTCCAGCTCACTTTACAGATGAGAAAACTGAGGCAAACAAGGTAAAATGACTTGCCCTAGGTCACACAACTAGTAAGTGTCTGAAGCCAAATCTGAAGTCAGGTCTTCCTGACTCCAGGCCCGGTGCTCTATTTACTCTATCCTAGTGGGTAAGATAAGCTGTCCCCAAACACATGTCCCTTTGGTGTGGCCTCCACGCATGTCCCTGGACCATAGTTGTTCCCTATGCTTGCGCCCCGTTTCATGTATACATCCTGATCGTGTATGTTCTGTATGGTGATGCCCCCTCCCACTAACAGCATGGTGCCCACTACTCCTAAGGGTATGGGAAATCATTTAATTGGCTATGCTGTTTGAGTAAATATCTTTTGCTTTGAATGAATAAATGAAAAAGCATGTATTAAACACTTAACTATGTGCCGAGCACTAGGGATACAAAGAGAAATTGAAGATGGCTCCTACCTCCAAGGAACTCATGCTCTAATTGTGGAAGACAATGCATATTCCTTCTATTTGGCTCAGGAAATTAAAGACAAAGATCAGGGCTTAAGAACTGTGCTTTCAAGTGGATACTGACCCATAACCACAAAGTGCCTTAAATCTGGAGAAGCTTTTGGGGGTCCCATTTATGAAGAGATCTAGGTTGCTATAGTACTTTGCTGGTTGCTAAAAGAATGGATGTGGCCATTTAATAGTTTTAATGGCTATTACCTCTAATGATAGCTCTAATAACTTTAATAGCTGCATTGTCTATTATCTTTGACTTGAGCTTTGTTACCATTTTTAGTGTTGTCTTGTTTCCTCCATGTAATCAGTATGTGTTTTATTCTTTTGCCTTGCTTTACTCTGCATTACTGCATACATGTCTTCCAATTTTCTCATGTTTTGTTTCCAGATTTTTTATTTTACATATGGTGCTGCTATGAATATATTTGAACATAATTTTCTGTTTTATCTTGCTATCATCCATATCCTTGAAATACAAACTCAGTATTTGGGGATAATAGTGTCAAAGGGTGGGAACAGTTCAGTGTCTATTTTTGTATAATTTCAAACTGTTTCCCTGAATAATGATGAATCAATTCATAGCCCTACCAGGAGAGAAATACTCAAGAAACTTTTTAAAATGTAAATACCTTTCAAATAGTAACTTGTTAAAACCTTAACATTCATTCATACCTGTTTAATTAGTTTTTAAGTAGATTTTCTCTGGGATGACTGAGAACAAGAGAGAAGTTTTAATGAGTTAGGAGGCTGGACTAGAATGATTTTGGTGTGAGTAAAGAGAAGGACATGGATGTCAGAGATGCTGAACTGGAATCAACGAGTCTTGGCAGCTTATTAGATATGGAAGGTCATGTTCTAGGAGGAGAGGGGTGTTGAAGATAGCTCCTAGATTTTGAATCTAGTAATTGTAATAATGGTAACACCTTTGACAGAAATAGTAATTTGAAGAGGAGGTTTGATGTATTTTGTTTTGGACACAATGAGTTTAAGATATCTCTGGGACATCCAAATGATGTCCAGTCGCCAATGTGAGATGTGAGTTTAAAGCTTAGTGGGATAAATGAAGTCCTGATTGTAGATCTGAGACTAGTCTGCACAGAGATGATAATGGAATTCATGCTAATTGTTGCGCTCACCAAGAGATTAAGGATAGAGAGGGAAAAGAACCTAGGACAGAGCACTGGGGCACATCCGTAGCTGGTGAATTTTAGAGCTGACGATGCAGCAGAGGAGATAAGAAAAGGAATGTTTTAGTAGCAGGAAAAGCTTTAGATTCTATCTGCCATCCACTAAGCTTTCCAGAACAACTCACTGCCCCTAGCCTTTACTTGTGCCTGAAATATCCTTTCTCTTCTCTCCTCTATGACTCCTTCTCATTGATCACTGCCACCTCTGAGTTCCTATAGAGCTCATTTGTACTTAACAAAGCCTTACTTACTTTGTTAATTTTTGTGTGTATATGCTCTATCTCCCTAATTGGATGATAAGCTCCTAGATGGGAGGGTCTACTATATACCTTTTATTTTATGATGGATATTAAAAGACACATACTCATTCCAGAAGGCAGCTAGATAGTGTTGTAGATAGACTGCAGTGCCTGGAATCTGGAAGAATTCTCTTCCTGAGTTCAAATCTGATTTCTGACACTTACTAGCTGTGTGACCCTGGGCAAGTCATTTAATCCTATTGGCTTCAAATTTCTCATCTGTAAAATGAGCTGGAGAAGGACATAGCAAACCACTCTAATATCTCTGCTAGGAAAACCCCAAATGGGATCATGAAAAGTTAGACACAACTGAAATGAATGAATTACTCCTTCCAGATTAAACATCATGAGGGCCAATGGTTCAGATTTTGATATTGTAAACCATTTACCAAAGGTTTGGTGCAAAGAAACAAACAGAATCAATTTCCCCCTTAACCAAAGGTTTGTCCTAAGAACAAATAAAATGGGGTTCACCTTACCCAAGTTTTGACCAAGGAACAAACAGAATCAGGCTGTACATGTGCTATAATGTGCTTATTTATTCTCATTAAGCCAGAGCATCATGCGTGATGGAGTCAAAAAATAATTCTGAACTCAGAGGTAAACAAACTGAAAGAGACCCTTTACACACTTAGAGAAGTCCCAACTCAGGATGCCTGTGTCAACCCAAATTATGGTCTCCCTGCATGTTAACCATAATGTAAGAAAAGAACTTCTTAATAGGATAGATTATAAATATAATAAAATCACAGGAATGTCGACATGTCTGCTGAAATTATAGACCCGGGGTGTTTGTGTTTCTTTGATCATTAACATGACTATATATATATATATATATATACACACATACACACACACATACGCATGTGTGTATATATAGCATAACATAGCATAACATGGGTCCATAAAATACCATGGTAAGAAAAGTCCCATTATTAAAGATAGTATCCAGTTCAAGGTGTCTTGCCCTGGATAGTCATAAACAGAAGACTGCTCCTGATCAGCTTCATCTGGCCTTGTAGCTGCAGAAAGAGGAAGGGACATTTTGGGTTCACTCAGAGAGCAAAGCAAAGCATGTTTGTTATGCCAGAGCATGCAAGGGATTACGGTAAGTTAAGCTCAGAGTGGGCTAAAAATGTCTTTCTCCTGATTGACTAATCCAGGTTTTAGGCCTTTCTCAGGCGAGAATCGGTTTTATTGACTGTTGTCTTTTCTTCCTCTTTTTCTCTAACAAAAGTGTTCTTCATTGTATGGGATAGCTGTTTGGAAGAGAGGAGGGAAGGAGGATACCATAAGAAATTTTGGCAATGTAAAAAAACAAAGATTTTTTTTTTTTTCCAAAGAGAGCCCAGTAGAATTCCTGATGAGGTTTAACAGGGTCATCTCTCCCCCATATCCTTTGAGGAAGCTGTCTGAGGAGTCAAAGAGGATGCCCTCCAGCAGATGGCAGCAGTTTAGAGGAAAAGTAGTCCAGCAGCTTCGGTGAGAAGCAGATGACAGCTGCCATTCTGGGGGAAGCAGCTGCTTTGGGAGCAGGGAGGCAAGGTCATTATCTAGGATTCTCACTCAGGGTGGTTGAGAGCTGGAGCTCAATCCTGGGATTCGGAGTTAGCAAGGAAGGAATACTCCTAACCCCACCTCCTTTGTAGGAATCTGAGGGAACAGTAACCTTTTGTGTGGGGGTCAGTGGGTTTCCCCTTATTGACCTTCTTATTCTACTTGACCTAAATGAAATGCCTTTTGTTCCACTTCCCTTTGCATTTGTGACTCTGCCCGGTTTCAGATGCCCTCCCACAATAAGCCCATTACTTCTAATCTCATCACTACACTGCTAAATCTAGCCAAGGCTCCTTCAGCCTCCTCTGCCTTTGACTGGAGGGCTAGAAGGTAGAGCACCAAACTCCTTCCAAAGCCTTCCTAGAGAGTGCAGAGCTCACTTTGCTTTGCACCTGCTGCTCTTCCTGGTTTTCAATCACAGAACAAGATGCCACAGTGCTGATACTACACCATGTCCCATTTCCCTCTATCCCCTTCTTTTTTGGCTTCCTTTTCTGTGCTGTCTTCCCCCATTAGATTACAAGCTCTTTGAGGGCAGGATTGCCTTTTTTTATTTGTATTCCCAGCCTTTTGCACAGTGCTTGGCACATAAGTAGGCACTTAATAAATGTACATTGAATTAAACTTTATTATGATTTCATTTGTTATCTGACTTTATCTGGTAAATAGTCACTGGGTCAGATTAAAAGGAATACTAACCCAGTATAGTACATTAAACCCCAGAAGCAAGGAAAGGTTCTGGGGCCATGTAAAGATATGTATGGAGGAGGGCTTCTGTGCTACACATAGAAAGTTTGCCTCACAACAACTCTGAGAAGTAGAATGTTCATATCCAGACACCAAAATCAGAGGGAAATTACTGTTCTTTTCAGTCATGTCCAACTCTTTATGACCCCATTTTGAGGTTTTCTTGTCAAAAATGCTAGAGGAGTTTTCCATTTTATCCTCTAGCTCATTTTCCAGATGAAGAACCTGAAGCCAACAGAGTTAAGTGACTTGCCCAGGGTCACAGAGCTAGTAAATGTCTGAGGCTGGATTTGAACTCAGGTCTTCAACTCCAAGCCCAGCAGAGATGGGTATGGAGTGTTTAGACAAAGACTGCTTCTGGGGCTAGTAATAGGAAAAGTTCTTCAGGTTAGCTATCTTGTTTGTTCAGTTGTTTCTGACTCTGTGACACCAGTTTTGGAGTTCTGTTGGTAAAGATACTGGAGTTGTTTGCCATGTCCTTCTCCTTCTCATTTTACAGATGAGGAAACTGAGGCAAACAGGATTAAGTGACTGCTGTCACTCAGAGTTAAAAGACGTGGGTCCTATCTTGAAAGAATTCAACCATTCAAATCTCCTTTCAGTCCAAGTAAGGTTTAACGTAATGCCATTACAAGCAAGTCAGATTTTAAGAATCTGAGCATTTGGTAGACAAGACTGACTTTTTTTATAGTGAAAAAGATTGTAGGAAGATTTGGATGGGATGGAGGAATGGCTAATAGCCTGGAGTGGTCCAGAGGCAACAGACAATGAAAGCTGGGCTGGGTAAGAGGTAACAGAATTGAAGGTTAGGGCTGGGTTGCATTTTGGGGATCCAGGTCCCGTACACCTTCCAAGTGACTTGCCCAGAGTCACACAGCTATTAAGTGTCTGAGGCCAGATTTGAACTCAGCAAGAGGAGTCTTCCTGACTTCAGGCCCAGCACTCTAGCCATGGGACTACCTAGCTGCCTCTTGCTATCTCTTGTAAGCCCTCTCTAAATAAATAGGATTGTCCTTGCTGTTTCAGCAGAAAGGAAGGTCACATAGGCTGCAATACCAACAGGGTCAGAAACAAGTTAGGGGAGTTAGAGACAAAATGGAGTTGCTTTAGTTTTCTATGCACAAGTATAAGTATTCTTATTCCTGTTCTACTGGTAAGAAAACTGAAGTGAAATGGCATCACCCAAGGTCTCACAGAGCTGTCGCTTCAGCTCTTCTCTCTCCTAGTTCTAAGTCCAGTGCTCCTTTCTTTGTGTCCTTCTACCTCCTACATTCTACAATACCTTATAGATAATACAGACTCAGATTTGTTGATGATAATGGTGATGTCTGGATAGTGCATATAGAACTGATCATCTCTTAACCCTAAAAGTGCATTGTGCAGGGAGTGGGGGAGTAGCTCTTTCATTTCATTAGCATAGTGAACATTCAGTGCAGAAGCTTCCTCAAATGATGAATACTGGCAATTCATCTATAAATTATAATCTTAGAGAGTTGGTGGGAGGGAGGAATTGGGAGTTTAAATGACGTGGCCATAGTTAAATAAGTAGTGCCTATCAGAAGTCAGATTTTAACTCTGGTCTTCCTGTCTCCAAAGGCTAGCCCCTTCATCCATTAGACCTCTTATACACACAAATACAAATGCACAAACATGCACGAAGTTTATAAAAGCAGGCTACTTCGGGTAAAAGCCCAGTTATGCTGGTTACAGACTCAGTATACCCAGGGTAAAGGAGAACCTGGTTAATGGACTTTTTCCGTAATTTATCCTTGACTCACAGCTCAGTTTACAGGAAGATTCATAACAGCCTTTCCCCCAAAGACCTCAAAGAACCTCAAAAAATGGACTGTTGCAGTAGTAGTAATCCTAGTAGAACTAACAGTAGTCTTAATCATGCTCGTTGTCTTAGTTAACCACTGGAGGACCCTCCTAACTCTGTTTAACTATGGCTGTTGAAAAATTAACTGTCCAGTTTCCTTATTTTTTTCTACAGTCTAATGGTAGGTTGTAGAGCAAGAATCAGAAAAAAAAGACAGAGATATTTAATATTCATAGGGCAGTCTCTATTAGAACATAAGCATTTTAAAAGAGACCAGATTTTGGAACCAACCAGCTGAATTGTACACATTCACCATCTGGAACAAGTTTTGAGTTTTTTATAATTTTTGTTCCAATGACAAAACTTGAAATTATTCATCCTCATTATGTGTGCACTTTATTAGGGTTGTCTATTTGGATAATATACTTGCATAGAGAGCTATTGAGAAAATGAAACTATTTTAACCTAAGGAAAAAAATGTTATAACTCCAAATCCAATTTGGGAGGCAAAGTTGACAAATATTTGATTTTGTAAAAAGTAAAACAACATAGTAAGTATTTCATTTTGTTCTAGCAATACCTAATATACAACAACAAAAAATAATTAGCCCATAAAACTAAGAAAAATGCATATCACATTTTTTACTTGGATTTACTGGGAAAATTCAGAGAACAGATGGTTGGCGTTTGTTTGTTGACACAATAGCACCAAGTATTCACAGTCTTTGATTCTAAATTCCCTTTTCCTTCAGGTTACAATAATATGGCAGCATTCCTAATGGAACCCCAAAGGGGAAATACTCTTAATGTTCCTAATGAAATCTTTAATGCAAAAGGGTTTGTTAAATACTACATTAAAGTTAGCATTTAGCCCTTTAAAAAAGTTGTGTTTCCCAGAACAATGTTTATTTCCTCCCATAGTACCCATCAAAAGCACTCAAGAATCCTTTTCATAAATAGTGGAAACTTCAAAAGATCTATTTAGGCTTTAAGCTAGATAGCCATGTCCTAGATAAAATATGTTTGAGAGTCTTCTATCTTCATAGGGCTTACAATTCACAACAGGTCCAAAAAGGCTCAGTTCAATGATATGACCTTTATCAAATAAATGCCTATTCAGTGCCTAGGTGCTGGAGGATGTGGGAAGTAAAATCCAATAGTGGATATACTGAAGCACATTTCTCTGTGCAAGATAACAGTTTATTAACAATGATACATATAACTTTTTTTTTTGCTTTTTGGAGGGGAGAAGTTAGGGCTATTGGGGCTAAGTGACTTGCCCAAGGTCACACGGCTAGTTTTTTTGTGTTAAGTGTCTGAGGTCAAATTTGAACTCAGGTACTCCTGACTCCAGGGCAGGTGCTCTATTCACTGCACCACCTAGCCGCCCTGACACATATAACTGTTAATAAAGTGAGTCAGACTGGACCCCTCAGTCAAGTCAGAAACCATGACCATGAAGAGAAGGGGAAAACCCTCTTTGTTGAGAGGCAGGAAAAGAGGAATTTTGGGTGACTGTGGAATGTCACAACTGTCTACAGCTGGGAAAGGTGGGTTGGCCTTCAGGTATAGATGATCAGACCTCTCTCTGACAATTAAGGAATGGGCATTACTTTATGGCACTCAACTGCCTCTTATAATCTCGACTAGAAAATTAGAACCCCAAAAATCAAGACCACCCAGTTAGTTGAACCCTTGGGAAAGAGCAAACCATTCCTAATTACACAAGAAAGGACTAGGACAGAAGAATTGTCTTGGGGGCCACAGCTTAAGCTTGTTTTTTGTTTACAGACAACAGAGGTCCCAGGTTAAACTGGTTAGCAAACAAATGCCCCACAACTAACTGTATATGAAATATTATAATTCCCTTTACAAACATGCCTTTAAGCTCATTCAACCTTAGGAGAGACCACATTCTAGAGCTAAACTGAGAATTGGGGCTTGACAAAATAGGGATTAGGGTGGATTTCAGAATAGAATCAATTATTAAATGATACAGTATAATTTTAATTTCCTCAGGGAGGTAACAAAGTTTTGATAAGATATGGCCCAAAATAATGTGGTTTAAGGAGTTGAGGGACCCTCCCCCCAAAGACTGGAGTACAGGGGAGGATCATCTGGAATGAATTCACAAACTCAAGCATTCTTTAAGTCAAGATTGGAAAAGTTTATTGTACCTCTATTATAGGAGGCAGGGCTTCTTAGGGAACTTGCATTCCTTACGGAACTTGCAACTTAACAGGAACAATGCTGAAAACTTATATAGGAAAGGTAGTGAATTATCTGACAGATATGCTAATTAGGTAAAAAAATACATCCTTGGTCACTGGCATCATTCACTACTGGAAACCAGGGCAAGGGGTTTCTCTGGAGGTGTATTTTTGGTCTGTTATGTCTGTAGTAATAGAGCTTTGAGTGTTGACGACTATAGCTTGACCTCTGGATTGAATATGATAACATTGGGAATCAATACATGAAAATTATGCAGTTACAAGATAGTTTTGTTTTTACAAGAGAATTTCTTCAGAGGTCAGCTTGTTCTTGTGGTAGGGAAAGATAGTTTATTTTACTGGGACCTATTATGAGTAATTGTGGGGAAAGGTAGTTTGTCTTACTGAGGCCCCCTCATGAGTTATTGCTAACCATAGTGTCCATGGGCTAAGGAGAAAACTGTCAGGGATAGTGTTTTTTGAAGCTAGGGAGAAATGTGATCTTGGAATTGGGGTCCAAGCACCCCATTATAGCCTCATGGAACTTACAATCCAGTTGAGACAAGATAATCATGGGACACATGGCAACTAATAAGAGACAGAGATAATTAGAACAGAGAAAAAGGTGAAGTTAGAGAAAAAGAAAAATCACTGACTTGGGCATTCTGTAAAGCTTTGTGAAGGAAGAAGTTAATAGATAGAAAGTCTGGGAATTAGGAAAACATCCCAGGCATAGGGAATTGTGTAAGCAAAAGAAGTGGGGAAGGGCAGTGTATATAAAGGGAATGTGGAGTACTATAATTTGGCTGAAGCATAACGTGCCTGAAGGGAAGTATAGTATGAAATAGTTAGAAAGAGTATAGCATTAAATTATGGAGGGCTTTGAACGGCACACT
>CM053601.1:139923260-139933648 GCA_028646575.1 Pseudocheirus occidentalis
TGCAAGAAAATACAAATCCAAAAACCTTTAAGTCTCCCTTTGGAAACATGCTTCCTCAAAGAAAAAGGAAAATCAGTGATATCAGAAAGAAGAATCAATTATAGGGTAAAGATGATAAGTTCCATATTGAAGATATTAAGTATGATGTTCTAACAACATTTCCAGATGAAAATTAAATTGGAAATATGGGTCTCGTAATAATAGATGACATTTATAACGCTTTATGGTTTCCAGAACAGTTTATATGCATCATCTCATTTGATACACTAATCCTGTAAAATAGTAAATACCACATTTTACAGATAAGGAAACTGGGACTAAGAGAAATTAAGTGACCTTTCATGACCACACAGCCAGTAATTCCAAGAGGTGGGAATTGAATCCTATACATTCTGACTCCATTACAGGAGACTTACGTCAGGACTTCAGTTACAGATTAAGGAAGCAGTTTGCACAAAGGTGGCATGTAAATTATGAAAATCAACGAGATAATCACTAGAGGAAAGTATGTAAAAATGGAGAATAGGAGGGCCAAGAGCAGAACTTTGGAAAACACCTATTTCAGCTGTCTGGGATACAGACAAGGAAGCAGAAGAGGCAGCAGCAAAGCTGTAGAAAGAAAATCAGGAAAGTGCTCAGAGGACAGATCAGTAGTGTCACACCCAGAAGTGAGCATAAAGACACTGAAGAATGAAAAAAGGCCAAGCTCTTTTGAGTGATTATGGATCTCATTTAGTAAAGTATGCAATGTTCTGGAGCTTGAAAATAATCAACATAATGCCATATGCAAAGAGGAGCTCAGCTTCTAAAGGAATCTTTCGAACTGAATGCTGTATGTCATCTGTGACAGTGGTGAGAGAACACCTTAGGTGAGCACATAGCTCTTTGTTTTATGCCTCAATCCAAACGATCAGTGGGCCATCAAACATAATTATCTTCAGAGCATGTTTCAAGGAATTTTATATAACTTAATCCATGTACATTATCGACACCTTGTTGGAGGAAAACCTTAAAGGCACTGCTTTGCTCTACAAAATCAAATGCTTCTTGATAGTCAACACATAATAAGTTCAGTGAGATCTTATATTCTTTACTATTCAACCAGTTGTATGATGGCAAAGATATGGTCTGCAGTGGAATAATGCTTGCAAAAGCCTGCCTATTGCCTTCTAATACCCTCATCAGGATTCTTTGGATGCATTTGCAGACTAGTCTCAGAACATTTTGGATAGGAAGATAGGATGGATGGTTCTTGATGCTCTTTCTTTTGCTTTTGTGCGGGGTGGGGGTGGGATGCTGGAAGGAGTATTACTAAGATCTGACATAGTTTTCATGCTTTGGGATCTCATCTTTTTGGAAACATTCCCCTCCTTCAGGTTCCTTGAGGCCTGCTCATGCCTGTGTCACGTCTAGTATATGTCTCCTTTTTTGATACGTGGTCTAGTTCAGCTGCTTTCTCATCTTTGTTGTTTTTAGTACCATTTTCATATTTGGCGTTACAATGCTAGACTCCAAATGTAGTTGCTCTGCTGTCCTTGCTGAAAATTTGTCATAAAAGCCTTTATAGATCTTTTGCATTTTGGTCCTGTTCATCTTGTTTGTACTGGTCTTTCTCTTTTTATCCTCAAATGTCATGGGGTGTCTTGGCTTAGTGGATTCTTTTACTAAGCTTTCTTTCTACTTGTTTTTTCCTTTCACTTATTTTTTCCTTTCTGTGAGTTGACAGTTCTCATAATCTTCCACCATCCTTATAAGACTGTACAAATGAGTTTCTTCTTAACCAGTACTACTGTTTTCTCTTGTTTCCTGATAAAAGTGGTTTGAGTTCCCTCTTTATGACAACTGATTTACATCAGTTAAACTTTTGTATGAAATTATGGTAATTAGGATAAATTACATTCTTTCATCTATTTCTCATTTTTAAGCGTCCACACTGACTTCAAAAGCCCAAGCTCAAGTTGCTTTGATTGTGCACTGTATCTTTTTCTCATTCTGATTCTTTAGTTTTGTATTCATTTCAGTCCTTCCTCCGACAAATTGTTGCTCTGACTATACACAGATAGCTTATTCATGAATGATTCCTGCCTTAGTAATGAGTCATTTCCTGTCTGTGAAAATAGAATTGATTTCATTTTTTTGTGATGTTATTTGGTGCATTCCATATTCATTGTCTACTAGTTCTTTTTTCTAATAAAGTATTCATGATGTATAGGGAAGGCTACTGTGTAATCCATAAGTCTTTGGTCTCTCTTATTTCCTACTACTGAATCATATATTCCAACATATTTTTTGCTGCCTTTGCTGACCGACCTTTGTGCTGTGATGACACTCAACATCAAAGTTTGTGTTTGAAAAGTCTTATACAATTCTTTACCTCTCCTCCTTTCTTTACTGCATAGTAAGAACGTTGCTGCACTTAGAACTATACTGTCTTCACCAGACCTCATCCGGAAAATTGTGTTTAATTCTAGGTACCATAGCATAAGAAGAACATTGATAAGCTGGAGTGTGTCCAGAGCAGGGCAACCAAGATCGGGAAGGAACAAACTTGTTTCTAATTCATATAAGTGTCGGTTAAAGGAATGAAGCATATTTAGCCTGGAGAAGAAAATACTTAGAAGAGACTTGGTAGCTGTCTTCAAATCTTTGACAGGGTCTCAAGTGGAAGAGGGATCAGACTTTATCTTGCTCTAGAGGGGAGAACTAGAAGCAATGAAAGGCAAATTTAGGCCTGATGTCAACAAAACAACAACAACAATCACAACTTCCCAACAATTAGGGCTGTTCAAAAGTGGAGTGGGCTGCCTCGAGAAGAGGTGGGTCCATTCTCCTTAGAGGGTTTCAAGCAGAGGCTAGGTTACTACTTGTTGGATATGCTACGATACTACCATGAGGATTCCTTTCATATGGAAGGTGCCTCTCAAATCTCAGAATCTGTGATTCTGTTAAAATCTATGAGCTATCCTTCCATTCAGGTACAACTTTGGGGTTTGTTTATAACCTGAATATCAAAACTCATGTGATTCAATTTCTCTGATAACATGTCCACTGTTACATACTATAGAACAAGGATCACACATTTAGAATATCAAAAATAAAAGTTAATGTCTAGAGATGGCCTAAAAACTATGGGGTTCTAAACCTCATCTGCTCCCTTTTCTTCCACATCATTGCAGAAGCAAAAACAGACTGTACCAAACCAACGGCTATTTTATCTTTTTCTTTGTTTCATCGGTTGCCATGACCAAAGAATTCATCAAATAGCCAGCCAATGAATCTTTATGTTTTTAGCTAGGCTGGTCCTTAGAAATTAGGCACCTTCTCTATTGCCAGATCCTAATTCTTTTTTAGCACAGTAGAGCCTGCCAGAGCTTGTACTCATTGGCATAGCTTCCAATAACTCAGGGTCCCCTCCACAGCACAATGAGGCATTGGAATAGGACTTTGTGAAGACTGTGTGTATATGTGTTATCTCTCCCTTGCCAGTCTTTAAGCCCCTTACGGGAAGGGACTGTTTTGTTTGTCTTGTTGCTAATTCTAGTACCCTGTTCATAGTAGATACTTAATAAATATTTGTAAGATTAAACTGGATTGCAATTGTCCTGTATCTTACATACTTTCCTTAAATTATCATTAATTTATTTCCTATGTAATTGTTTTATCTCCCTAACTATGCTTTAAATAATTGAAAGCAGGACCTGTGTCTTCTAGTCTCACCCATAGCATATAACATTTGTATCTGAATGAAACATTCAAGTTTCAATAAATACTTCTTTAAAATTTTTTTTCCTTTTTTATTGTTACCTTTTTACATCACTGTTGTTTCTGAATGTGATCATTTCTGCCAAACCATCCTTTCTTCCTAACTTCCCTGTTACTGTTAAGAGTGCCATTATGCTCCCAATCATACATGCTTACAATTTAGGCGTAATCCTTGACTCCATACTCTCTCACTCCCATAGCCAATCTGTAGTCAAGTCCTGTCGATTTTGCCTTTGAAACTTCTTTTATGTGCAGCCCTTTCTCTCTTCTGCAACAGCTGTCTCCTTGGTGCAAGCCCTCATCATCTCATACCTGGACCACTGCAATGATCTCCCAGCTGATCTCTCTGTCTCAAGTCTCTCCCCATTCCAGTTCTTCCTTTACTCATCTGTCCAGGTGATCTTCCTAAAGAACATACTTAACCATGAAATAACCCTTACTACCACCAGGATCAAATATAAAATCTTGTGGTTGGCTATAGTACTTACTTAGTTTGCTGCCTGGCACAGAGTATATGCTTAATGTTTGTTAACTTGACTTTGGTTTTTAAAAACTCTAGCTAACCTAGCCCATTTCTACATTTCCAGTTTTGCAATTTCCCTCTCTCTACATACAATATGATCCAGTAACAATGTCCTTCTTGCTGTTCCTTCCACAAGACGTCTCCATACTTCAATGATTTTCACCGGCTATTCTTCACACCTGGAATACTCTCCCTCTTCATCTCTGCAGCCTAGCTTTTCCAGGTTTTTAAGCATAATTTCAAATTCTTTACAAAATGGTTGAACCAATTCATAGTTTGACTAATGCTGTATTAGTATGCCTTTATTTCCATAGCACCTTCAACAATAACTATTTCCATCTTTTGTAATATTTATCAGTGTGCAAACTAAATTATTCTAAGCAGAATTATTTTGATGTTCATTTCTCTTAATAATTTGGAGCAATCTTTCATATGGCTGACAATATTTTGTCATCCTTTTGAAAACTGTTCAAATCCTTTGATCATGTATCCTATGGGAAATTATTTTGGTCATATAAATGCACATTAATTTCCTTTCTTTGATATCAGATTCTGGTGAGAGATATTTAATGCAAACATTTTTTCCCAGTCAATGACTTCACTTCTTATTCTAGCTGCAGGGATTTTGTTTGGGCAAATTTTTATATAATCAAAATTATTTTATCTTTTTTTAATTTCTTAAACGCTTTTTTGGTTGAGAACTCTCCCACTAGCTATATCTGTAAGAGATACTTAATCTCATTTTTAAAACATTTTCATGATTTTAAATTTAATTTTCATGATTAATTTAATTTTTATGACCTTTTACTTATACATTTTGAGCTTATAGTATAGAATGCAAGATGCTGGTTGAAACCTAATTTCTGCCAAACTGCTCTCTAGTTTTCCAAGAAATTCATGTAAGATAGGGGGTTCCTCCTCAGGTAATTTATTTTTATCAAATATAATTTAGGTTAATTAAACACTGGGTTGTTAAGTTTGATTCTGACTCTTAGCTAGTCTGTCAAGAAAATCTTCATGAATCCAGGAGAACAATGTACACAGTTTATGACAAAAGTCATATTGTGTGATGACTTTGATAGACTTACTTACCTCTTCTTAGCAATGCAAGGATCTAGGACAACTGCAAAAGACTCATGATGGGAAAATGCTGTCCACATCCAGAAAAAGAACTATGGGGTATGAATGTCAATCAAAGCATATCATTTGCACTCTCACTCTCTCTTTTTGTTTCTTCTTTCTCGTAGTTTCTCCAATTGGTTCTTTACAATATGACTAAAGTGAAAATAGGTTTAATATGAATGTATATGTAGAGCCTAAATCAAATTATACACCATCTTGGGGTCAGGGGAAGGGAAAGATGGGAAGAAAAATTGGAAATTAAAATCTTATGGAAGCGGGGCGGCTAGGTGGTGCAGTGAGTAGAGCACTGGCCCTGGAGTCAGGAGGACCTGGGTTCAAATCTGGCCTCAGACACTTAACACAAAAACTAGCCGTGTGACCTTGGGCAAATCACTTAACCCCAATTGCCCCCCCTCCAAAAAAGGCAAAAAAAAATCTTATGGAAGTGAATGTTGAAAATTAAAAATTAATTAAAAAGGAAAGAAATTCTTCATGAAAAATTGGTTGAAAAATAAACTACGCAGTGATATTTTTCATTTTAATATGCAACTATAGATCATTCTGTAGAATTATAATCTTGTTAATCTTTACTCATATCTTACAATGCTTTACAATTAGAAAATCTTCCATATATCTATGTCTATATGTATTATCACATGTAATTCTCATAAATGCCTTATGAAATAGGTAGACTAGGTATTATTATCCTCATTTTAAATGAAAGATCATAGGATCATCCTTCTAGAAGTGTAAGGGACATTAGAGGCCATCTAACTGAATTCCCTCATTTTACAAATGAGAAAACCAAACTATCCTCTACCATAAATCCCATTCCCTTCTGCTGTCACTGCTCTCACTTTTGCCAACCTCTAACCCTGCATTAATTCTACTGTCTACCTCTTCTACTCAGGTGCTGCTGAATAGAACTAGATACACCACAAATTTGTGTAAATTAATCTTAACTGGACCATTACTCCAATAATACAATCCTTTTACTCCCCCTTAACTGATTTTCTATCCCACTCAGCATAGCACCCTCATCTTTTTTTCACAATTCTCCTATAGTACCCTCTTCCTCCATCCTCACAGCTAAGAACTTCACTTCATATTTTACAGAGAAAATCAAGACCATTTACTGGGAGCTCCTTGTCTTTCCTTCTCCTCATCTCACAACCCCTTGATGTCACCCTCTATTGTATTTCCTTTACTCCAGTCTCTGATGAAGAGGTACCTGTTTTCACCATGGGCAATTCCTCTACATATGTCATTGATCCCTTCTTCTCTCATCTCTTCTAGTAGAATGCCTCATAATCATCCTTCCTCTCTTAATCTTCAGTCTCTCCCTATGGTGATATATGGCTCAGGTCTCTTCTATCCTTTAAAAAAAAGCCTCACTAGCTCCTACCATTCTCATCCTATATCTCTCCTCCATTTCTTAGCCAAATTCTTTGAATAAACCATCTTTGTTCTTTGCTTTCATTTCCTTTCCTCATACTCTCTTCTAAATCCTATGCAGTTTGATTTCTGACTTCATCACTCCATTGAAACTGCTATTTCAAAAGTTATCAGTGATTTCATTGTAGCACACACACTTTGAGACCATTATCCCAACTCCCATTAACACTGAAAAATTGAGTTCTCAGAAGGCAGCTGCTATATATTTCCTGCAGGATCCTAGGAGTAGTCCTAAAGAGCAGGGGATGCTTTTTCTAATGCTTTAGCTTATGAACTTCCACTGGTTCATTTCCCTCATTATCAGTTAGTTAGCCAAACTTACCTTTGAGAAAGGGTGGTATTTTTTACTAACATGGTATAGGAAAGAAGCATTTGTAACAAAACACCCCTGACTTGAAAAGTCTTGACTTATCCTTTCAAAATTACTTACCAGAACCCAGTGGGATCAAACTTTGGAGCACAGGTGACAAATGGGGAATTCACACCTACTGATTGCTAGAAGTCCTTTTCTAGCCTTTGTCAAGTAGTCCTGAAGTTCTCCTTAGACATGATGTAGCTTTTCTGTTGGACTCCTTGTAGAGTTTTGAATCTGCCTTTCCTCAATCTGTCTAGTTTGTCCTGGGTTCCTGATGCAGACCTCACCACAAACCTTTGTTATCCTGGGAGCGTTGCTATGATACCTGAAAAGAAATCCAAATTCTCCCATCTTCCAAAGTTCAGAAGGTTATCCCCCAGTCAAGGCATGGGTGGGGAAGGCTGAGACATTTCTCTTCTCTCCTCAACTGATTTCTCCTTAGGGGCTTAGCTGGAACAGCTTTCTCTACTAAACCGCCAATCAATCACACCAGGGCTGAATTCCTGACTGGTTTTATAAAGCTCCAGAGGGCTTGACCTCCCCAGTCAATCCAAATATACTTCCTGTGCAACAATACTCTATTTGATCCAATGGCTTTCAAAGACTTTTCAATTGATCAAGGATTTTTTGTAGCTAGTCTAAAGCTATCACCAATTTACTGAATGGTAGAGGAGAGATATTCTTGCTTGCTTAAGGTATCAAGGCATCAAATATTTGTTACTGTAAGTGGGAAAGAGTGATTGTGTGAATAGTTGATTAATTGATTCAATTGATCCCCACCCTTACAAATGAATTACCAAATCTAATATTGTTTCTGTCCTCATCCCTCTTGATTTCTCTGTAGCATTTGACACTGTTATGTACCATCTCCTCATAGATATTCTCTCCTTTTTGACTTTCCATAACTCTGCCGTCTCTTGCTTCTTACTCTTCCTTCCTGTTTAAATATTCCTTCTCAATCTCCTTTGCTGTTGGATCGCTATCCATGTCATGGCCAGCAACTGTGAGTATTCCTTCCTACCAAGGCTCTGTCTTGTTCCTTCTCTTTTCTCTTTACATTTTCTCTCTTAGTAACCTCACCAATTTCTACAAGAAAGAGCGCCAGCGCAAGAGCGATCCTGTCCTAGACCCTCTTCTAAGTTTCAGTCCCATATTACCAACTGTCTGCTAGACATTTCAAAGTGAATGTCCAGTAAGCATTTTATATTTAACATGTTTAAAATAGAACATATTATTAACTTACAGCACATGCACGCATGTGCTCACTCGCACGCGCGCGCGCACACACACACACACACACACACACTCAGACAAAAACAAAACTCCATCCCTCTTCTCAATTTCCCTATTAATGTTGAGGTACAACCATCCTTCCAGACATCCAAATTTTTAATTTTCGTGTCATTTCAAATCAATTTCTCTTATTCCATATTTCCAGTCAGTTGTCAAATCTTGTCATTTTAATCTCTACAGTATCTTTCACATATGCTCTTGACCCCGTCTTTCCTAGTCTCTTACCTTAGTCTCTCTAACTCAATTCAACCTCTTCCCCCCATCACCAAAGTGATTTTATTAAAGGGTAGATCTGACCATAGTGTGATCCTCCCTTCTCCCAACACAACACCCAGCAGCAAACTCCAGTGCCTCCTTATTGCTTCTAGAATATACTACAAATTCCTTGGGCATTTAAAGCTCTTCACCATCTGGCCCTATGCTACCTTTCCTTACGTACAAACATGCAGTGGTCCAGCCATACTGACCTGCTTGTTCTTCACACATCACATGCCAAATCCCATTTCTACACCTTTGCACTGGCTGTTATACATATCTAGGATATTTTCCCTCCTCACCTTACTTCTTAGAACCCATGAATTCCTTCAGGAATCAGCTCAAGTACCTCCTTCTCCATGAGATCTTTCCTAAATCTCCCCTGCCAGATAAGGGTGCCTTCCCCGCTAAAGTCAAACTGTACTTACTGCATATGTATTTTATATATATCTATATATGTACATGTGGTCTGTCCTGTTAGAATGTAAGCTTCTTGAGGGCAGTGGCTGTTTTACATTTTTCTTTGTATTCTTTTGCACATAATAGTTGCTTAATTGGCTGATTCATTTATTGATAAGTAAATTACCCAATGTAACTGGATAGTAACCATCTGATGTGGGAAACCGAGGTTCAGAGAGGTGAAGACACCGGTCATAAGTAAGTCCTCACTCACACTCACCCCACAGATCCAGTCTATTGCCAAGTCTTGTTTTTACCCTCATATCTCTCATTTAAGTCTCATTTTCTCTATTCCCATAGCTGCCTCCCTGGTGCAGACTGTCATCACCTGTGCCTGGACCATTGCAGTAGCCTCTGCTTTGTGTCCCAACTCACTCCACACATCAATCTACTAACACTCTCCACATGACGATATATCTTCTGCTAAGTTTCCTAAAACACAGAGCTAACTATGTCACTCCCCTACTCAATACATTCCAGTAGCTCCCTATTAAAAATGGAGAAAGTCAAATTCTATTCTGTAATGATTTCATTTATGTAACCACCTAAGCCACGTTTCATTTGTCTCTGAGTTGTTTGTTGCTTGAGAAAAATTTTGTACCTCTTGTGCCAAGCTGGTAATTCCCTTTCCAATTCTTTTTTTCTGTTGCTTTCATTTCTTTTCCAATTTTTTCCCTCAAACACTGTTGTTTCATTTATAGGGAAAAAAAACTTTTAAAAGATCTTTTTTAAAACTTTTGCTTTATCACTTCCAAAAATTCTATTTGAATTTGTCCAATTTGTCTTTTTTCTCTGAGGCATTGCTTGTACATGTTTTGATGTTCTTCTCTTCTTCTGAGCTTCCCCACCATCATAATAGCTCTTATAGATGGGATTCTTTTGTTTGTCCATTCTTCCAGTCTACTTCCTGATTTTGGACTTTAGTTACAAAGTCAGAAGCATCATAGATGTGGAACATTATAATTGGCTAGAAATATAGAGTACAGGACTAGCAACAACCCTTCCTTCCACCTTATTGCTATGGAAAACTTAGTGTCTACCTGCATGGCTAGTTAGTGTCACAGAGATAACAGACAAGACTTTCTTGAGGGATGGGTAGCATTGCATAGATAACGGACCAGACTCCCTGGCACCCACCTGCACCCTTCCAAGATAATATATTTC
>CM053601.1:139933748-139984736 GCA_028646575.1 Pseudocheirus occidentalis
GACCAGACTCCCTGGCACCCACCTGCACCCTTCCAAGATAATATATTTCCTTAACACAAGAATAGAACAGTATTAAAGGAATGCTGAACTTCCTTTTTTTTTGCTTTTTGGAGGGCAATTGGGGTTAAGTGACTTGCCCAAGGTCACATGGCTAGTTTTTTGTGTTAAGTGTCTGAGGCCGGATTTGAACTCAGGTACTCCTGACTCCAGGGCCAGTGCTCTATTCACTGCGCTACCTAGCCGCCCCGAATGCTGAACTTCCAAAGTGGTCTTATCCAATGCCAAATTTGATTGCTGCTCCCCAGAAACTTTTCCAAGTTTCTGACCTGGGTTTTGGTCTGACCAACAATAGAAAGCTGGTGGACTAAACCTGCATCATCCAATTGGAAAGCTATGTTAGTTCAAAGTGTCAGAACTGTAGGCTCCCCTTGTTCTGAGATTCCTGCCCTGGTTATTCCTCTGCATAAAGCTAGATACTAGCTAGAGACCCCACTCTGTACTTAACATCTGATCCACCTGCTGCCACTTGCTTATGAACTTCTTTCTTCAGTACAGGGCCTAGAACCTCCTGATTCAGAAACTCCACACCCAAATGCAGGTCCCCTTCTCAGTCCATCCTGGATCTGTGACTTGGAACTGGTAGTGGATGATGAGCTGCTAGTTGGCACTTATGCCCATTGACTTGGCCTTGTATGGGTTTGGGACCTCCTCTTGCCCTGGTGCACCAGCCTCTCCCTGGGTACTGAAGTGTTCTTTGTGCAGCATGCTCCTGGCCTGACCCTGTCCCTAGTCTCTACAGACTTTTCTTTCTGTCTCCCTATGCCAAGCTGGACATAATAGCTTTGAAATTCATCCAAACACGAGAGTTAGGAGAAACACTGCAAGGTTAATATGAATAAAAAATGTTAAAGGACTGAACAATGATAAACCTACTGTATCCCTTCTGAACCTTATCATCGTCAGGGATCATAAAGGGAGTCTAATTAGACAAGGTCTGGGAGTGGTTCTGTTATACCTTGATGATCTTAATAAAATAAAGGGAAAGAGGAATAAATTGAGGTAGACTAAATTAAGGGATGGAAACTAAGGCAAACAAATTCTTAAGATGTATAAAAATATCTCTAGCTCTTTTAGAAGGATCAAACAATGAGATTCTGAGGGGATGTCCATAAATCAAGGAATGGATGAACAAGTTATAGTATATACATGTGATGGGATGCTATTGTGCTCTAAGAATTGGTTAAGGAGATTTCAGAGAAACCTGGAAAGACTTGTATAAATTGATATGGAATGAATAGAACCTGCAGAATAATTTGACATTGACAAGAAGGTCATACAACTTTTGAAAATTATGAGTTCTTATCACTGTAATAACACACCTTGATTCCAGAGGATTTATGATGAATCATGCTCTTCACTCCCTGATAAAGAGGTGGAGTACACAGAGTACATAATGAGACAAAATCTTTTGGACATGACCAATATGAAAATGGGACAGCTAGGTGGCACAGTGGATAGGGTACCAGGCTTGGAATGAGAAAGATTCATCTTCCTGAGTTCAAATCTGGCCTCAGATACTTATTAGCTGTGTGACCTTGGGCAAGTCACTTAACCCTGTTTGCTCCGGTGTCTTCATCTGTAAAATGAGCTGGAAAAGGAAATGGCAAACCACTCCAACATCTTTGCCAAGAAAATCCCAAATGAAGTCATGGATATGACTGGAACAACTGAACGCCAAAATATGGAAATCTAATTTGACTATACATGTTTGTAATGAGATTGGTCTTTTGCTCTCAATCAGGAGAGGACAGGATAAGAGGGTGGGAAGGTGCATTTTTTGCTGATTGAAACAAAATATAATTTAAATAAAAATAAGATGCTATCTTTTATAGCTTGTTTCTTAACAAAGTATTTCCATGGATTTAGTAGTAAACTTTAGGGATCCTTTCTTCTGAATAATTTCCTTACCATGAGAGATTGTTAGACACAAAAACTGGCTTTTGAGAGAACTTCAGGCATCTTGAAGATCTCATGTGACAGGAGAGAACAGGGTAGATCAGATGACCTCTATCATTATATGCAGGGTAGGGATTCTGTGAGCCTTAATGATAAGTAGGCCATTTGTTGTCTTGAAGAGAGATTCTTCATTCTCATGTGTATTGTTGACAATTGCAGCAATGCCATAAGAAAGTCTAATATTTTCTTGGGGATCCTGTTGTTCTCCCAGAAGAGTCATTTTTGGCTAATTAAGCTAGAGTGGTAACCCAACATGTTTCAAAGTTTTCCTGTGAGCATTCTCATGGAACACTTAGTTTGAAGGTACTTAACAGCACACAAGAGATCAAGCTGTATTTGGCAACTTGAAGTCTGCTTCACTAAGCTTCACTCTAAGCCAACCCTTTATGGACAAGCCATAAACTTCTGTCCTGCAAAGAGCTCAAAGGCAGAGGCTGTGACTGTGATGGTGTGGTATTTTAACCTCTCTGGGCCTCAGTTTCCCCATCTTTAAAATGAGGCTAGAACAAATATCAAGCACCTTTTGTGTACAGCACTGTCCTCAATGCCACATGTGAGAGCACTTTGAGAAGTTAAAAGCACTGTATAAAAGTAACTAATTAGTTTTAACAAAGGTGGGCTGCTTTATTAGGATGGAAACCGCCATTAGAGACTTCTCTGAATGTAGGAAACAAACATTCTTAGTGCTTTTCAGGGACACCACTAAATGCTCCATTCCTTCTCTGCTTATTTTAAATCTGGGATTACAATTGGAACTGGGCTTCCTGCCAGGATCTTAGGTGCAACAGGAGTGATTTGAGGAAGCACAGAAAGCTCCTCTTGATATAAAAATGTCTCTCCCACTGACTCTTCACTCTCCGTCATCATGAAGAGTTGAGAGCTGGCTGAATGGTATTTTCTAGTATTTTGTTCCATATAATTGTGAATATTGCAAGTAATAGTGTATAGGGTTTGCGAGACTCCACTTACAGGCTAATCAAACTCCCTTGGTGAAATTTTCCCCCTAGAGACTCAAATTTCCTTTGCCCACTTTCATACCATTACTCCCAAATTATGCCCCAGCAACTTCCCCAAGAACAAATTCTGCTTTTCATTTGGAGTTTGGTTTCTTTCATTACTTGCAGATGGTTCCTTTCTAAGTCACTATCATGTGGAGCTCAGCACTAATTCTTTTGGGCCTGAATATATGGATCCTGGATCTAGACCAAGCTGTGTTGAATTTATGAAGGGGGAGAATTTATTTCTCTTTGGACCTGGCTGCTGGCCCCACAATAAATTGTAATAGAACTGACACTTGGTCTTCAGCTCCTCTCTTATTCTCTTTCTTCATCTCTTTCCCCCTCTCTATCAAGTAGTGTAACTCTCAGACTCATCAAAACAGGCCCCAGGAAAAGAACTGAACCTAGTTTCATGTAAAAGTAAATGACTATAAGTTTAATAAACTCTACCTCCCAGGGACATAGAATTTAATAAGATAAAAAGACTTCCATGGGCTCCTCCAACCTGAAGACTCCAAATTTAGGAATCAGAAGACCTGAGTTCAAAGCTCAGCTTTGCCATTGATCAACTGTGCGACCTTGGGCAAGTCCTTCCCTTCTCTGGGCTTCAGTTTCTCAAATAAAAGGGAGTATCTCTGTATGATCCCTTTTCCTCTGAACACTGTGAAAATCTGTGATTCGAAAAACTTAAACCAAAGCAACAAAGCTCTTATTAGATGTATTTCAGATACTTCAAAAGGGCAAATATCTTCAGGGGAGCAGGGTTTCTAGTGCTACTGTAGTGGTGGCTATCTACTTAAAAGATTGCTTCTGGTGTAGACCCAGGGCTTCAGATTCCTACATGGTTCAGATAGACTACACGGGCCCAGAGCAAGAGCCTCTAATTCCCTATGATGACATCACTTTTTCCTTGTACCAAAGCAGTAGGACTGACCCCAGATACAGGAATGAGGTTTTTAAGTGAGCTGTTCTGGATCTGAATCATTCAGAAGGAAGACAGCACCAGAGGATTATACACAAGTCAGTGTTGTACACAAGAATCACACAGGATAAGAAATCATGGGTGAATTTCAACCTGCACTGATGGAGAAAATGGACATACCAGTGAATAAAAGTCTTAGTTGGAAGGAGGGCTGAAGGTCATTTAGTTTAATCTGTACCTAAATAGGAATCACCCTACAAAGTCCCTGACAGGTGGTCATTCAACCTTTGCTTAAAGACTTCCAGTAAAGGGGAAATCACTCCTTCCCGAGGCAATCCATTCTCCATTTGGATAGTTCCATTTCTAGAAAGTGTTTTCCTTCTATCATCCTAAATCTGATTCTCTGCAGCTGCCAGCCATTGCATTAGTTTGGCCCAACCGAACAAGTCTATTCTTTCTTCCACATGACAGCCCTTCACATATTTGAAGAGAGTTATCATGTTCTATTTAAAACAGATATCATGTTCCTCTCTCCCCCAGAGCTCAGGGAATATAATTCTAACATTTATGGAGGAAGCCAATGAATTCAATTTTTTTTATCTCTTTATCTGAAAAAAGTCAATTTCTATTTTCTGTTCTTTTCATCACGCTCTTCCTTCATAATCAAGTTCTTCCTTCCTCCTCTCTGCCTATCCAAATCAAGGTCTAATCCAAACCCCACCTTTCTATGACTCTCCCAGCCCATTCTGATAAATTGGTTCTCCTAACAACTGTAGCACTTACACTCTAGGTCACACAATCTAGCATTTTAGAATTGTAAGTGACCTTAGAGGTTAAATCTTACTACAAATCTATTTTCTTTTAATGTTATTTAATTATTTATATATTTCGTGTTTTCATAGTGCATACTTTTTAAGAGTTTTTTCATAATTATTACATAATAATTGAATCTGTGTTACTCTTATCTCTACAAATAGCACACAAATTCCTTGAAGATGTGGATCATGCCTTCTGTATGTGTTCCTTCCATTTCCTTGCGTCTAGCACAGAACTACATTTGTAATAATAGCTTATGTGACACTTTAAAATTTACAAACCTCTTTCTTTGATATATGGACAGTTTCTCTTCTTATGGACAGTTGGTGCAAATACTATCAAATGAAAAAGCTGAGATTCAGAGAGGGAAAAGTGACTTGTCCAGGGTTATCTACTAAGCGAATGACAGAGCGATGTCATCAACGGACTCTTCTCAATTTGTATTCATTGGTTTTAACCAGATTACCATAATGAGCTTATTGAACAACATTTATTACCGAGTTCCTACCTTATGTAGAGCACTGCTGCATGAAGCACTACAGAAAGTACAAGGAGAGAGAAAGAGTGTGCATATATATCTCAACCAGGGAAGCAGGGTCACAGGAGAGCTTTTTCAGGATAAGGAGACCTGAACTTGTCAGAAGGAAAAGCAGGAGCCAGCGGAGAGGGAGAGCTCAAAGATGGGGTAAGAGACAAGGGATGACAGATACTCATCTGCCATCTAAATTCTAGAAGAGGACCTAAGTAGAGGATGTGACCAAGTGGATACACAGGTGGAGAAGCTGACCTTGACAAGAAGTGACCATTCTTGCTCCACAGAGTGAAAGAGGAAGAGATAGAGAGAGGATTGGTAAAGATTTTTTTTTTAAGTAGCTGAGAGTAGAACAAAATGTCTAGGGATGGAATGGGACTTAACAACTATGAAGAGGTTTAGAATAGCTACCCTAGGGAATTCAGTGCTAAATCAACATTTGAAAAACAGATGATTTCTATTGCTTTGATTAAAAGCTTTTGGGGGAAAAATATTTGTCAGAGGACAGTGAGGGCTCAGAAATTTACTAGCACACACATACCCCATGTATAAAGAAGGAATCTAGAACACTGGTTCATAACCTATGAGTGAGGTGGACATTATTAAAAAGAATCTTTAACCCATAAGCACCAAAATAGCACCAGCCATCTCCTTAAATGGCTATAAACTGAATGTTTTACAGTCAACTAGCATTTACTTAAGCAGGCACTGTGCATCCAGTCCCTACAGAGAGCTCAGTCAAAAGGGAGAGACAACATGTGCAAACAACTATGTACAGTGTACAAGACAAATTGGGGGTCGTGTCAGAAAGAAGGAACTAAAATGAAAAACAACAGGTGGGATTTCACCTGGGATGTCAAGAAAGCCAGGGAAGCAGGAGGTGGAAATGAGGAGAGAAAATTCCAGGCAAGGTAGATAAGTTGTGAAAACCCTTGGCGTTGGGAGATGTAGGGGAATAGCAAGGAGGCTGTCATCTCTGAATGAAGAGCATGTAGAGAGAGCAGCAAGGTAGGAAAGGTCCAGGTAATGACGAGCTTCAAAACCCCGAGCATTTTATATTTGATATTGGAGATAAATAGGGAGTCACTGGAGGGAGGTGACATGGTCAGATCTGGGTTTTAGGGAGATCAATCTGGCAACTGATAGGTGATGGATTGGAGTGGGGAAAGAGGAGATCAGGAGACCAACTAAAGCTTTTGTAATATAGTTCAGGCATGAGAGGATGAGTCCCTAAATCAGGGTGGTAGCAGCATCAGAAGAGAGAAGAAGATATATTACTATATCTCAATGTGTTGGTGTTATTGTGATTAATAAAATACAAATTCATTTTAAAATGTTAATAAATGTGTAGTATTTACAATATCTACAGTATTTTCTCAATCAATAGACTGTAATAGTACAACTACTATCATATAGGGGTTTGAAATTTTTTTTTACATTTTATTATACTCATACATTTCTCTTCTTATAGGAAATTTTGTTGTTGTTGGGGGAAGGAGTAAGGTTGATAATTAAAATCTAATTTTCCTTCGGATGATAATTCATATTGCTCCTTCAGGACTTCAAAAGACTCCCAGGTTCATCAGTGTGGGCTCCCTCCACATCTTAATAGATAAACATTACAAGTTGCTGTAGCCAGAATTTATCTCCTGGTGATCAGTCTTCTGGAGGTGCACTTCTGTGTACTTTGTTGACTGGTCTTCAGAGAGAGGCAGCCTAGCATTGCTCTTATGCTCAAAGACTTTCCTAGTTGGTAGAACTACTAGAGCTAGTGTTCCCCACGGACAGCCTTTGAGAACTCAGGGTCATCTTTGTTTCTCAATGAAATATCCAAACAGAACTGTATTCTCTGAGCCCAAACAAATGCGCACAGAGAAAACACTGTTGTACTAGGAATGAGGAGACCAGGGTTCTAGTTGTGGCTTAGTCATTAACCAAGGCAACCTGAGCAAGACATTTCCCACTCCCTGGGCTTCAGTTTCATTATCAGGAAAATGTAAATAATCCCCTCCAGGGACTGTTGTGAGGATCAGACAAGATGATGGACGCAAAAACACTTTGAAAAGCGTATAGTGAGACTAAAATGTCAGATGCTATTATTTTTACCATCATCATGCTTATTTAGGCAATAGAAATGCCTAGTCTCTAAGGCGGCAGATAAAAATGACACACAAAGGCAGCTCAGCTCAGCTCTGTTTATGAGATATATGTCAAAGGCTATTTTCTTAACAATGTACAAGACAATAATTGGGGAGATGCCTGCTCTTTCTCCTTCAGAATATGACACTGAATATTTTTCCCCTTTGACTTATATACATTTTAAAAAGGAATTTTCAGGACAATCTAATTGATGATGTCATTCATTGCTTATTTTTTAAAGTGAACTATTATTCCACTTAATCATGAAAAAAATTATACATTTATTATCAAAAGCAATTTCAAGTATTTTTAACAATTATTATATATGTATATATGTGCACATACATATATATATGTGAGGTTGGTACTTTTTTTGTTTGGGCATGAACATGGATTTTCATGATCAATATTAAGGCCCATCAGACAGTGAGTTTCAAATCAAGTGTATTGTTTGACCTACACTGGGGTCTCTTAAGGTGGGGGTTGAGGATAGGTCATTCCTTTGGCCAAAGCCAGAAACGGTAAGAAACTTGATGCCCCGTACCTAAAGGTGACCTCTCATGTCAGGTCCTACGTCAGAATAACCTGATCCATGACAAATTTGCCCAAACTTCCAGGCTCAGAATGACCCAGAAATAGCACAGTAAAAATTCAGTTCCTTGCAAGCTAGAAGTCCCTTGACCTTTGAAAATACAAAAATAATTAAGACAATTAACCTTAGGTGGAATGTTATGCTTCAGCACTTCAATGATCTATGATTTCAATGGTATGAATCTCCTCCACAGTTTAATTAAGCGATAATCTTCATGAGTAGCAACAGTTGAAAAATTCATTGCCCATGATAAACCTGGTGATGAGACAAAGAATTATACACCCTCCTTCTTTGCTTGCCACCAGAGTGTGGGGCTGGCATAGGCTGCTGTGATGAATGATTTTCTCTTTCTCAACCACAGCTGTATTTCTTGTGCTGGTTTAGCTTTCTCTTTTCCTTTTTTCTAAGATGTTCTTTCTGTCTGTCAAATCCTATAACGAGGCCATGTAATGTGGGTGTGGACAGAGGATCTTTACATGATAGGACTGGGCTGGCAGGAGAAACTGATGAGGCCACTAACTAGACGTTGGACTTGGAGATGATCTTTTCCAGCAGGTTCATCATGCGCTCCTGAAGCTGGAGGCTCTGGACCTGGATGATGTTCTGTTGGTCAAGAATCCGCCGCACCTCCCGGCAGGTTTCTTCCATCGCCCGACTCAGTTTCTTTTGCTCCTCCAACATTGATTCCATCAGTTTGAGTTTTTTCTTTTGGAAATGGCAGCTCTGCACTTTCCTTTTTTTGACTGGTCTTTCTTCTGATCTGAAATAAAGGGAAGAATAAAAATGAGTGAAATCTGCTGTCTTCTAAGGGGTTAACAGTTTGGGACTTGCTCACTCATTCAATTTATTTCAGTTCAGTTCAACTCAGATTTTTTTTTAAGCGTTAACCATATGTGAGGCACAATGCAAAGTGCTGATGACACAAAGACTAAACCAGAAACCAGCGCTTGTCCTCAAGGAGCATGGATTCTACTAGGAGAGTAACACACGTAGGCACATAAGTGAAAGCAAGACAATCTGAGGAGGGGAAAATGACTAACAGCTGGAAAAACCAAGGAAGTCTTCTCGTTAGCAGGTGGGACCTGCCTTAGCCCTTGAGAGATGCTAAGGATTACAGGAGGTGGCAATGACAAAGTCCCTGAATCTCACTGTTTCTGGCTTTATACAGAGGAATGACCCATCCTCAACCCCCACCTTGGGAAATTCCAGTGGTGTAGATTAGCCAATGCACTCGATTCAAAACTCACTGTCTGATAGGCCTTAATATTGCTCATGAAAATCCATGTTCAGGGCAATTGACAGAGCACTAGCCCTGGAGTCAGGAGGACCTGAGTTCAAATTTGGCCTCAGACACTTGACTACTAGCTGTGTGACTCTGGGCATGTCACTTAACTTTGATTACCTGGAAAAAAAAAAAGAAAAAAGAAATCTATGTTCATGCTCAAGCACAAGAGAGACTGAAAGAAAAGGGATGGGAGTTAGAATATTGAGTTTGGCAAAAGAGCTAGTAGGACAATTTGGTTGCAATATAGAGTTGATGGAGAAATGCAATGTAAAATAAGCCTAGAAAAGTAGAATAGAGTTCAATAGTTAATGACTTCAAATGCATTCAATTTAACCAACAATTATTAAGATCTTACTATTTGCAAGGCAAAGCACTATATGCTGGGGATACTAAGACAGAAAATAGAAATAGTCTTTGCCTTCAGGGTGCTTACATACTGTATAAGGGGAAGATAGTATGTGCATAGGTAAATGCAAAGTATATAAAGAGCAACAGAAAAGTGTTTTAGGACCAAGAGTGAGCTCAACAACTGGAAGAACCAGGAAAGGTTTAATGTAGGAGATGGCAATTGAGCTCTGGTTTAAAGGAAAGTAGGGATCCTACAAAGTGGAGATGAGTACAAAGTACATTTCAGATATGAGGGGAACTTGGAGAAAGATATGGGGGCAAGAAATTGAATACCATATGGAGGAAACACCTGGCCAGTTTGACTGGAAGAGGAAGTAGGGAAAGAGGAATGATATGAAATCAGCCAGGAAAAGGGTGGTGACAGCTAGACTGTGGAAGGCTTTAATTTATTGGTTGATGAGTTTGTATATTTTAACTTAAAGGCAACAGGAAGCTGCTAATGATTTTTGAATGGAGGGATAGATAACATGATCAGGTCTATTTAGAAACTATGGAGAATGGACTGGAGAGCAAAGAAGGTGGCAGCAAGAAGACCAAATAGAAGGCTGTGATGATGGTCCAAGTACAAGGTGATGGGCACCTGAATTAGGGTAGAGGCCATAAGTGGAGATAGGAGTGGGAATCAAGAGGTGTTGTTGAGGTATGACTGACAAGACTTGACGGCTGAGGAGATATCAGTGAGGTGAGGCAGAGGGAAGAATGAGGTGTGAGCTCAAGGCTTCCAAACTGATAGTTGTCTTCTAAAAGAGATAGAAGAGTCTGAAAGAGTGAGAAGGCTTTGGGAATAAGTTCTATTCTGGACATGTACAATTTAAATGTCAGGTTGAAGAATCTGTATTTTGTCCTAGAGGCCAAAGGTCGCTCCTGGAGATTTTAGAGCAGGAGAATAATAACATGATTTCATGGACTCAGGGTGGCTCCACTGGGCCCAGGCCATAAAGCCCAGAAAGGGTTTAGCCATTGAGCCCTTCCTACTACTGCTTTAACTTCTCAGGTTTTAATGAAAGCCTGGCCCCATTGGAAGAAAATTTGATGTGAGGAAATCTAGATTTACAAATAAGATGAAAATGGAAGTTATCAATATTTCCAAAGGGTTTACTTTGCAAAGGATTCATTTAAAAGTTTCTTCAGTGAGAATAATAGAATGTAGGACAAGAAGGAACTTTAGCTTTCTTATTGAATCTAAAGTGATTTCCTTTGAAAAGAAGTCCTTTTCACAAAATTTTACAGGATATCTGTTAAATCAAGCAAGCACAACGGATAGCACAGTAGAGAGGTGTCATTTCTCTTGGGAGATTATGAAACATATGATCTCAAAGCAGCTGGCAGGGTTAGGGTGCATGCTATGTCTGATGATATCTGATCAGGCTCAAATGAGGATCATTATCCAATCCCAAGAGATAGCAACAGAATAAAGTGCCCACTTGGGAATCAGTTTCATAACTGTAGGTCATGAGTGTGTGTGTGTGTGTGTGTGTGACTTTAATTCATGTAGAGTAACACCCATTTTAGGGGTGAAAGGATCAGTCTTTATTGTATCAATTCACAAAATGGGCATCTGCTACTACACAAAACACAGCTTTCCCCACAGGCTGCTCCCAACTGAATCTCTTGTTCAGAAGATCAGAGAAAGCAGAAGGAATTTCAGAAGAGGCCATGGACGAGCACCACAGTTTGGAACTACCATGTTAAACCTGAATTATAAAAAAGGCAACAAATTGTATGTGGGGGGGAGGGAAACTATATAACAGATATTCATAGTTTCACATGTAATACCCTTCTTGTATATTGAAATGCTCTTATCTGACAATATTTATTAATATTATAATAAAATAGAAATTTGAAAACAAAAGAATAAAGCAAATTAGGGGTAGGAAGGTAAGGTTAACTGCAAACATTAGGGCTCCAAAGGATGTAGAAATAGTCATTGTAATGAATGAGTCCAATTGAAAACTGTTCCTTCTGTTTGGCTCAAACCTGCTTTCTTGGATTTCTGCCCGCCAAGAGACCAAGTTTGCTGGCTTTGTCCTTTGCAACCGGTACTTGACTCAACTTGCTCTTCTGGATTTGGGGTGTACTTCTTGCTTTCAGTCTCTTTCTGTTTGTAATAATGTGTGTGATAATGTCTCTGTGTGATAAGGGACCTTTATCACTTGTACAGCCCCATTCTGCTTCTCTTTGGTCCCTACCTGCTTGCTTACTACCCAATGGTAACTCATCCCTTGTTTCTAACTCCTTGCTAATAGAACTGATTGTTGTGGACTACCCCACTTAGACCAAGCTATCTTGCCACATACATGGAGAAACCTCTAGGAGCTAGATCTTCCCCTGAGTTCACTTCTTATGCTCTCTTTCCTTTTTCCTTACAATTCCCCACCTTTCTCCTTAAGTTGTTTACAAATAATTAACAGGCATTTAAAGATAATCAAACTCATCCAAGAGTGAAGACTTGACAAAGTACAGTAGCTGCAAACTGTGTCTAATGTTCTTTAGGCAGTGATTCTATGACTGTTGTTCCACTTATCTCTCCCTTAGGGAGAGCCCTTTCTCAACTCTATGCCCTCCCAGTTAACTGTCCCTCCACCAAGTCAAAGACCTTCGGTGGTGAGACATTTTTCTAAAACTCATACTTTTTTGAGTTTTCCACCCAAGTGGACGATTCAGTGACCTGGGCCAAAATGTTGGGAAATCCAGACATGCCACAAGGCCAGAGTGAAAGTATTCACAAACCAATATTCTGAGGACAGGGAATGAGTGAGAATGAAGAGTCAAAGATAACTCAGAATAATGATAATTGAACCCAAAGACACTGTTAAGATAATTGAAAAAGCATGAAGAGATAAGAGGGTCCAGGATACAATGCTGGAGGGCAGCTTTGGTTGGGGCAGAAGATGGATGATGATGATTCAGCAAAGGAGACTGATAAGTAATAATCAATTAGAAAGGAGGAGAATCAAGAGAACAGAGCTACAATTGCTAAGCGGAAAAGATGTACGGTGGAGGAAGATGCCCAGGGTCAGAATCCTCAGAGAAGTCAAGACAAATGGGGACTGAGAAGAAAATCACTGTATTAGCAACTAAGGTGGCCGTCATTTAGGGATGCAGTTCCAATGAAGTAAGGGAGTAGGAAGTCAGATTGCCAGGGTCAGAGAAGTGAATAGAAGGTGAGGAAGGGAGGCAAAGCATGGAGATTATGAAAGGGAGGAGAGACTTAGTAAACCAGTTTGAGGGGAGCAAGTGTAGGGTCAAGTGCAGGTTTTCTAATGATTGTTGGGGGAGAGGGGCCAGATTTGAGGGCCAATATATTTGTAGGCAACAGACCTGGAGTCAATAGTTTAGGAAAGACTGATGATGTGGAGCATATGGGAGGGCATCATAAGGATTCAAAACACTCCAATGTGGAATGAGGAGATGTGATCAAGGACACAAGTAGAAGAGTGAGAGTTGGTAAGGAGAAAGTCTATTTCTTTCTCTGAGACTGTAGCAAAGGAAAAGAAAATGGGGAGTGATGCAGAAGGGTTTTGAAGTTATAGAATAGGGAAGAAGTAATTTATAATGGATGTCCTCTACCTTCTAAACAAAATAGGAAAGTGGTCCTTTGTTGAGTAGAAATGGGAAGACATAAGATAGACGGCTTAAAGGGAAAAGAGATAGTTTGAAATAGCCACTGGGGAAGGTAAGAGAGAGATAGTTAATCAGGAAAGAATAATCCGATTGCTATGCAGCAGTCAGGACTCAGTTGGTATTGGATAACAAAAATGTGTTGTGGAGCCAAGAAGGGTTGTACAACTTTCTTGAGTGGCATTCAGCATCATGGAGTTCATGTGAACAATGCAGATGGCAGGAGTAACCCAAGGTTGGGGTTTGCCAAGGCTCCTTATTTCCTTTAAGATAAAATACAAACTCACTAGCTTGACATTTAAAATGTACCATAATCTGACTCCAACCTCCCTTTCCAGCTTTATTTCCTATTATCCCTCTTTATCCTTTCTACTTTTCAGTCAAGTCAGACTGCTAGCTTTCCCGAAATAAATATTCTGTTTCTTAACTTAGGATATTTGCATAAGCAGACCTCCCTGCCTTTGGAGTAGGGTAGTGATATGGTTAGATCTGTGCTTTAAGAATATCAATTTGGCAGCTCTGTGGAAGATGGATTAGAAGAGAGGGAACCTTGAGATGGGGGACAAAATAGAAGCTTATTGCAATAATCCTGGCAAAAGATGATTAAAAACTGAATTGGAGTGTGGAAGAAGCTGATAATGAAAGCAAGGAATGATAAGAAGCTGGATAATGTGAGTGGAGAGGAGATGGACACAAGGGATACTCACATAAATATCAGAACTGTTAAGGGATTGTAGAGGAGTCCAGTGCAGCCTTTACCTAACAGGAGACTTCTACACTATTTCTGATAAGCGCTTATCCAGGCTCCACTTGAAGATATGGCAGAATGGAAAGATAGATCTGGATTCAAATCATAGCTCTGTTGCTTTACAGCCCAACCTTAGACAAATCACTTTATTGCTCTGAGTCTCATTTTCTCCTTCATAAATTGAAGAAGATGAATCACATGTCATATGGGGTCTCTTCTAACTCTAAATTTAGGATCCTAGAGTCCAGTGGAAAGAAACACCTCCCAAGGCAGCTCATTTCTCTCTGGGGCCATTTTAATTGTTTGGAAGTTTTCCCTTACAATGAGCCTGACTTTCCTATATTTAGGTCATTTTCCATATTGGAAATATGAATTGAAATTGAGTCAAAGGATATAAAAGTAATTTATAGGGGGAGATAAAAAGAAGAAAAAGGAGGGGGAGAGATAGGGAGGGAGGGAGGAAGGAGAGAAGGAAAGGGAGAGACAGAGAGAGACAGAGAGAAAGAGAGAGACAGAGAGAGAGAGGGAGAGAGAAAGAGATTCATTTTTATAAGCCTTTCTATCTGTTATGAGTTCTTGTGGCCATGGAACCAGAAAGACTTAGGTTCAAGTCCCAGATCAGACACATACTGTCTCCATGGCCCTGGACAAGTTCCCTAACTTCTTAGTGCCCTAGACAACTCCTTAAGGACTATGTAGGTTGTAGAGCAGATGCTGACCTGCGTTGCTGCAGGAAGTATTCTGACCTGGGAGTACCCAGTGAAGCCACAGGTCCGGTCCCTATCCCTTGGAGGAAGTCAACTAAAAAATCCCTTGTGGGAAGCCATTAAAACAAATTCTCCCTCTGTGCTTCCCCAGTTACCATGATTTTGCCCCACGTATTGCAACATGCATATTGCCCTGTATGCATTTAAGAGAAAGTTCTACTCACAGATATCTTTCTTTCCATGCTATTTATAACACAATAAATATATCTGTGGGAAGGATGAAAAAAGAAAAATCCATTAAGTGCTTCTAGGTTCTGTGGATCTGGGAGTTACAGCATAATTGGGCTTTTACAAAATAACCGATTTCAGCATCTGTGCACCATATCCTACACCCTGTGTTGTCACTCCTACCATCTGTTTAGATGGCAAACATTTCCCCCACTCTACACACCCCAAACATAATACTTTTTCATGCCTATTAATTGGTTCAAACATAATACTTCTTCATGACTATTAATTGGTTCCTTACTCTTAGGTGATAGGGAAGCTAGGTGGTGAGGTGGATAGATCATTGGGCCTGGAGTCAGGAAGACCTGACTAGCCTCAGATACATCACTTAACCCTGTTTGCCTCAGTTTCCTCATCTGTCAAATGAGCTGGAGAAGAGAACGGCAAACCACTCCAGTATCTCTGCCAAGAAAACTCCAAATGGGGTCACAACATGTGAACTGAAAAAAACAACCGAATATAGACTGTAAGGTGGGAGAGGAAATTAAATGGGGGGATTGAGCCACGATGGGAGAAGGTGAGAAAGGAGACAGATTTCCAGCTTTACTTACACCTTGATAGAAACACAGAGGCTAACCATCTGTGCAGGCTCAGTGTTAAAGGGAGACCATTGTCAGAAAAACTACAGAACAGCCTGGGCCTAAGCCTTCACTGGTACATGGTGTCATGTGGATTATGTTGACCCAAAAGGAAAGTGGCTCCCAATGGAGGGGAGTGTTAATTAATCCTTTGGGGAAAGGGGAGAAGAATTCTTCTTGTTCTAGAACGTGGTTTTTAAAAATCAAGTTAATTAGGATTATTATACCTTAAAGGGGGCCTTCAACCTCTCCCTCTCTTTACACATGAGAAAGTTGAGGCACAAGGAATTTAAGAGATTTGCCCAGAGTCTCACTGCTGGTATCTAAAGCAGGATTTGCATCTGAGTCTTGGCTAAGTCCAGCTTCACCAGGCAGGCCATGCAGTCAGTATCTCTAAATAAAACCTACCTTTTATTCAATGTCTCATTATCTGAGACTCAAATCGAGGTCTTCTGACTCCAGGCCAAGTGTCTTTCCAATACAGACTATTTGTTTTCTCCATTTAAAAACAGAGTAGATGCCCTAGAGACAAGGAACTGATCCAGTCAGGCTTGGAGGTCCCTTTCGTTCCCAGGCAGAAGAACAAATATAAGAGCAGAGACCTTATTTACAGTATCAGTGGGAGGGCAGAGCAATAAAGACACATTTAAATGTAGTAATGTGGTCCCAGAAATCTGAGGCTTTCAAACAATCACCCTATTAGGTGATAATACTGTGGGTAATTAGGCTAGATTAAGTGGGCAACAATTGGTCATAAATCTCCAAACTTTTTGTTTGGCTTTCTCTTGTTTTCCCTCTCTCTGGGTAACTGTAATTGAATACATATTTGGACTGTAAATTATATTTTTGCCATCAGCATTGGAATTTTAATTTCCAGATCTTTGTTGGAAATCTCCTCGGTGTGGGGTTGTTTATTGTGTTAATAATAGGGAGTCGAATCAATTATGTATCCCCCTGTCCTGGGTCCAAAGACTGTCTCTAAGCACATTTCAATAATTGCTGAAGACTCAGGAATTCTTGGGCTGTGAGTTACAGAAACTTCCCAGGGATTTCAGACCTTACTGATGTGCACTGATACTAAGACAGGCTGGCTGAGGTGAAGTGACTTCCCAGGGTCACACAGCTAGTTAGCATCTAAGGCCGGATTTGAATTCAAGTGTTCATGATTCCAAACCCAGCACTCTCTTTATAATACCATCTAGCTGCCTCATATAGGCCATCATTAGATGAGTTCATCTTATTTCTTGAATAGGTTATATAAGGTTGTTGAGGACAAGGGCCATGTTTTTTTTTTTTAATCTTTGTATTCCCACAGCGCTCTGCACACAGTGGGCACCTGTGAAACATTTGGTGAATTGAGCAGAATACTATAAAACTTGTTAGAAGGCAGAAGGGCTTCAGCATTAATAGCCTCAACAGGGAAACCTTGGGTATAACCAGGGTTGACTTTACTCTTTAAGGCAGGGGTTCTTAATCTGGAGTCCACAGACCTACATGCAGGATAGATTTCAAAGGGGGCCAAGAGCCTGGATGGGGAAAAATACATTTTCAGTATAACTGGGTTTCCTGTGTAATCAGTCCTATATATTTTATTCTGGGAAGGGGTCCATAAGCTTTACCAGCTTGACAAAAGGACCCATGACACACAAAAAGGTTAAGAACATCCTCTCTAAATAAGCTAGGTGGCCATTTGCACAGCATGATTCAGCAAGGGCATTGTAAACAATATAATGGAAAGAGACCTGGACTTGGCCCAAAAAAAACTGAGTTTGCATCCTGGCTGTGACACGTACTGGCACCAGGACCTGAAATGAATCACTTGCCCATTCTCAGTCTCTGCCATGAGAGAGCCAAGCAAGTTGGAGAGATGGGCTAGATAATATAGTCAGATTCAGGACTGATTGAAAGACTGGACACCAAAAGAACAGGTTTAACAGGTCAACATTAACCTGAATAGAACTCTAGGGGAGAATTTCATAGATTAGACCTTGATCCTGCACTATTCAACATTTTGGAGTGTGAGCAGGATGAAAGCATAGATGGTATACTTATTACGTTTGTAGAAAGCACCAAGCTGATATGGTTAGCTAACATAATGTATAACAGAAACAACGTCCAAAAAGATTTAAACAGATTAAAGCGATGAAACTTGATACAGGTAAATGTAAAGACCTGCAATTAGGTTCAAAAATTAATTGATACAAGTATAGGATAAGGCAGGTATGATTAGACTACAGTACTTGTGAAAAAAAAGCAAGGGAACTATAAAGCTTATGAATATGGCAGCCAAAAAAACTAAAACATAACTTTATGTTGCATTAATAGAACCACAGTGACCAGAATGAGGGAGGTGATAATCATGATATATTAGAAGTGTTATATTCAATTCTAGGAGCCACATTTTAGGATGGATAATGACAAACTGAAAAACAATCATAATGGGGCAAGCAAGATGGCACTAGGTCTGCTGGGGATGTTTAACGTGGAAAAGATATACAATAGACATGACACCAATCTTCAGGTATCTAAAGAACTATATAAGGCCCTTCAGAGTGAAATCAGCAGGATCAGAACGGTACACTCACTGACTACAACTATTTTTTTAAGAAGGAAAAAAGGGAAAAACACCAGGGCCAGAGAAGTCAGGATTTCATATAGTTTTTGTTTGCCCCGCTTGTTTTGTATGTTTTTGTTATTTATTAAGTTTCTAATTTTAATTAATTAAAATATTTGAAGGCCTGTTATTATGCAAGAGGGTTTAGACTTATCTTGGTTAGCCTAAGAGAGGAAAAGTAGGAAAACAATTTGGAACTCTGCCCAAAGGGCTATAAAACTATGCATACCCTTTGGTCCAGCAATAACACTACTCCCTATATCCCAAAGAGATAAAACAAACAAAAAGGAACAGGACCTATGTGTACATAAATATTTATAGCAGCTCTTTTAGTGGTGGCAAAGAACTGGAAACTGAAGTGATGTCTATGAACTGGGGAATGACTGAACAAGCTGTTGTATATGGTTGTGATAGAATAGTATTGTGCTATAAAAAATGACAAGCAGGACACTCTCAGAAAAACCTAGAAAGACTTACACATGTACTGATACAAAGTGAAATGAGCAGAAGAAGGAGACCACTGTATACGGTAACAGCAAGACTGTATGATGATCACTTTGTGAATGACTTCGCTGTTCTCAGCAACACAACAATTCAAGACAAATCTGAAGGACTTATGATGGAAATGATGAAAAATGCTACGTATCTCCACAGGAAGAACTGATGGAGGCTAAATGCAGATTGAAGCATACTTTTTCTTTACTTTTTAATTTTTCTTGGGGTTCTTTGTCTGCATTTTCTTTTTACAACATGATGAACATGGAAATATGTTTTACATGATTGCACATGTATAACCTATATCAAATTGTTTGACTTCTCAATTGGGTGGGGGGGAGGAAGGAAGGAGAAAATTTGGAACTCAAAAAAATTTAAAAACAAATGTTAAAAATAGTTTTTACAAGTAATTTGGGAAAAAAATAAAATGTTAAATTAAAAAACTTAAAATTCATTAATATAATTATTTTATTTGTATATATTTTATATATTATATATTTGTAAAAATAAAAAATAAATATTTAAAAATAAACATACATGTTTAAATGATAGAAAATTCTATCCTCCATACCATACAGGTATTTATTTTGTGACAAGTCAAGTTGGATGCATTGTAGTGAATACTCAAAATCTCCATTAGACATAGAAGTACAATTTTCAAAACTTACTTAAGTCATTCAAACGCCTTAACCCAGCTCTTTATATGTGAAACTAGGGATGGATAGCGTAGAGAATAGTAGTCTTACAGGGAATGCAGGACTATGTCTTGGGGGAAAAGGCTAGATTTATTTTACATATCACCAGACCACAAAACTAGGAGGAAAAGGTAGAAGTTAAAAACATACAGATTTCTTTTCAACCCAAGGGAAAATTTGCAACTAATAGGAGCACTTAGAAAAGAGAATAGGTTGATGCCATATAAGGTAGTAAGTTCCTCATCACTGAAACTGTTTTTTTTTTAGCAGAGGCTGAATGCTATTAGGAATGTTGTAGAGTTACTGCATTAGCTATGGCATTGGACTAAGAGATAACTAAGAGATTGTTTTACTAAATGATCCTCTGTCTCCTTCCCTATCTCCAGAAACTAAAACCATATTCTACTCTCTAAACATTTCCTGCTATTAGGTAGATGCTGAACGAGCACAGTTTATGGATCAAATACTCTATGACCTTTCCTGAAGGCAAAGCATGGCAGAAGTTGCACAAGGATTATGAAAATAACAAGGAAAAATCACGCCCTCATCATATCCAAGATGAGAAGTTTCTAAAGTCATTAATAAGCTGAAATATTTATTCTCTTAACCAATGATATAAATTAAAAAATTGACAGAGATAAGGAGAAAGAGGAAGGAGGACAGGCATAAACTGAAGTGGAAAGATTTACCAAACAAATTTTTTATTTTTAACTCTCTCTAAAATAGGGGGAAAAAACATTACATAAGTATGTTTTACCACTGTTATACTTGAATGAGCTCTTCTGATTGGGTGATGTGAAGGCCTCCCTAAGCGTCTAGCTGATTTATTGGCTTAGCATACAGGTCTCTGAAGTGGTAAACTGTGAGATCATAAAATCAAAGAATGTAAGCTGAACTAACATCTTCACTTTACAGAGGAAACCGAGGATCAAAAAGGGGATGGGAATTGCCCAAGATCATAACTGGACCAGAAGTCCACTTTCTGCCCTCAATACTACCTATTGTGACAATGGCCACATCTCTCTTTCTCCCATGTCTCCTCATCCTTATATCCCCCCAGCTTGTGTCTCATTCTTCCAGGGCCCAGAGTTCCTTCCACTATGCTAGGCCATTTATCTGAAGGGCAGAAAAAACTGGGGCTGAAACTCAGTGGGGCTGGGCCATAGAATAGGGACCTGATGGGCCAAGGCAGGGGGAAGCTTGAGAAAAAGCAAGAATGAAGTTAGAAGGGTAGTTGGGGAGCATTAAAGACAAACATCCCCAACTTCATTTAGCAGAATGTTAATTCTGCTATTTTAATCCTACTTTACCCCCACCAAAGTCCCAGCCCTGGGAGATGAGTAAGCAAGTGTCATTCTCAACAACAGTCAGCATCAGCCAGGTGTTCAAGCAGGTTGAAAAGGACAGCCATGCCTCCAGAATTCTAGCTGGGAGACTAGCTGGGAGTAGTTCATCTCATGTTGGTTCTAGTGTCTTCTCTCCAAAGAAACCTTGTCTCCAAGAGCAAACATTTACCCAGTGGATCCCCATGCCCCATCTCTTCTTTTCTGTTCGCATAGTTTATTAAATCACTCTTCCCAGCAAGGAAAGAAGGTTCTCAGTTCATTTGTAGCAAACTGCAGAGAACATTTTTTTTCTTTCCCTTTTTATATTATATAATTCTGTGCCTTTCATCCAAGGGAATAACATTAGGCCTGGCTAGAAACTATTGTCATGGTCAGAATCCATAGGGAGCAACAACCAGACAGAACACCTATAATACTGACCAAATCCAAGATGCCTTTCCAAGGTACTGTGAAGGATTATCCACTTATAATAAGGCAAGGTCTGAAGAGCCATAACTAAGGTGTATGGGTAACCAAAAGGCTCATGGAACCTCATATTTGGGACCTCAGAGATCATCCAGTTCAACTGGTACCTGAATGGAAATCTCTGTTACACCCCTGACAAGTGGCCATATCATATCCAGCTGAAAACCTTCAGGGATGGGAAACTCAATCAGTTATTAGATCTAAACCTGAAAGGGGCTGCAGAGGTCATCTAGTCCAACTCATTTCACCAATGAGGAAACGAAAGCCCCCAGGGATTAAGGGACATCCCCAAGGTCACCCAGGTAGGGAGCAGCATAGTTTAGATTCAAATATGTGTCCTCCAAAGCTATCCCTTATTTCATTCTTGGAAAGCTCTGTCAGAAAGTTTTCAGACTCTCTCTGAAGCTGTCCTTCATTGCTCTTACTTCTGCCTTCTGGGTTCAAGTAAAATAATTGAAATTCCTTTTTCACATTATAGTCCTTCAAATACTTGAAAACAGCTATCATGTTCCATCTCTCCTATGTTGTTTCTCCTCCAGGTAAACATCCCCAGTTTCTCCAAGCGATCCTCACATGCTCTCCTGGCCACTTTGAAGTTGGATCCTAGGTATAACATTAGTAATGTGCCTTGAGATCATGCTGCATTTTTGGCTACCAACTCATACCATTGGCTATTTTTGAATTTACAATCCCATAAAACTTTCAGGGTTTGTTTCGTTTTCACTTTTTCCACTCAAATTGTTTTCTACTCTTGTACTATAACTGATTTTTTAAGCAAATGTAGGACTCAAAACTTTATCCCTAATAAGCGTTTTATTAATTTTCAACAGCTTGAACCTATCCCTCTAATTTTCTGAGGCCTTTTTATATCCCATTTCTGTCATTTCAAGTACAAGTTGAATAGCAACCACAAAAAAATTTAAAATGGATGTTGAGAAATGATCAAAAATAAGCCTGGTCCCAAAGACATGAGAAGACATCTTCTACTTCTGTGCTGATAAAGATGAGGACAAAGCCCAGTGACAGTCTGTTAAGGACCTCCTTCCAGCTTGGCCTTGATTGACCACTCTTTAAACCTTAGTCATTCAACAATAGGCCTGAATAAGAATCCTCTCTACAAAATGCCAGACAGTTGCTAGCCGAACCTTTTTTGAAAATCTACTACCTCCTGAAGCAGCCTGTTGTTCTTTTCAAAAGCTCAAATTGTTCAGAAGGTTTTCCCAGTGTCAAGTTTAAATCTGCCACTTTCTTCAGCCTTCTAGAGCCAAACAGAAACAGTTTAATACTACTTTCATATGACAAGCCTTCTAATCCTGGAATTCAACCATCATATTCCCATTAACTCTTTGCTTTTTTCAAATTAAATATCTCCAGTTCCTTTGGCTGAACCTCATGTAGCTTGATGTCAAAATCCTTCCCCATCCTCATCACTTTGCCTTGGATGCTTTAAGCCTATTGACCTGATTCCTTTCGGAAAGTGAGGTGCCAAGAACATGATTCAGCACCCTAAATGTAGTCTGAATGGGACAGATAGTTTTCCTACAGCGTGGATTCAATGCTTCTTTTAAAGCAGTTTCACATCAATTTAGTTTTGGTGGTTATCATGGCCCACATTTTCATTCACACCTCCCCCATTTGGTACTTGGGAAGTTGGTTTTCTGACTCAGAACTTTTTAAGGACTAGTATCACCTTAAATTCCACCATCAGAGAACCACGGCCTTAGATACTGTCCTCACCAGTATTGAGTTTTACACTGATCCACATTAAATTCAATCCCAATTTAATTTTCAGAATACTCCTTGATGAGTGCAAAAGAGCAAAGTGCAATCCAAGACAAGAAACATCAGACCAGCAAGGCGAGCCAGGGAGGGAATAAAGAGAGTAATGTTCCTTGGGGATATGGTGGGGCTTTATGAAGGGAGTAAAAAGGGAACAGGTGGGGTCAGAAACCAAACAGGGACAGAGGGCATTGCAGCCAGATTTCAAAGGTGATTTCATGATCTGGCCAAGGATCATTTCCTAGTCAGTTCCAGGTCTGCATCTCCTTTTTGAAAAGTCAAAACCTCAAAATGAAGGTACAATGAGCCAGGATTCTAGAATACCTGGACTTCAAGCAGTACTTGTCCTTAGCATCTCACACAGTAGACCTATCTTTGTTACACTGAGGCAGTTTTCTCATTTACAAGGTTGAACTAAGCAATTTCTAAGACCCCTTTAAGCTCTAAAGTCTCTGATCCTATGATTTAGTTTGAGGTTGGGAAGTGGCAGAAGAGGGGGGGAAAAATGTCAGTGTCCACATCCCACTTGTCACCCACAACCCTCCCTGCCCTCTTGTCACAGCAAGGTGGTCTAGAGTGGTCGCTGGTTCAGCTGGAGCCACAAGCACACAAGGCATACTCTCTGTTGAGGCCACTGAGCAAACACCAAGCTGGAAAGAGCTCTCCACCACATACCCCCAAAGAAATTAGACAAGATGCATGTCTGCAAGTCTCCATGATGCCAGGCTGACGAAATGAGCTGGAAACGGACAAAAGAGAATTGATCTATACTGTCTGAAATGTCAAGTTCATTGTTTTAAAAGGAATGAAGGCGGCACTCTTAGCCCTGTGTTTAGTATAAGATGAAATGGAAGGACAGGGAACACACAAACATCTGAGCATTCATTCAACAGGAGGCTGGGGAGCCCTGGAGACTCCCAAACCAAGGAAACACAATTGATATTCACAAGCTGAATTAAAAGGGGCATCTGAAATCCAGGCCCCCCCTTTTCTTTTAAAACCACAGTTTAACAAACTCTCTTCTCTACCCCCTTTTTCCTCTTTTAATTCTTTCTTTAGCCAATGTCCTTGCATTTAAAATTTGTGGCATACTGCTTAGTGCTGGCTTTTGTTCTGTCTTATATTATTCTCTGATCGTGCTGTACGTGTCTTATTTCCCCAGTTAGATCATGAGTTTCTCTTCCTGTGTCCTTCACAGCACCTCCTCCTGGGACAGGCGTAGCACAAAGGAGGTCCTCAGTAAAGACTTAATGACTAAGTTCTTAGAATGGATGGATGGACATATATATATATATACATATACATATATATTTCTATATATAAAGAGAAAGAAGGGGGGAAGGGAGGAGAGGGGAGAGTTTAAATTTAATTTAAAGATCATTTAGCCTAGTGCTTTGATTCTATAGATGAGGAAACTGAGACCCAGAGAAAAGTGATTTGCCCAAGGCTTCACAGGATGTAAATGAGAGAGCTAGTATTCCAGTCTAGATCTTATGATTCATAGATCTGAGAGACAGACACCCCAGCAATCTTGCAGAGATGGGCAAGGGTCAGACTCTTTCAAATGACATTGACCAACAAGGAATTGATCTCACTTCTCTGTGTCTGAACCTATGGATTTGGGGTCAGGTAAGAGAGGATGTTTGTACCATTTCATTAAAGCCTTTGCACAATACTGCCTACCCTACCTTTCTAGGATTATCTCCTACTTCCTTTCACATACCCAAAGTCTCAGACAAACTGGATTATCCTCTGTGAGCTGTGTTTTGTACTTTATTCATTCCTTTCCCTATAACATCACCATTGCTTGGATTGCCCTCCCTACCACCTCTGTCTGTCCAATTTCTGTCTTCAAGGTTCAGCCTAAATTATTCCTTTTCCACATGAAGTTTCCTTGACCCCAGACCAGAAGTGACCTATGTCTTCTTTCTCAGTTCTTAATAACATGATACGCTCTGCACTTCAAAAGTTATACTTCCACTTTCTGTCTTGGATAGTTTACCTAAAGGCACCTTACCCCTTCCACAAGACTGAAAACTCCACGAGAGTAGGGGCCATGAAGGAAGAGGAAGAAGAAGAGAATGAGGAGGAAGATTTGTTCACAGAAATGCCCACAGTGTCTAGGACCTTGCCCAAAGGAAGCACTTGGTAAGTATTATAGTGTACCTTGAGGAGTCTCCTATCTTTCCATTCACCAAACAAGTTCTGTTTCATGTCGAGGCCAACCCAAGACTCTCGGGAGGTTAAGCGCATCTGAACAGTTGGGTGGGGTCAGATGCCTGGGTCCTTCCAGCCCCAGGTTACACGGTTATGCTCTCTGACATCATGGGCTCATGATGGCTTAGCGATGCCCCTGAACTTCTCACTTCCTCTTATAAATCTGACCTGGGCAACCTATCTCTTTGTGTTTCAGAGCTTTTGCTGTGTCTTGTGGGAGCTAGGGGAGGGCAACGAGTTCTTCAGGTGACTGCCCAAGGTGTGAAGACGGATAAGCTTTTGTCTGTCCACCCCACTTTATTTATCCTTTTCAGGGTTTTATGGGCCTCGATCATAGTCTCTCTTGGTTTTCATTTTTCCCTTGTAGGGAAGCACCCAGCAAGGCAGGGTAAGTCACTGAGCCATAACTCTCTCAACTTGGCTATCTTGTGCCCAGACCTAAGATGAGAATTACATGGTACAAAGAGAAATTTACCAGGGATTTCCAGACAGAAATAACAGAGAAATAAATACACTGATTACAACTGACAAAGCACATATATTATCACATATGATTCTCATGTCACAACTGTAAGATGTGCAGAATAGATATTATCAGCCCCATTTTATAGATGGGGAGACTGAGGTTTAGAAGAAGTGACTTGTCTGACAGGTGGCAGAGCCACAACTGAAATGCAGGGCTTCGGACCTTGACCCTGGCACTGTCCCCTGTGGATGGAAGATGATTCCTAAGACAGTTAAGCAGGAAGATACTCCAGAGAGCTAGTTCAACTCCTTCATTTTATAAATGGGGAAACTGAGGCTCAGAGGGGTTAAATAGCTTGCACAGGGCCACAGTATGTAGCAGAGTCAAGATCTGAACTCAGAGTTTCTGACTTCACATCTGGCGCTCTTCCTACTATCCCAAATCGAGGGGCTGGTGGGGAAGAGGCAGTGGAGAGAACGGTTCAGCAACACGGGGCAGAGATGGTTGGGAGGGCCCCCCACCCCGGCCCACCATGGCCCGCAGCCCCATTCAGAGGGGAGGCTTTGGAAAAGGAATAAATGCAGACACTACCTTAACTTAAAAGAGAGTAAGCTGGAGGAGCTCTCTGAGCGGTCATCCTCGTAGCACTCTTCCCTTCCTTCATATGAATACTGGTTATACGGTAAGTACAGAGGGGTGGACTTAGCGGACGGCGACAGGGACGCCTCGGTCTGGGACGTGGAAGGCCCGGGCTGCTGGCTCTCCTGCAGTTTCACGTCATTGTATTCAGTGACTTTGGACAGTATTCTATCAATGGTTATATAATAAGGCCAGTCGGGTGGAACAGACTCGCTATCAGTCATGCATTTTAATTTCCTGCAACGAAAGACACACAACAGTGAAGCGTGATAACATATGCATGGGACACACACAAATATCTCAGGCTAGCTTTTCACACCTCTCTGCCTAGGGAACCCGGCTGGGTTCCTGTGTCTTCCATTGAAAAAGGAAACAAAAAAATCACATGGACATCTGATGCCAGCAGTACTTAGGTCAGGAAAGCCCACAGGAGCTGTAGAGAATAGCAGGCACCCATCTGGAAGAAATGAGGGATAAGCCTTAAAAGAAGTCAGGTTTATGAGATCTAAAGTAGGCGGGGCTCAGGGTCCTGAACTAGGTTAGGTTTAAAAGGACATCAGGCTCTGAGTTCTGAATTAAGTTAGACCTTTAAAAAAACAAAACAAAACAAAAATAACCCTTGGCATCAGAACTCAGAATTTCAATATCTCATGGAACTGTGGCTGTGTAGATGGGGGCTCGCCTTACCCCAACATACTACATGCACCCTACATTTTAGTAAACGATCTGTATGAGTTGCTATGGCTGAAAAATACAGCCGACCTGGGGATGAGCCCCTGGGCCTCAGAGGAAAGACATATAGTCTGATGTCATTCTTGCCTGAAAAGACCCACTAGACTTTGTGCTGGGCTGCCATAGTAATGCAGAGTTCAGGCTCACTTCCATACTACCATGAGGCTCCTAGGAATAGATACTGCCTCAACTCTCCACAGCATTCTCTTTAAATATGGGGAGAATAGTTTACCACTTAAACAAGACAATTTCAGATTTTCTTAGAATTCTCCCCTGCCTCTTGAAATTTCTTTCATTCATAGGCAGTTGTCTGAAATGCCAAAGTTAGGGTTTTTTTTCTTTAGATAAAAGCTTCCTATATCTATTAAAATGTAAAGCCCCTTCTTAAATGAAGATACTATCCCAAACTGCTCTATGTGAATGAAGGATACGTGAGCAGTTTAAGGTAAGGGACTGGCAGGAAGAGCCAGAAGAACACGACCAACTCTTAACCAAGGACACCTAAGATCTGGGGAAGGACCCAGAATGGGGAGGCTGAAGGTGTGAAGACAGATGTTGCTAGGTTCTAGATTCTAAGAGGGCTGGCCTAGCTTTCCCAGGTTCTTATGGTTCTGAGGAATAAAAGGGGTTTGTGACAATTTTTTGAGTTATTTAAAATCAATATGGTCAAAAGAAGTCTTTGAACTCAGTATACAATCTATAAAATTTCCCAATGTGTGGCACTATCTGACCTGTCTCAAGATGTATCCACTTATTAACTATTCTTTTCTTCGCATTTGCCATAGTCTAGTAGAAAAGAACTCTAGACTGGGAATCAGGAGACTTGAGATCAATCATTTCCCCTCTCTGGGACTTAGTTTCCATCTGTAAAATGAAGACTTTGGACTAGATGATCCCTAAAATACTTTTCACCTCTGATGTTCTGATTCTGAGATGGTCCTAGGATGATGTAGGATGAGAGAAGAAATCATGAAAACTCTGCTCGTAAGCAATTTGGTCAAGAATCATCTTTGAATTCAATGGCAACACTGGTTTACGTACTGAAAAACTTCCCAGTTTGACCAGGATGTCTTATTTCACAAACTAGACAAGTCATACAACCTTAGGCAAGTTGGTTTCTATTTCTTGGATTTAGTTTCTTCCACTGTATAATTAAAGGATTAGGGAATCTGATCTGTAAGATCCTTTCTGGGACTAATATGATAGTATCCTACAAGAGATACATGGTATATATGATTTGAGTGACACTTAAAGGTTTTCCTGCCCCCAAACATCTTCCTCACCAGCTTGTTAAAATTCAGTTATTACATAGTCATTCCTTTTAATTGTGTCCCAAGCTAAAATACAAATCCTTGGATGGTTGGGAAAAGAATTAATAGTAAACCATTATCAAGTCTTTATGCCTCAGTCTACATTCATTAGCTCCTCTGCAGCTCAATTCAATTCATGTTAAGCGTCTTCATGTGCAAATCATTGTGTTATAAGGCCTAGTCTAGAATCCTGGCTCTGCTTTAGAAAGTCTATGGGCCTTAGTTTCCTTAGCTGCCAAGTGAGGAGGTTGGACTAGATGAACTCCAATCAATGCCTTTTCCAGATTTAAATTCAAAGTTTCTAAAATTTGATTTACATGTTAAATATGCCTTCATCTAAATCCCTGATAGACCAGACTGTGTTAAGGATAGAACCTTTTGACAAATCAGGAGAGGTTTCTTCATGTTGAAATCTATCAATTACTGCTCTTTAGGTCATTAAATCATTTGTGAATCTACAGACTGTACTACTATCACATAGGCCACGTCTACCTACCTTACCCACAAGAATACATGACGGACTTTGCCAAATGCCTCATTGAAATGCATATATAGCATCTCTTAATCTTCCAGAAAAGAAAATCAGGTTAGCATGACATAACTTGTCCTTGATGAACTCATACTGATTTGTGGTAATAACCACTTGCCTTTCTAAGTAGCCACAAACTGTCCACTCAATAATGAGCACTAGAATTCTGTCCGGAATCACAGCTGAGCTCTTGGCCTGTAGCATTAAAAATTTTTTAAAACGGATGTATGTGCCTATTATAGGAATCTGAAGATCTTCCCTGCCCCTAGGCCAGGCCCTCTGATAGGCTTAAGTGGCTCTGAGAACCTTCCCTGATTTGAACGGATACTCTGCCTCCTAATAGGCTGAATGTGTTCACATGGAGCCTGTGGCAGGAGGCTTATTCTTCAGGAATGCCCATGCCTTATTACTTTGTGATTGGGCAGTGGGTCAAGAGGGCTGTGACATTCTCTGATCCAGGAGAAGGCTATATATATACCCTGATGTGAGGTTCTGCTTTGGGGCTCACTTGGGGAAGAGTTGTGTGATTCGGCCAGAAGAGACCCTGGGAAGCTGTTGAGCCCCCTGGCTTTGAAAAACCCAGATGTTGGTGTTTCCCTCTCTGGTAACTGACTAGGTATGGATGTAATGGTCAGATGGCTGGAAGCCTGTCTGCTTAACTATTTCTCTGTCTGCTTGTAACTGGTCTATATTCTGTTTGCATTCTCTGAAGTTCAGGGTGTTGACTTTTCCCCCTGAACTAAGTAAATGATATATGTTTGACTGATTAAAGTAAGATTGTTAACCCATTTTGAGTTACTTTCCTTTAGAAAAGCAGATCTAAGAACCTGTGCTAGCAGCCGCCCTGGGTATGCTGGGGTGCTTGCTGATACAGTGCCATCTCCAGTTCTGCGGCACTCTTCCTATCCTCCAGTGTTTCTCTAAGTTCGGTGGTAATAGTGGCAATCACATCTGCCACTTCTCTCAGTACTCTTGAATTCCCCCCAAGACAATTCAGAATTCTGTGGAGAATAAGCCAGGGAAGGAAGAGAAGTCCCAGGCCAGTTCCACCCCGATGCTGACACACTGGGACCATGGCCAAGCGCCTTTGTTTCCTCCTCCATAAGATAATGGGGACAAGCTTGATCTCTGAGTTTCCTTCTAGCTGACATCTATGCTTCTATAGGATAGAGATACACACATACATACATACACACACACACACACACACACACACACGGAAAGATGGAGATACTTAGACACATAATGACAGAAAAAAATAAACACAAGACAGAGGTACAAGTAAAACATCACCAGAGGACCAAAAAGAGAACTATCAGCCACTCTGTCAATAAATATTTCTTAAGTGCCTACTATGTGACCAGCACTTGGGATGCAAATATGCAAAAGAAAGATTGTTCCTGCTCTCAAAGAGCTTACAGTCTAACGGGGGAAGACGACACATAAAAGAAGCTGAAAAACTGGGGGGCTGGACACAGGTTTAAGAGCCAAGAAGGTACCTGACTTGAGGCCTGGAGGACAAGTCAGAGAAATCTCAAAGTAGTGCAGCCAGGTGAGAAATGAAGAAGAGGAAGAACTTAAGATAATGAGAAAAGAGGCAAAAAGTGGCAGAAAGATACTAGAGCAGTGTGCCGTTTCCTTCTCCAACTCATTTTACAGATGAGGAACTGAGGCAGACAAGGTAAAGTACCTTGCTCAGGGTCACACAGCTAGTGGGTCTCTGGAGTCAAGAAGACCTGAGTTCAAATCAACCTTAGACACTTACTCGGGCAAGTCACTTCACCCTGTTGGCCTTGTTTCCTCATCTATAAAATGAGCTGGAGAAGGAAAAGGCAAACCACTCCAGTGTCTTTCCCCAAAATCCCCCAAACAGGGTCATGAAGAGTCAGACTCCAATGAAACAAAAGACTTAACAATAACAACAAAGTCCTTAGTGGATGTTTTCAAGTGAAGACAGTATAATCACTGATCAAGAGAAGGGTAAAAAGATTGCTTTTCAGGTATGGGATAGGATTAAGTCATCTCTGAGGTCTCATTGAACTCAGACTTTCTGTAATTTTTATGATAAACTGGGGTCAGTCAGTAGCTGACCTTAGCATGATAGAGGGCCTCTACTGCAGCCACTGGCCACAAATCAGCCCTGATGCTGCTCATAGGAACTTGACCGGGAGCAACTGTTTAAAGCTTTCCTTCAACCAATACTTTTTCAGTGCCTACTATGGGCAAGGCCTTCTGCTAAGTACTATGGAGGGATACAGAGTAAACAATTAAGAATTTTTTTAAGCCCTTGCTAAATACTAGGCACTGTGCCCTATAGGCACTGGGGCGACAAAGATCAAAATGAAATAGTCCCTGCCTTCAAGGGGCTTTCATTCTATTTGGAGGAGACATGTAACTAAATCAGCACACACAAAATAAAAATGTGGCAATTATGATACACCAACATCTGGGGATAAGGAAAGGTTTCATATTTTAGGTGAGGTCTGAAATAAGTCTTGAAAGAAACAAAATCTTCTAAAAGGCAAAGGGGAGTTAGGAGGACATCCCAGGCAGGTGGGCCAGCCAGTGTCAAGGCACCAGAGATAGGAGGAGTTCCGTATAGAGCTTACTTTGGAGAGCCAAGACATACACATAGGAAAAGATGACTGACAAGATAAGATAGTATGTGCTAAGTAGGGACAGCAAATGCTTTAGGTATTAGGAGAGATAGATCCCTGTGGGCTGTGGGACTCAGGAACAACTTCTTCAAAGACTAAGGACTTAAGTTGGACCTTGAAGGGGAAAAGCTCTATGAATTCAGTGAATGTAGGAAAACCTTCAGTGACAGCTCATCCTTTACTCAAATTAGAGGACTACCCCTGGAGAGAATATAGGACATATACAGAGAAAACAGCTTAACAGGGTTTATACTAGAAGCCCCATAAAAGTCATGAATGATAGAAGGCTTTCATCAGAGTTCATGCATTATTTACTACTAGATAATTAATCCTAAAGGGATCATATCTTATACCTTATGGGCTATGTAATTATATAAGAATATATTATGTTATATATGTAATAAATATGAAAAGGGTTTAGTAGAAATTCATCCCTTATTATCTCAAAACTGTGACTATAATAGAAAGAACCTATGAACATAAACAATATAAGGAAACCTTCAATGACTAGTTATATCTTACTGAACATCAGTTCACTTAAATGGGAACAAAACTCTGTGAATGTAGTGTGAGGAATCATTTGGAGGAGCAAAAGCCTTGAAAGACATTAGAGAATTCATACTTAGAATGCTGGAAAAGAGACCCTGTGAGTATAATACATGTAGAAAATATTCTGTTATATCTCTTCCTTTGCTGAAAGTCAGAGACTACTGATAAAGATTTAAAGAGAAGAGAAAGAAAGAAAGAAAGAGAAAGAAAGGAAGGAAAGAAGGAAGGGAGGAAGAAAGGAAGAAGCATTCCAATAAATGGAAAAGAGCAGCAGTCATTCCAAAGGTAACAAATAGAATGAGTAGAAAGATAAAGAGATAAATGGTGTTCCATCAAAGTGGTTAATGGGGGTTCTATCTTAAGAGCTGACCATAATCTCAAACATCCATGTTGTGATACAGTTCCCAGTCAAGGGTACTCAGGACTCTGACACCTGCCTTGTTGGTCTTCACAAGCTTGTTTCCTAGGTGAGGGAAACTTCTTCTAAGAGTAGTTCAGAGTGTTGCATAAGAACCCCAGAAACTGAAAATACAGCTTTAGGTCTCCTAAATTTCTAAATCTTTTAATTCTCCCTTTATCTTCTTGTAACCAGATCCCACTCTTGCCTGCATTTCTTTTTTTTTTCCATAATCCAAAATTTTTTTTTTATTGTTCTTTTTTTACAGTCACTTATGCCATGAATACATAGGGAACTGGTTCCAACAGCTCAAGTTCCTTGCCATTGGTTCTCACAAAGTGTGCTTCTCTGGGTGGAGCAGGGTGGAGCAGGCTGGCGTTTCAGCTGAACCCAAGTGCCTTTTTCTTTGGCTTCCTTCTTCTTCTGATCATTTTCCTTTACCCTCTTCAGGAAGCTGTCTCTGTTCTTGGAATGCTGAATATGCTCAATACGTACATTAATTCTCGTGGCTAGAATCTTGCCCTTAACCTGTTTGTTTACAACAATGCCTACAGCATGCTGAGCAACATGATAGACCCATCCAGTCTTGCCATGGTAACATTTGTGGGGCATTCCTTGCTGAACTGTGCCCATACCCTTGATATCTACAATATCACCTTTCTTATATATTCGCATATATGTAGCCAAAGGGACAACACCATGTTTTTGAAAGGGCCTAGAAAACATGTATCATGTCTCTCTCCTTTTTCCTTTTGTGTTCATCATTTTGACAACTCACTGGAATATGGTGGAACCGGCAGAAAGGCTTGCCTGAGTTTCTGAAAGTAATAATAACAAATAAGAGGACTTTTTAATGCCTCTTCCCAATGGGAAACTCTCCAGCGGCCAAATCTGTTATTGAAGGAGCTGAATTCCTTCCTCCCCAGGAAAGTACTTAAGAGGTTTCAGGGACACTAGTTTACACTATCCTTGCCGTAATCATACAGTCTCCTGTCAGTCAGGACCTTGGAGATCACCCACTCCAAACTCAATCTTAGTCCTAAAGGATTCAGCAGTGTGACTATATCATGACTTCAAAAGAACTATTATTTCATCCATATACACCTTATACTCATTAGCAGTTAGTATGCTGAATCACTTCAGACTACTAACTGAGAGCCAAACTTTGGATGATAACATATTACATATTAATAACATATATAACAATGATAACAGGCTAACACCTCACTAGCTCATGACCCACTCTAGTGGGAGCCACAATCAGGATTATATAGGATTTAGCTGCAATATTAAAGGATAGGAGGTCACGGAAAATGATATTCCAGAAGGCAAAGTACTAGGACTACAACCAAGAATCACCTACCTACCCAGTGAAATTAAGCATAATACCTCAAGGGAAAAAAAATGGCCACTAAATGAAATAAAAGGATTTCAAGCTTTTATAAGAAGACCAGAACTGAACAAAAGATTTAATCTTCAATATCAAGACCCAAGAAAAGCCGAAAAAGGGGAAAAAGGGAAAAGAAAACATAAAGTATCCAATGGAGCTGAACTGTTTATATCCTCACATGGGAAGCTGATACTTGTAATTCTTAAAAACTGTACCACTGGGGGCGGCGGGATGTCTAGGTGGCACAGTAAATAGAGCACTGGCCCTGGAGTCAGGAGGACCTGAGTTCAAATCTAGCCTCAGACACTTGACATACTAGCTGTGTGACTAAGTCAGTTAACCTCAATTGCCCTCAAAAAAAAAAAAAGAAGCAAAAAATAAAAAAATAAAAAAGAATCTATTCTGCTTCGGATAAAGTAAAAAAAAAAAATGAAACAGGAGTAGCAATCCTGATCTCAGACAAAGCAAAAGCAAAAATAAACCTATTTAAAAGAGATAATAAAAGAGATTACTTCTTGATAAAAGGTAGCATGGACAATGAAATAATATCAATACTAAACATATATGCACCAAGTGGCATGGCATCTTAAAGGAGAGGTTAAGTGAGCTACAGTTTCATGACCAAACAACAGATAAAAAGCATTATCAAATGCAAAATAAATAATTTTTATTATATTAAATTAAAAAGCTTTTGCACAAAGAAAACCAACGCAACCAATATTCGAAGGAAAGTAGAAAGCTGGAAAACAATCTTTACACCAAGCATCTCTGATAAAGGTCTCATTTTTCAAATACATAGGGAACTAAATTTATAAGAATACAAGCCATTCCCAAATGAAAATGGTCAAAGGATATGAATAGGCAGTTTTTAGAGAAAGAAATCAAGAAGTTGATTAGAGAAATGCAAATTAAAACAACTCGGAGGTACCTAGCTAATACGACAAAAAAGGAAAAGGATAAATGTTGGAGAGGATGTAGGAAAATTGGGACTCTAATGCATTGGTGATGGAGCTGTGAACTGATTCATCCATTTTTGAAAGCAATTTGGAACTATGCCCAAAGGGGAACTAAATTGTGCCTACCCTTTGATCCAGCAATACTACTACTAGGTCTGTATCCCAAAGAAATCATTAAAAAGGGAAAAGAACATACATGTACAAAAAATATTTATGGCAGCCCTTTTTGTGGTGGCAAAATACTGGAAACTGAGGAGATGCCCATCATATGGGGAACAGCTGAACAAGCTGTGGCATATGAATGTAATGGAACACTACTATGCAATTAGAAATGATAAACAGGTAGATTACAGAAAAACCCAGAAAGACTTGTACAAACTGATGCAAAGTGAAATGAGCACCACCAGGAAAACATTGTACACAGTATCAGCAACATTGTGTGATGGTCAACTGTGAATGACTCGGCTCTTTTGTGCAACACAATGATCCAAGAAAATTACACTCATAAGGGAAAATGCTATCCACATTCAGTTAAAGAACTGATGGATTCTTAATGCAAATTGAAGCATATTTTTACTTACTTTATTATTTTTGCATTTTTTTCCTTTGATCTGTTTCTTCTTCTATACCTGCGATTAATATGGAAACATGTTCTACATGAAAGCACATGTGTAATCTATATCAAATTGCATATCCTATCCTAAAGGAAGAGGAGAGGGGAAGAAGGGAGGGAGGGAGAAAAATTTGCTACTCAAAATCATGTAAGAGTGAATGCTAGGGGTGGCTAGGTGGGGCAGTGAGTAGAGCACCGGCCCTGGAGTCAGGAGTACCTGAGTTCAAATCCGGCCTCAGACACTTAACACAAAAAACGAGCCGTGTGACCTTGAGCAAGTCACTTAACCCCAACTGCCCTCCAAAAAGCAAAAAAACCAAAACAAAAGTGAATGCTAAAAATTGTCTTGACATGTAACTGGGAAAAAAATACTATTAAAAAAATTTTAAAGACTTCTATCAAAATCTTTTAAATGTAACCTAGAGATTTTTATACTGAAATTGAGTCATAAATTGTAAATCATAAATGAAATTAGCTAATCGTGCCCGCACTATTACAGTGTGTAAAGACTAACAATTCAAGTGATTAGTTTGTGACAGTGTTATTTGGAGTCTAAAGAATTTAGTTCTACCACTTAAAATCAGTGTAATCTTGGGCAAATCACCGAATCTTTCTCAGCCTCAGTGTTCTCATGTTTAAAATGGGGTAACAGTCCCTGCCCTACCTCCATCACAAGGCTATCGTAAGAACAAAAGTGATGTAATGATGGACATAAGAGCAGCCTGTAACTATTAAGCACTGTTCATATCTGAAGTATTATTATCTAGTTACCTGACACAATGCCTCGCATGCCACAGGCATTTAATGTCTGCTGAATAAATGAACGAGTAATAATAACATCTGATAAGAAGTAGGAAGGCATCCCACTGTAATGCATAGAAAGCTGACTGTGGATTGAAGCTATGTCCAAGGCCCGCCTCAGACATAAACTCTCCAAACTATGAATTTCATGGTAGGTGTCCATCTGCGTTGGTAGGAAGAATTTCCACACCAGGAGTTCTATATAATGAACGAATGAAATCACATATGGTTCAAAAAACATCAAACACGCTGAACAAAAACAGATTAGAGCAACAATAAACTGATACCAATAAAATTACTGTCTATTTGTGTATTAGTGTCCAGAAAAACCATACTGCTTCCAAACTCTTAGTACCAAGTCTATAATAAAGCAAAAGAGTATCTCATCACACCAATGGGAATAGAATTAAGAAAGCTTGTGAGAAAAGAATGTTAGTCCAATTACCTTGATTTGACTGGTGAGTAGGTAGTAACATCAGTTGAAAACAAAAGTCTTCTTACTAGCTGTGTGACTTGAGGCAAGTCACTTAACCCCAATTGCCCTCCAAAAAGAAAGAAAGAAAAAAAAGAAAAAAAAAGAAAAAATGCCCTAGTCAACTTTGGGGAAACTAAGTTCTAAGGAAGTCAAAGGGAAGGCAATTATATAATCAAACACTGGAAAGTGAGCAGCCAGCGCTTACATAGAGGATAGTACAGGAGGCTGGGAGGGGGAGCTTCTATGCCCAGCTCTACTATCAACTCAATGTGTGACAAGTCACTCCAATTCCATGTGCTTCCTGGGCTCCACAACAAGGATGGTACTAACTCTTCTCTGCCTGCCTTGAGGGTTCAATAATTCTGTGTATTTCTTTGAGTTAAAAAGAAACAATATCCATAGGTTTCTTTCCATTATTTTAAGAAAGAAAGAATTACAAGCACAACATCTTCAAAACAGAACAACATCACCAGCAAGTCAAGAACTTGCGAAATTGCCAGTATCCTGCCTCTGATGAGGGCACCAAGGGATAGGTTTATAGGAAGGTCCAACAGTCCTCTGTTAAAGTTATTTTCATAGGTTAACAATGCTCTCAAATAACATTCTTAATAATCTTGTGGACTGTAATCCATGAATTCATCTATACCTTTGGTGAACTTCTGTTTCTAGCATCTTTTGCCAGCTCAAATCGACAACTGCTGGATCCATCCATTTCTTCCCTGTTCCCTCCATAGCTGGTGCTACTTTAAATGAATTTCCTTTAGAGTAGGGATAGTTCTTACCCCACACACCCTTCCCCCAGTGCTGCCCCAAGCTCTGCCCTGCTACATGACTGAATGGATGAAGACAGGAAGGTGTGCTGGGAGAACAGTATTTGGGGGCTCAAACCCTGGGCCTACCACAAACGACTGTGTGGTGTCACTTTCCTCATCTGTGCAGTAACTATATGGAGTAGATGATTTCTAACCACTCCACAAGCTCTAAACCCTATGATCCTTTCAGAAAGAACAGTAGATTCAGTCAGAGGAGCTAGGTCTGAGCCCTAACTCTGAGACTCACTTGCTATATGTTCTGAATGTCACTTTTTGCTCTGGGCTTTAGTTTCTCCATCTAAATATGAGAAAGTTGGACTAGATGCTACCTAAAGTCCCATCCACCTCTATATCTATAGCAGGTAGGGGGTTTGATAGAGAGAACATTGAGAAGAGAGAGGAGAGAGAGAGAGAGAGATAAAGAAGGAAAGGAAGAAGAAAGGAAGGAAGGAAGGAAGGAAGGAAGGAAGGAAGGAAAGAAGGAAGGAAGGATTTAGTAAGTGCCTAAGTCAGTGGTTCTCAACCTTCCTAATGCTGAGACACTTTAATACTCATATGTGGGCGTATCTGCATGTGGGCCGACCTGCCTAGAGACAGATAGAGGAGTGGTGTCTCGGTTCCTAAGACCACTGTGTTTTCCAATGGTCTTAGGCAATCCCTGTGACCCCTGTGAAAGGGTCATCAGACCCCCAAAAGGGTTGAGAACCACTGGCCTAAATTCTTTAAAAATATTATGTAATCCTCATAGCAACCCTATGAAGTAGGTGCTATTATTTAATTAAATAGATGAGGAGACTCAATTTAATTACATTGAATAGATGAGGAAACTGAGGCAAACAGAGGTTAAGTGACTTGCCTAGAACATTTAGTAATTGTCTGAGGCTAAATTTTAATCCAGGTTTTCCTAACTCCAGGTGCTAAAGACGAGTTCAGATTAAGAACTCAAGACACTTAAGCAGCCAGGTGCTTCTGGTCAATTCACTTAACCCCTCTTATTCTGATAATACATACCTCACAGGATTGTACAGTCCCAAATGAGATAATATCCTGTTGATATGGCATCATTCTGGGGGGAGGGGTGCTCTGTCCCCATTCACAACTACCTCAGTAACCTAAAATGTATTTATTCTTTAGGAATGTGCATTCCCTTTTTAAAAAACCAACCACAGTTGTCAGCATGGAGCCCACCTGTCTAACAGTGTCCGCTTCTCCTCTGATATTCCCCATGTTTACTGCCATATTTGTTTGATACTTCCACTTTTCTTCAGGAATGGAAACAGAATTTCTCCCCTGGGGATTTTGAAAAAAGCTTTCAGAATAAATAATGAATAACCTCACTTAGACACCAATCATGGGCAAGGAAAGGAGAGAGGGAGAAAGCAAGGACAGTACTTAAGTTGTATGTCTCCAATGAATTATTGAATCTGAAAAGGGAAGGCTGGTAAAATATTCAAATTTCACTTTCAGCAGCTGTCTCTCGCAGTTAGCCACCATTCCTTGAAAAATCGAAGGTCAAAGATTTCAGTCTCTTTAATTTCATAAAATTTTGGTGAAAAATGGCATGAGGCATCAAAGCCTAACTGCAATTGTGTGCAGCCATGAACAGCTGAAAAAATAAGTCAGACTTTAGCCTTTTTTTCCACTCAAATCATGAGACGGTGGTTCAGATTTAACATTCATTAACATTAATTGACTTTAATTCCTTCAAAAATGGAACAGCTGCATCCTGTTTGAGGGACCTTTTTCTGGTTCTGTTGGGGGAAGGGAGAGAAAAATTTGCATATTCCCTTAGAGCCCATGGTTATTTGACTGATTCCTTTTGATGTTCTAAAAAAGATAAAATAAAATCACTGAGCTATTTAAGTTTGAAAACTGGCTCCTCTGTAAGCGTTGTAATTCTCCTAGCATTTTAAGATGACACAGGGTATTATTATCTGGATCTGATGGCCCAGGGAAGTTAGGTCCTCTGGCACATACATGGCAGACAGATTTGAAAGGTGACCTATAATTTTTCTCCCTAAATGAACTATAGTCACTCAGTTGTCTAAGTTAAACACCTTAGGTATGCAGATAAAGTCCATAAGCTCAGAAAAATAAAAGAGACCAGTGTAGTAAAAAGAGCACTAAATTAAAATAACAAGACTTGGGTTCAAATCCTATTTCTGCTTCTTATTATTTCTTATATGACCTTGGATGAAGGACTTTCTTCCACATGGGCATTAGTTTCTCCATCGGTAAAACGGGAAAATTGGACAAGACAGATCACAGGATCAAAGAGAAGACACCTCAGAGGCCAACTAGTCCAAACCCCTCATTTTACAGATGAAGAAACTGAGGCCCAGGGAGGCTGTGACTTGCCTAAGGTCACACAAGCAGTATCAGAGGGAAGATTTGAACCGTAGCCTCTGGTGTTCTGGTGGGCAACTGAATGGAATGTGAAGCATTGTCTGAGGTTGGCTAGAAACAGAGAGTTGAGGTGAATTTCACTTAATCTCTCACCAGTCAAGGAAGCTATCCCCAGAATGAAGTTCCAAAGTTGAGTGGATTAAATAGTTCACCCAGATTTTATGAAAGTATTTGACAAAATGTCTCTTGCTATTCTTGTGAACCAGATGGAACGATATAGAGAATACTTAGAATGAAGAGGATATGACACTGGTGGAATGACCAGACCCCAAGAGTCGTCATTAATGATTAGATGTCAACTTGGAAGGTCAGTAATGGAGTGTCCCAATGTCCTTGCCTTGTGTCATTTTACATTTTATTAGTAACTTAAATATAGACAAAGATAGAATTCTTATCAAATTTGTTGAGGTCAAAAAACTAAGCGTTACAGCTAACATATTAGGTTAGTAACAAATTAATGTTCGCTAAAAACACCTGCTATAAAGTAGCTCATTGGGTTGAATCTAATAAGAAAAAAAATGTTAATACATACATATGGCTTGAAAAACTGAATTGTACAGATACAAAATGGATAAGAAGTGAGAAGACTGCAGTTCCTCCCAAAATGATGTTGGTGTATGTACCGCTCAGTACAACTCAACAGTATAATATGGCAGTCAAAAACACCTAGCGTTATCGTAGGCTTCGTTAAGAGAAGTCCAAGAGTAGTCAGGCTTGAGGAATGAAAAGTCCTGTTCTCGGCAAAGCCCATCCGGAATATTCTGTTCAGTCCTGAGAGTTACATATTAGGAAGAACACAGCTAAACTAGAGAGCAGTTTAGTGAAAAGCCTGGAAAATCGTATTTTATAAGGATTAGTTGAGGGAACAGAGGACTTTCCCCTGGGAGAAGACTTAGTGAATGGAGGGAGTACTTATAGTTGTCTTCAAATGTCTGAAGAATTATCACATGGATGAAGGGTCAGGCTTGTTCTTTCTGACCCCATAAGGCAGAACTAGAAGTAAGGAATGGGATGCAGGTTATTTGTTTGTTTTTTGAGGCAACTGGGGGTAAAGTGACTCGTCCCGGGTCACACAGCTAGAAATGTCTGAGGGTGAATTTAAACTCAGGTCCTCCTGACTTCAGGGACTGGTGTTCTATCCATTGTACAATCTAGCTGTTCCAGGCACAGGTTCTTAATTTCAGAATAAATGATTGCTTTGTAATCCTATGTATTTTATTCGTTTAAAAACATTATTCAGAGAAGTGACCCATAGGCAGCACCAGGCTGCCGAAGGTGCCCATCCCGCAAAATGCCATGAATCTCTGACCAGTAGAAGTGGCAAAAAGGCAGCTTTGAGGTCTGTGTAAGGATAAGCTTCTCAACAGTTAAGAACTGTAAAAGAGGAGAACAGGCTGCTTCATGGCACAGTGAGTTCGGCCTCCCTAGCAGATGGTCTTTGAGCAAAGGCCAGCTAACCACTTCCTAGATATGTTGCAAAGGATGCCAGCTGAGGTCTCTAATGAATCTCATGCCCTGTAATTTTATGATTCTCATTCCTTTCCCTCCTTTTTCTTAGGAAAGTGACTCTTCTTGAGCATCAGGACACATTGCAATGATGAAAACAGGAATGGTACAAAATCCAAAGCTAAACTAAAATTTAGCACCAATAATACAGGGCTCCCATTTTCTCCTGGGTAAAGAAGGGGAGTTATATTAGAAGACCTCAAAGGGCCCCTCCAGTTCTAACATGCTATGATGCTTCTGCCTGCTTGGGAACTGACAAGTATTGCACATTCCCTGTGCATTAGGTCTGAAAACAGCTCCATCTCTTCCCAGCTAAATGCTCAAGAGAAAGTCACTTGATCTTTCCGAGTCTCAGCTTCCTCATCTGTAAAAAGAAGAATACCTGTAGCACCTACCTCATATGTTAACAATGAAAGAACTTTGGAAATCTTAAATTGGTATAGAAATGTGAGCCATTGTCGTCATTTACATTTCATGACAAAAAAAAAAAGCCTGGGTTCCGTCTCAAAAACCATTTGTCAGCCCACATGACATGAAGGGTTCTAGTCCTAGAGCAGAATCTTGAGTTACAGGTGAGCTAAAGGGCAGAATTCCTTCCTCTACATGATACAACTTTCTTTCTGTGGCATCACAGTGAGGGGCAAGGTCAGGAACCACATAAGTCAGCAGAGGGAGGCACTGAAAGCATTGTTGGTGGAGACCTTTTGAGTTTAAGAGTCTTGGCATGAACCTCTCAAAAGCAGATCCCCTTCTTAGGACTACTCCCTTCCTAGCGTGCCTTCTCCCTTCTTCCTGTTACATCTATCTAGTTCCTGTGCCCCCCACTCCACAGTGAGCTCTCTCCTCTGGCAATCACTGTCTGTGTTGTTCTTTTGACTTTAAAAGGCAAGGTATTAAGGAAGAGTCCTGGATTGAGAGTGAGAAGATCTAGCCTCACTCTGATACTTACCAGCTGAGTGACCCTGAACAAGTCACTCAATCTCTGACTTCAGTTTCCTCATCTAGAAAATGAGTGTGCTAAACCATCTCTAAGATCATAATAAGATCAAAGATGTAGAGGTGGAAGGGTCTCTGAGTCCAATATCCTTATTTTACAGATGAAGAAACTCAGGCTCCCCAAAGATAAGTGACTTGCCTAAGGTCACACAGCTAGCAAGTGTCTGAGGTGGGATTCAAATCCAGGTTTTCCTCTTTCAAAGTCCAGTTATACCATACCGCCTCTACTCAGACATAAATCCCATGATGAATCTATGAACCTTTATCTTGTCTACCTGGTAGAATGAACCTATTAGATTATAAGCTTCCTGAGGGCAGGAACTGTCTTGTCCTTTTCTATCCCTAGCTGCCCCAAAAACACTGTGAAGTAGAATCATGGGATTGGAAAGATGAAGGAATTTTAGAGAGCTTTTTGTTTTTACTAAATTGAACTGAATAAAGATGGGATTGGGAAGGTTGGAGGTGAGGGAGAAAAGGTTCTCATAACTTAGCCTGCTTGAAAAAATAATCAAATTAAGCCATGTTTTCTAAAATGATTATTTTAAATGTGAGAATGGGGGGAGGAAAGAACAACTTTTAAATGTGACCTAAAAGGAGTTGTAAGGAACCTCAGAGATGAACATAGTTAACAAGTGGCCATCTAGGCTTGACCTGAAGACCTCTAGGAAGAGGGAGCCCTTCACCTCCAGGGATGGTCTAGTCCACTTCTGGGTAACTGTTAAAGTCTTTCCTTAAATCCACCCTAAATCTGAGACTGCAATTTCTGCCCATTACTCCTACTTTCGCCTCTGAGAGAGAGCAAAACAATGTAATCCCTCTACTGCATCAGCCTCTTCAAACCTTAAAGGCGTCTATCATGTCACTGTCCATTTCCTTACATCCCATAATCTTCTCTTCCTGAGGCTCCACAGTGCCGAAGAGAATGAAACCATCCCCTTCCTAGTACAGAACGTGATGGTGACAGCTTTCAGAGACTTAGAGATTAAATGACCACCGTGGTTCACACAGCTAACAAGTGTGATAGCTGGGCTTGGAACCCAGATCTCCCATCTCCTACCTAATCCAGGTAGGAGCACTCTCTTTCCAATGTTCTACAAATGCTGTGGCATTAAAAAATATATGATTAGCTGCAAGACGACATTCCTAATTCAATTCACAAAATTGCAGATCTTACTGTAGGGGAAACCAGATATTTGGTCCTTAGTTTTGGGAGCATGCACAGCCAGATTGGAATGCCTTTGACTCCTTGCAAGGGAAGGAGAGAAAATCCTAAGGATCAGGGGATACCCTAAGTTATCACCACCCTTAATTCATGCTGCATACAGGCCTATTTCTGGCATAGGAAGGCGACTGCTCCAGCCCACTCCTCTGCTCCTCCCTACCAACTCTGTTTTGACACTGCTCTCCAAAGTATCCTGACCATTTACTTTGGTTCCCATGCCAGCATCACTCTGACCTTCACTTTCCTCCTCTGCAAACTAAGAGAGTTAAAGTGACATTCTCTCAGGCCCCTTCCAGTTTGATGAGCCTTCTCCTTGCCTGGGTCAGAAGGAGAGAAATCTGTAATAAGTGGTGACATCTGAGAGCAGGGGAAAAGAAACAGTTGGAAGCAAAAATCCAGTTTTCCCCTTCCCTTCTCTTTCTCTCCCTTCCCCTCAGTCAGAAGTGGGAGCCGACAGTGCTGAAAATAGAAGGGTAACCATCAGTATTCCTCAATGATAATGGTTTTTATTACTGTCACTATTAATAAATTAATAAATTCCTGAGCAATTTTTCCCTCTCAGAGAATGAAATAGCTAGTAGCAGGGGATGTTTTTAATGCACAAATTTGGGGCTTCCTCCTAAGCTCCGAATATTTCATGCCTAGACCTTGAAACCTTGAAATCCTCCCAAATCAACTTTGCTTTCAGGCGGCAGCAGTATCAGCTGGTTTGTCTGTTTTCCCCCCAGAATGCTCCTGCCCTTCCCCCATTCTTTTGGGAGCAGTATTTACAATGCACAATGCTATTATTCTTTCTCTCCTGCTACCTCTGCAGAGACCAGTTCTTTGGCCAAGGTTGCTTTTAATCACGATCCAGTCTGTCACTCAATAAGGAGGCATCCAATTTTCCCTAGCCCTGCAAATCTTATCCCCTCGGCCTGCCCAGGTCCAATCAAGGGCTGGTATAGAGAATTAAAACTTTTCCTCATCTCCGCCTCCCCTTCCATCCTCCCCACCACCAGCCCTCTCATCCTCACCCCAGGAAAGCCAGTCTTCTTTAGCTCAGATCTGCCAAGCTAAGGTTTTCAGTCCCGGAGACGAGGCAACCTCCCAGAGTCAGTGAGAGGAGCATTGAACTCAGAGCCAAGCGCACTAGTTAGCTGCAACTGAACAACTTGTTCTTGAGTTTTCCAATGAATGATGGGGCTGAGGGGAGAGCCCTGCAGTGGGATGCCAAGTGGAAGGAGCTTGCCTTCCTCTGGGCAGGCTGCATGTGGGCCACATGCTCCAGGTTCAGCCCTCCCTGGCCTCCTTCAAGGGGCCCCTTCCCAGCCTGACCCCTGGCCCACCTCCTGGGCCCCTCCACAAGAGGTGAGGAGAAGGGAGACATCCCGAAGGCAGAACAAAGGGCTGAAGCTTACCTGTACTGGAATGTCATGTTGGTAATTTTGATCTTAATCTCTTCTCCGTGGCGATGCTCCCCAGTCATTTCAAAGAGTTTATTAGCCATTTTCTCATAAACTTTGGCATTCCGCTTAGTTTGTTTCAATTCATCAAAAAATTCTTCCCAGACCAGCATTAAACCTCTCATCTCTGCATCCGTCCAGTTTCTGGCCCTCCTGTGTTTCTCAGTCTGAGGAGAAACAACATAACTAGGGATTTCTGCTGCGGCCATGGCTGATTGACCTAAAAGGGTTTTTAAAAGAGGACACTTAATAGAGGCAGAATTTTTAGCCCAGGTTTGGGTCGTGCACGATGTACAGAAGTGGGCAAAGCATTTGAATGACAACAGCCCATGTGAAACCTTTTTGCAACAGCTTGAAGCTTGAGTGCACAAAATGGGGCCTACATCTGACAGGCAGGAATTTAGTTAAAAGCTTTTAAACAGGGAAACGTCATTTTGATGTCACGTTTCCATAGCAACAGAGCAACTGCATAAGCTACAACAACAAAAACCTTTTAACTGAAAGCCAAAGAATCAGGACAGAGTTGACGGGCCATCAATATTAAAGCTTTTAAACACTTTAAAAAGGTTTAACCAAAAAAAGATCCATGTAGCCTTTGGAGAAGCGACTTTTAAGTGTCGACTTCTTTTTTCACTCCTCTTATCTTCCAGGCTCACGGTCTCCTCCTAGGGGGTCATGAGCTCCTGCCTGGGCTTTTAAGTTCTTCCTTGACAGTCTCTCTAGGAGGCAAAGGATGAGTCCAAGAACATGCAGACATCATAAACACACGCACATAGCCTTTCACACAGATTTGTTAGACCAGAAAAGCTCTCCTCATCTTTGAAGAGAAGAAAAAGAGACCTCTCACTACAACCAGAAGTGGAAGGAAAATGGGAATGATGATAGCCCAGCCTTGAGACTAGTCCCAGCTCCCCCACTAATTAGACTTGGAATCTTGGACAAGTAATTTTCCCTCTCTGACTGGTTCTTACTCAGTTTTCTCCTCTGTAAAACCAGGGATTTGGATTAGATGATCTTCCATGTACCTTTCCAGTCCTGAAATTCTGTGAACTTTCAGGGCCTTTAGACTCAGTTTTCCACCCAGGCATCCAGAGTTAGAATTTCTAGCGTAAGAGGGGCTGACCCAGGGAGATTTCAGCAAAAGCTGAAGGCCTGCTGAGGCTAAAAGACAGAGACATTGAAATGTAAAAAGGAAAGCCTTCAGATGCAAAATAGATATTCCACACTCTAGAAAGGGTCAGAGGCTTGAATAGCTCCATTGCATAGGAAGGGGCCAATGAGACAATGAACTTGCCTCAAGGGTATAGGTTGCTTTGTCCCTTGCCACTCATCAGCATAAGATTCCCAAAGGAGCATGGGAGGAGAAACTAACTGAATTGAAACTAATCACCGTAAGGCAAAATGGAGTGGCTTACTCAGGGAAGAGGCTTTTGAGCCAAGTAATACATTTGAGGGCTTTCTGTCTCTTTTCCAGGAATTGGTGAACAGTATCAGGGCTATGGTTTTATGTGGTTTATATAGTTATGGTTTATAGATTGTTTTTTCTAACTTGAGTCAACTCAAGAAATCAGTGTAAACTGGCCAAGGTAAAGATAGAGAAAATAACTATCTGCCTATTGAAGATCAAATCTCCACAACTTATTTAAAATTTGGAATAGAATGAGAAATATTAGCAAGTGTTCTCTGACTACTTCTGAGATCCCAAGGATAACAACTTTTAATCCCAAACTGAACAGGTTTTTTTTTTTTTGTATCTGTTATTCATCCTCCCAAATAAAGTGACTGAGCAGTCTCCCCCAACAGTAATGGCACCCTAAGGCTGCATAAAACCCTATACGTGTTATGTGTGTGTATCCCTTTGTTCCTCAGTGTTGCTGGCCACTTGCCAACTGCCCATCAGCTGATGCTAATTAAGTTTTTAAACTCTTCTAGCACCGCTTTTTGATGTACTGACCACCAGTCAAAGGCACCAAGGCAACTTCGAAATTCTGGGTTGAGGAATTCCCCAACACTACCAAGAGAGTAATGGTCACCAAAAATTGATTGATTCACTTTATATATACAATCTGGACTTCTTGGCTTGGAAGTGGGCTGGTACCGAGAAGACCATTTGTATGGAGATAATTTTCTAGTTTGGACAAATAATAATACACTATATTTTTAACCAGTTGGCAAGCTGGATGCTGCCTGCCACAGATGAGCAGCGGTACTAGCCAAGTGGGAGTTCAGTGGATACTACTGGGCAGGAAAGACTGCAAATGCCCTGTCTTGTAGTCTTCATGACATTGAAATGACGGTAATCCCACAGACAAGGTGTTTGAAGGAAGGGAATAAGCATTTATTAAACATGTTCCACGGGTCAAGCACTTTCCAAACATCTCATTTGATCCTCGCAACTCTGAGAGACAAATGCTGTTATTGTCTCCATTTTACAGCTGAGGATACTGAAGCAGGAAGGGGTTAAGTCTTCCAAGAGTAACACAATTAGGAAATATCTAAGGTGAGATCTGAACCTAGGTCTTCCTGACTCCAGGTCCAACACCACCTAGCTGCCTCTAATTAGAGAGACTGACAGAACATGGTAGTAAATGGCTTAGCACATGATAATCCTGATGAAGATATAATGGGGTCTGGGTATCCACCAGAGACCCAGCCCCCAAATAAGATCTTTTTGTTTTGGTTTTTTTGGAAGGCAGCTGGGGTTAAGTGACTTGCCCAAGGTCACATGGCTAGCTTTTTGTGTTAAGTGTCTGAGGAGGGATTTGAACTCAGGTACTCCTGACTCCAGGGTCAGTGCTTTATTCACTGTGCCACCTAGTCAGCCCCCCCCCCCGCCAAATAAGATCTTAAAGAGCCTGACACAAGTGAACCAACCCAACAACAAACCCACCAGAGGACCTGGGAACTCAAGCAAGCCACAAGAGAACTCCTTTAAAGATGATGGAGAGTCACGGGCAGGCAATCTGACAGTTTCTAACAGCAGCTGCCCTGAGTCATAGCGGCCTGCCTGGTCCTATCTAGTGGCTCCTGCCCAGTAGCAGTGTAACCTCTCCATTCAGTTCAATAGCAGCTAAGTCTGTTTGGGAGACAAGCTACCAAGTAACCTATTCAACCCAGTCCAGCAGCAGATTGACCCAATCCAGCAGGGAAACAGCACGCTAGGAGGAGAAGGCCCAGCTGAGCTCTAAGTCCTGAAGAGATATCAGTGCTCTAAGAAAAGCCAACCCTGCTCAGCAGCAGAGAAACTCATCCTTCCCTAACATTACACTCTGCACAGTGTGAGAAGGATCTTCTGTAGAGAGAAAAGACATTGAGGTCCTGCAGGTCTAGAGCTGTACCTCTCTACCATCATATTCTATTTGTGCCCATTCTTTATTTCCCTAGATTCTGCATGAATTTGTGGGAGAGCACACTCCTGATGTTGGGGGGAATGCTTTATAACTACTATTCTTGGTATGCTATTTACTAAAACCTTTACTAATGAACTCAGTCTACTGGCTGACTATGGAGGGGAAGCAAATCAGTGAAGGCTCGTCTTATGATACCTGTAACTCTAGAGTTAGAATCTCTAGGATGTAGGACCTACAAAGTAGTAGCAGCCACATTTCTGGGTACCCAAACCAACTGAGCCAACTCAAGCTGGATGAATGAGACCTAACGGGCCATGATATGTGGAGGTTCCTCTAAGAGGAAGGGGGCTGAGTTCACCCCTGAATTTTCAAGGGTTAGACTTTGTTTTGTATGTGTAGTGAGACCTGGGGATTTTGCTGCTGGCAGGAATGTCAATGCAGGGAACTAGGGTACAGCTTGCCCCTGAGTTTTAGTTCCTGCTCTGTGACTTACTGGCAGTGTAACCTTGGACATGTTACTTCCCTCTCTGAATTTCAGTTTTCTCATCTGTAACATGAGGATAATACTTATCCTATCAACCTTAGAAGGTTAACTTAAGGAAAACATGTCTATAGTGCCTTATTGTACTATAGAAAAATGAGTTGCTGTTATGCTGTAAAGTTCCACAATTCATCTTAACAAGGACTTGGAAGCCATGTTGGCTGCTTTGTATCTGGCTGGGCAGAGGTAGAAGGAGCCCTGAGAAATTAATGGATTGCTAGGTTAGCTTCCTGGAAGGTAAGTACCATGCTGTTTCATTGTTTCCTTCATTTGGGCTCTTTGCAAAGAAAAGGAAAAGCTTACCCAGGACCCATTGCAACAGGCAAAGACTGAGGCCTCATTTCCTTTGTCTTGACTCTGTTGATACTTGACTCTTCATGACCCATATCTCCAAAAAGGTCATTATACAAAATGAGTCGATCTCTGCAGTCTCTTTCCTCAAGAGAATTCTAATGAAAGATATACACAGGGAAAAGGCCTCCTGCAAGACTCCTGAGAACAGAACTAGGATCCGTGGGTATAAAGTACAAGGCAGCAGATTTTGGCTTAACATCAGGATTTTCAAAAGTTGGAACTGTCCAACAATAGAATAGGTTATCTTGAAAAGGTTGTGAGCTCCCCATCACCAGTAGTATTCAGAACTGTTTAGAGATTCATCACCTCCCCTCTTCCTCGGTTATAAGTTCTTGTAAAGACAGTCTGTCTCATTCTATTTTTGTAACCCCAGCACAGAGCATAATGCTTTGTACACAGTAAGTGTTTTAAGTGTTTGTTGAATTGAATATCTCTGTATTAGACCCTGACCTGCACCCAGCACCAAACCATTTCATTCAGCCTCCTTGGACTCTATTTTGATCCTGGTACTGGTCCTACTTCCTCTGGAGACGTTTCTTTCTACCTCTGGCTCCTTTAGCTTAGCACCCTGTGTCCAAGTCACCAACTTGGGTCCTAGCACTCACTACAATTCTGGAACTTATCCTACAGGGGCTTCTCCTCCTTCTAGCAGTAACCTTTCTTTGACCTCCAGTGTGATAGAACCCTCAAGGCTCAGTGGAAGGCAAGATTGTGGAATGAATACTGAGTCCAGCACTTCGGTTAAATCCTGGTTCTGCTACTGACTCCTAGGACAATGGCAGCCAAGTCCTTTCCCTTTTTGAGTCTCCATTTCTTCATCTGTATAATCAAGAAACTGAACTGTGGTTCCTGAAGTCTCTTTCAGCTCTGAATCCTATGAGCCTAGGAAATGAATGACTTCTGGTCAGAGATACCGTAAAAGGAATTCCAAGATGAGACAGAAGGTAGAAGATTTCTAACATCCTTTTCAATTTGAGAAACTATGATTCTAGAAGATGGCCAAACAAAAGATGAATGAGGGGCATAAAGGCACCTCAATCCCACTCTGCTAAGAGAGCTGAATTAAGTTTGGAATGTGCAGTCATATCACGATTAAGTACTGTGCATGGAGCAGCCAAGAATGAACTTTCTGGTTAATTCAAGATGCAGCACAAACTTCATGTTCTAACAAGTTGGCACTTTCTCTTAAATGTCTGAGGCCACTCTCTTGCTTTGTTAGCAGAGCTCAAGGACCATAATATAATCCTTCTTCATTTAGTGAACTCTCACAGGGCCTTATAATCATGGTTTTGAACACAAACTCACCATCCAGGTTCAGAGATATGTGTAAAGAATACCAGAGATTGGACTCAGCATGAACAACCTCAGAATTGGCCAGGATTTTTTTCTTTTCATTCTAAACAGATTTCTAGTAGCCAAAGATTTCAAAGATTTAGAGTGGGAAAAGGCCTTAGAGGTCATTTGGTCAAACCTTCTTATTGTACAGATAATAAAAGTGAGACCTAGAAAAGTTAAGAGGCTAACTTAAGGCCTACAAAGTAAGTGTGTTCTCTCTCTCTCTCTCTCTCTCTCTCTCTCTCT
>CM053601.1:139985236-140020742 GCA_028646575.1 Pseudocheirus occidentalis
TGTCTTCTCTTTACTCTTACCTCCAAACCCTGGTTTGGGTTTCTATGCTAGTAATAACGCCTACACTTTTGGATGGGACGGTCAGGACTGAATTTGAACCTTACTTTGATTTCCTAGGATCCTGACACTGCTTTCACCCTCCCCAATATATCTGCATTCATAATGCTGGCAATATTCAGCGTCCCTGGTCCAGGGTTTGAATTGGCTGTTGCTGGTCTAGTTGCTTCCACTGGCTTCTCTCCCTAGTCCAGATGTTGCTATGGGTTTTTGTCACCCCTGGGCCTGATGATGAGGAGCTGCTACAGGCTGCAATATCCCTGAGGCTTCCTCTAGTCCAGGGACTGTTAACATCATCTGGCCTTTTCACCTGAGCTCTTGCCCACTTTCCTGATGAAACATCTCTCTTCTAACACTTGCAGCTTTGGGCTTATATATGTGTAGAGGACATAGCATTTGATCAAAGTCTTAAAAGATATGTAAGATCATAATCAGTGGTGATGCTTGGGAATGCCTCGGGAACAGTGATTACTCCAATTTGGTTAGAGTATGTGAGGGGAAGAAGTAAAAAATAAGGCTGGAAAAGTAGTCCAAAGGCACATTATAAGGGCCACATCATAAGCATTTAATGAACATTTGGCAAATTATAAAATACATATTATAACTACTGTATTTTAAGTTTATTGCTCTCTAAAAACAATGGAAAGACATTTAAAAACAGTATTAGCCATTAACAGCTCAGGAGGTTCTAGGGGAAGGGAACACATAGGAACTTGGGGGTTAAAGGCTCTAGGACAAGGGTTCTTAGCATTTTGGGAGTGGTTAGTCTGGTGAAGTCTATGGACCTTTTATTAAAATAATTTTTCCAAATGCATAAAACACAGATAAGTACAAAGGAAGCCAGTTATACTGAAATACTGTACAGTTAACAAAAATTTTTTTTAAAAAATTGATAAACCTGGGGCAGCTAGATGGCACACCAGCCCTAGAGTCAGGAGAACCTGAGTTCAAATTCAACCTAAGACACTTAACACTTACTAGCCATGTGACCTTGGGCAAGTCATTTAGCCCTAATTGCTCTGCCTTGCCCTATCCAAAAAGCCAAAAGAAAAAAATTAATAAACCCCAGGTTAAGACTTCTTGATCTAAATTAGTGATGGCAATATTGAAAGCACAAATTATCATGAGGTCTCTATTTTGTACTCCCCAGAGTAGAGGAAGAATATGAGAGGGATGGGGCTTGCCCTCAGGGGGTTTATATTGCATTTGCAAAGACCAAACATATCTTAGTGCATTTGTTTTTTCCCCCTTTTTTTGGGAAGCATCAAGGCTAAGTGACTTGCCCAGGGCCACACAGCTAGTAAGTGTCTTTGTGTATTTATTAAAAATAAGCCACAGAACTGGCAGAGAGGTCTCAGATAATGAGCTGGTCCAGCACCCAAGCTCAAGGGAGGATATGATGTGAGCCATTTTGAATATGAGGAATTGAAGGGTTAAGTTACTTGTTTGCCTAAGGTCATTTAGGAGAACTACAGAGACTTCCTTCTGTATTCTAGGCCATTATGCTATAATACTTCAAGGTTATTGATAGCCAAAGAACATAGAGTAGTGGCTCTCTAAGGCATCTTCTCTGGGAGTGACTATTCCTTATGAATTCCTTAAGAGGAATCAGTCCTTACTCTTGCTTAATCATGTCATCTTGTGACAAAACTGGAGGCAGCCTCCAGGGCCTCCCAAAATCCCAGCCTCTGTTTCCACGTGTCACTTGTCCCCTGGATTTAGATTTTTGACATAATGACTGAGAATAATGGAATGAATTTAAGCCTTCAGTGTTTACAATAACAACATCAATAACTCAGATTTTTATAGTACCTCTACAGTTTTCATATTCTACTCTCAAAGCAACCTGTAAGGCAGGTAATACAAGCATTATTGACCTATTTTACAAATAAGGAAACAGAGACTCGAAGTGAATTTAGCTGCCCACGGTCACGTAGCATGAGCCAAAACTAAAGCCAGGCTTCCTGACTCTCAGTTCAGTGCTCTCCCCACTAATTCAAGTAGCCTTTCTGCCTCAGCCATGCCCTAACCCCAAACCAGACTGTGCAGCTGAGCTTGTTAGCTAGTCATTCCAATCATCTTCTACCAACCTAACTCTTCCCTTGTCCCATTCTCTGCCTTCACTATCCTACTCGCCTCTATTATCATGAACCCTAGAATCTAGATTTGGAAGGAACCTTAGAGTTCATTCTGCCTCTCAAAAAATGGACTCCCTTTTGTCCCTTAATCTTCATTACCTATAGTCCTCCCAAAAAGAGAAAGAAGCACAGCTCTTCTGTTCCTTGTTCTCTCGATCCTTATTTCCCTCCTTTCCAAACTCCTAGGGGAGCTCTCTCCAATCTTACCTTCCCTGTGCTCCCCAGCTCCCTCTTCTCCCAACCCCTGCAAAGCAGGAACAGAATAGAGAGTCAATCAAGAAAGAAAAAGGACATTCTGAGCTTGAGATCATGGAGATGGTATAGTTAGCTACAGATCATGGGGAAATCTAAGGTAGGATCATGTCTGTGGAGCAGAAATGTGGATAATGGTGGCCAAAGTTAACAAACTCTGCAGTCCAGGATGTCTGAGCATCTCAGTGTATACTGAAGTCCCTAAGGACGAAAGGAGGAAAGAAAAACTACAAGCCAGGTACTAAAATCCTTGAGAAAGAAGAGAGAACACTGTGGCGGTAACAAGGATCTGTACAGGGCCAGTCAGCTGATAAGGTTTTATAAAGAGTTTACTGTTCTCAGTACTAGAAATGCAAAGAAGGCAAAAATTGACATCAGAGAAGCTATGCAGATTAGAATAAATCAAATAATACACAAAAGTAGATGAGCTCTTCAGCTTGGAATGAGATAATATTTCAGTTCCCAGTCTCATGCAAAGAGAAGTCCTCTCTCCAAAGTCTCAACCAGGGATTCATGGAAAAGCTAGCTTCTTTTACATGTCTGCAGCTTCCAAAGCCTCTCTCCTCTCTCCCTGGAGTGTCCTCTGGCCTTGGGCTCTCCCCAAGAGCCTAGGTAAGAGCAGGAAACCTGCGGCCTTGAGGTCACATCATGTGGCCCTCTAGGTCCTCAGGTGCAGCCATTTGTATGAATCCAGTTAAAGGGGTGCACTTGAGGACCTAGAGGGCCACATGTGGTTGATTCCAGTCAAAGGGCCATACCTGAAGACCTACAGAGTCATATGTGACACTGAGGCCACAGGTTCTAAACCCCTGGATGGAATCAACTTACTAAGTTGATACACACATTGACCTCAGTGAGAATTCTCAGAGAGAACGTTCTGTTAAAAAAGGAGTCACATCGACTCTATATGTAGCAGCTCAGCACAGTGCCTGCCTTGGTCTGCTAGGGTGGGAGCCAGATTAGAAACAAATGCACATAAGTATATATGTACAGAACAAAAATATTATACTGTCAAATCACATATAACAAATGGAAAGTCCTCTCAGAGGGAAGGCACTAGAAGGGAGGGAGGGAAGGGCCAGCAAATGCACAGAGTTGGGATGAGTAAAGGCATAAGAAACCTGAAAAGAAAACGGTGAGATTGTGAAGGACTTTAAAAGACAGGAGATTTAACATTTTACCCTGCAGGTAAGAGGAAGTCAGTGAGGTTTATTGAGTACAGGGCATGACATGGTCAAAATTCATTTTAGGAAAATCCCTTTGACAGCTGAGTGGAGGATGGATTGGAGCAGGGAGAGTATGGCAGAGACCAGAGGGATGGATGAGACATGATAAGGCACTCCCCCCACCCCCCAAAGGTGGTGGCCCTGTGAGTGCTGAGAAGGGGCCAAGTGTAAGATGTGATAGCCCAAAAGGCAGTTATTAATAGATCACTGTTGCCCTAGGGGGAGGCTTTAACAGAGCCCTCTCCCCACCCCAAGCTTTGATCTGTCCTTGGTCGGGTGAGTGTCCAGTATTTTAATCAATGACTTGATGAAAGGAATCAGAAGGCTGATCACCTCTGCAGATGACAAAGCTAAGAGAGGCACCGCCCAATGACACAATCAGAATCTAATAGATCCTCACAGACAAGAGTAAGGGATCAAGAAAGGAGGTTTAGTGAGAGCAAAAGTACTGGAGAAGAATCAGACCGGCCCTAGAGAGCAGAGGAAGAGGCAGAGGTAGAAGATGGTGAGCTCCCCGTCTCTGAAGGGATGCTACATAGGAGGCACAGATCTGAATGGTCTCAAGGGTCCACACCCCCAAAGGTCTAGGTAAAAAGAGAACCGCAGGACAGGCTGAGACCCAGGGAAGGATGTGTCTGAGAGCTTCTGGGGGACCAAAGAGAGGGCAACTGCTCCCTGGAACTCCAAGGCCCTGGGGGATGCAGTGATCTGCTCCCCAGGGAGTCCTCTCCCTGAGGGTTGGGGCCCACTCAAAGCAGAGCAGGCAGGCCCCCTTCAGAATGTGCCAGACTTCACACCAGGCTTCCACCCTTAATGCCTTCCTGGGGCAGTGGCTTCTTAAAAAGCCATGGATGGGTGGCACCTGCTGGTGGAATTCAGTATTGCGGTCCATATGTCACCCCCAAATCCAATGCTGGGCTCTCTGTCCGCTCTACTGCACAAAATCAAAGAATCAAATGTTAAGAGGGTGGAAGGACCTTAACATTCCTCTTCTTTTACGATGCTACCTGCTCTGGACGGCCTCCTCTGATCCCTTAGCTGATGGTGGTCTCATAGGATCAGAGACTCTGGCTGGGAAGGGAATTTAGAGGCCATGAGGCCATACCTCCGCTTTATAGAGGAACACCCTGAGGCCCAGAGGGGTTAAGTAGCTTGCCCAGGGTCACACAGCCACTAAGTGGCAAGGCCAGAATTCGGCTATGTCCTTGGACTCCAAATCCTCTTCCCATCATACCACACTGCCTCCCTTGAATTTTTCTTCACCTTGCAATACCTTTCCTTTGAAGTCATGCACTGATTTTTACAATGTTTATTTATAGGAATGTTGGGTCTCCCCTATTCTGAGCTAAACTCTTACATAATAACTGGATTTGTGAAGAAACCCTATGATAAATCTTTTTTGTAAAACAAGCAACCATTTTTAATGCAAAACATTTTGCTCTGGCCAGGAAACATATAAATGACATAACTGTATTGATTCAGACTGGTCATACTTGGCCTCTTTGAGAGGGAAAACAGCAAGAGGGAATGTTGGCCCTAGGAGATGCAACCATTTAGCACCAAAGAAAATGTATACACTTCAATCTGGGTATACATTTGCTGACTGAAGTTGAGTGCCTTTGTACAAAAGGCATGTAAAGGGGAGAAGAGGTGGCAGGTTTCAGGATCAGGACCAGAGCCAGTCTGCATTTGTGGCTAAGACAACTGACTCCTGATTAGAATTCTAGCACAGCCTTGGGAGGAACAGAAAAAGCCAGAGACCAGCCTTACTGTACCACTAAAGTATACATGTAATTTCACTGTAACTTTTGTTCTAATAGTAAGAAATTTCAGGTTAGTTCCCTAATATTAAGTAATGACTTTCTTCCCCAACCCTACAAACCAAGTGAGTACATTCCTAATCAATGTCTTATGTGGAGTTGGGATTTTTGAATCCCTTCATTTTATAAAGGAGAAAATTGGGCTTCTGTCCCACTCCTGGCCCTCTGTCCAGACACTGGCCACTCCACTGGGATTGCCTTGGCCCAGCCCTGGCACCCTTTGTGCTTCCTCCTACCATTTTTCTAGCCACTCAGAGCTGACTTGGGATCACCTTTAATTTTGCCATCACCCATACTATTCCATAGCCATGTTCACAAACATCGAAAGTCCTTCAACGGATCCCAGTCTGGGATCATTCCATCCCACCTTCTGCCTTGTGGCTGCAAACCCTGTTCATCCTTACTACAACCTCTCCATCCGTTCTTTCCTGAGCCATCACTCCTACACTGACTACACTCTTTCTTTCCCTATCTTGATCCCTTGGTGAACCAGGCCGACTCTACACTGCTCTCTTCTTGAGTCCCTTCCCTCTTTTCCTTCCTTGAATAACTCCTGCCATTTCATGCCTTTGATCCCAGTCATGTGCTGATGAAAAAAAAGCCAGATAATATCACTAAAGTGTGTTTGATTTGGTCCACTATCATTTTATGTTACATAATCTCAACTAGGCTTTCAATACAGCAAAGAAATCTTTTTTTAAATCTGCCTAATCAATTTATTACCTATTCAACAAAGCAGCTCTTCCAAACCTTTTCATTCTTATGGCTCCCTTTCCACCATCACTTCAGCTCTTCATATTTCATTGAAAAAAAAACTGAGATCATTCACTGAGTTTCCCTTTATCCCTTCCTCTTCATCTTGCATCACTCAGATGTCTTTTGCTACTATCTCTTCCTTCATTTGAAGAGATGACCCTCCTCCTGGCCAAGTGATCCCATTCCATCCATTTTCTCCAACAGATTGCTCCCTCTATTATCCTAACTCTCTCACTAATCTTCAGCTTCTCCCTGTCTCCTGGCTTCTTTTCAGTTGCCTTGTAATTGGTCTTCACACCTCCTCTGGATTCCTTCTCCTGGGGTGCTTCCCTCCCTCTGATTGGAGAAGGGAAAGGATGGACATACAGAAAGGTACTCCTAAATCATGCATTTTGGGAGGGCCCCAGGGTAGCCTTCTCATCATTCCCTCCTCTGGACTGCATCATGCCCCTATAATGGATACCTCTCCACCACCTCCAACCCTCAACTTCTTTTTATGTGTTGACTTCTTCCATTAGATTCTGAGTTCCTTGAAGGCATAAACTGTCTTTTGCTCTTCCTTATATCCATGGTGCTTAGAACAATACCTGCACACAGCAGGTGTCTTCTTTCTCAACCTCCCTGGGAACAGCAGGGCAACATTACCAGGCCTGGTGCCTCCTGACCCTCACAGCCATCATCTAAGGAAGAAAAGCCTAAGCAGAAGGGGTCTACCATCCCCCACTCCCCAACTGCTAATCAACTGCCACCAACAGGGCAGGTAAACTAGCCTTTACTAAAGGAGCAAAGCTGAGAGAGAGAGAGAGAGACAGAGACAGAGACAGAGACAGAGAGACAGAGAGAGAAAGACAGAGAGACAGAGAGACAGAGACAGAGAGAGAGACAGAGAGAGAGACAGAGAGAGAGAGAGAGAGAGAGAGAGAGAGAGAGAGAGAGAGAGAGAAAGCTACTTATTCCAGAACTACCAAACTAAATGTCACCACCTCTATTACCAGCTCTTCATGGGTCCTGGGTGAAAGAGCCCAAGTCTCAAGAGTCCAAGGGCCTCAGGGAATGCAGTGTTCCCCAGACCACTGGTTCTATTTTTCAGCCCAGTCCCTTAAAACCTTTGGTAAAGGGATCAACCTTTGTGGAGAAAAACTAACCATCCCAGCTACCACCAACACTAACTGGCAAACAACTTCCATTGCTGGGTCCAGTAAGGACAAGAACTAGGGAACAGAAGTCATGCCCCACCCTCCAGACTACCAAACCATAGCACAAGATGGACGCTTAAAGCTACTGTCCATGGAAATTATCCTTGTGGAGATTTGACCTGTCAAATTTCAGGTACTATAGTCCCACCCCCACCCACCCCTAGCAACCCTAAAAGAAGACCTATAAAAGAAAGGTCCCACCACCAAAATCTTTAGCACCATCAAATGGTTCAACATCAGAAAGACATATGGAATTACTGATGAAAATAACACAAAAGGAGGTGTTTTACCACTGCATCCTGAGGACCATGAGGCCTTTCCATCTGACTTGCAGCTGAAACATTCTAGATGGGTTTTCTCCCCCTACTAAGAATGTGGGCACTTAGAGAAAAAAGGACAGTCTTGTTTTTCTGTTTGAACCAGCAGTATATAGTAAGTACTTAAATGTTTTGATTTGTTCATTCATTCTCCTTCAACTAATATCCAATCAGATAACAAATCTTGCTGATGGCTACCTCCACAACAGATTCAGACCATATCATTTCTCTACTCAAAAAACTTCAATGGCTCCCGAATTGCCATTAGGATAAATTACAAGCTCTTCACTCTGACATTTAAAGCCCTCCACAATTCCCACTTACCTTTCTAGCCTTTTTTTCCACATACTCTTCATTCCAGTCCAGCTCACCTGCTGTTCCCTTTAGAACTCACTCTGCTTCTTCCATCACTGACTTTACACCAGTGTTCTCCTCTGTGTGAAATGCATCCCCAGAGGCAAGAATGAGCCCCGGGTACTCAGAAAGATTCCCTTTTGGGAGATGAAGAGCATATAGGAGCAGCAGGAGGAAGTAAAAGCTGAAAAGGTAGTTTGGGGACAGACTATGAGAGGGTTAGTGCCAGGCTGAAGAACATAAGGAGGCAAAATGGTGGGATGGAAAGAACTTTGGCCTCGGAGGCAGGCATCTCGGCTTCTCGTCTAATCTCTACCACTGCTTCACTGTGAGCTGGGGACGTCACTCGTTTTATTGGGCCTCAGTTTCTTTATCTGGAAAATAATGAGGTTGAACTAGATTGTCTTTTGAGAATCCTTCCAGACTTACTGTGTTGTATAATCCAAGGCTGGCATCAGCAAACCACAGTCTAACAACCAAATCTGGAACTTGATTTTAAAATACAAACATCATTCTTAGCTTGCAGAATGTATATAAAGAAATGGGGAGGAGGGACATATTTGACCCATGGGCTCAAGTCTGCTGACCCCCAGCTAAGGTTTCTTCCAGTGCTGACATTCTATGACCATCATATGAGCAGTAGGAGCCACTGGAGATTTTTGGGTAGGGGAGAGAATAATGGATGAATTGAAAATTCTTATCCTTGCTTTTCAGTGTCAGAGCTGTTTGTCTTGGCCAAAGGATTCAGGATTTCCTAAGGGCTGTGGTTCTACCCAATACTGTTTCCTATAGAAACATTCCTTTCCATTGAAGAAAAAATGCTTTCTCTACTCCAACTCTCCCCAGCTCCATCACCAAACCCCTTCACACACAGGGCTGATCCCATGGCAAGGAAACACAAGAAATTTAGCAAATCATCTGAAATGATATTGAAGAAGCTGGCTGTTGGCATCTTCTCTCCTCCCCAAGGGTTGAGGGACCTCTCTCCACAAAGCTTCCCATTGTGTGCCTCATCTCCTCAAGGTTTTGCTGAACTAGGGCTCATCTGAAAAACTAATTCACGTTAAGGTACCATACAAGTTTTACACACACACACACACACACACACACACACACACACACACACACACACACACACACACCCCAATTCTGCATAGAGGCTGTATCCCTAAATTAAGATTTCTTGAAGGAAATACAAATAGTATATACATTTTGGGTTTGTATTTTCTTTTTAGTTTGGATCTGTGATTTCACTAGTATTGGAAACTCCTTGAGGAAATGAAGAAACTCCCTCTACCAGTGCTCACAGGGAACTCATTCATCTCAATGAATACAGGTAACTTTAAAAGTTAGATAACTTACCCAGCACCCTATGGCCAATAGTGTTAATCCTACAATTGTACCAGTACCAGGGTCACATACCTTGTGAGAGTCTAAGGTGAGATCTGAATCCAGCTCTGGACCCCGAGCCCAGTTCCTCATTCATCACATCCCTTTGCCCCTTGCTTGCCTGTGTAGGAGTCTTTCCCCCTCAGGGAGATTCCATATATTCTCCCTCCTTCTCCCCCTGCCTGCACCTGCTGAGGGCTCCATTACTCACTGACCTGGCTTACAGCAGACTTCATTTCTACTAGTAGCTCTCAAAGGATGGCAAATTGTGATTCTCTTCCACTGGATAAATGCTTACTAAAGACCCACTATATGCAGAACGCTGTCCACATTGTCATAGACACTAAATATGCTACCAACTTCTGGGTGTGAGTGAGTGCATCAATTAAGAGATTTTAGAACTTGAACCCAGCCCTACATCCTGTGTGGAAAACGGAGCCCTCCACTACATGCCTTTCCTTTCCTTCTCCAGCCTTACCGCCATGAATTATCCTATTTACCATATATTTATAAAGAACTTAACTATTGGGGCGGCTAGGTGGAGCAGTCAATAGAGCACTGTCCTTAGAGTCAGAAGGACCTGAGTTCAAATCTGGCCTCAGACATTCTGCCCAAAAACTAGCCGTGTGATCTTGGGCAAGTCACTTAACCCCAATTGCCCTCCAAAAAAAATTTTAAAAAGTTTTAAAAAAAGAACTTAACTATTTACAATGCACTTTGGGTCAATCCCTTGTCCTCACTGGGTCTCCGTTTTCTCACCTGTAAACTGAAAAGGCTGGACTCAATGAGCTCTGAGTATGTGATCCCAGGAACACACCATCAGGATGGTACCAAAGAACACAGACCCAGAACTGTAAAGGAGACCAATGGCACACAGGCAGCACCGCTATGGTAAAAGCAGGCTAATGGTCACCCAAGCCCTAGGTCATCAACGCTTGAGTAACTGTAGTAATGGAGGGGAGGCAATGGTGCTGATCATCTCAAAATCTCCTCCCAAGGGCTTCACTGAGTGGAAGATGGGTGTTTGATGTTGAATTAACTTCTCTTAAAATTAGAAAATGTCCCATGGCAGAAGACTGATTCTAGACGAACTGGACCCATGGGAGAGATAGGAGGATCCTTAGCTGCCTTTTCTAAAATGCTGGTTTATACGTTCTTGGGTATAAACTTAGGTATAAACTTGTCCAGCTGGGCAAGCCATATGAAGGAGGAAACAACAAATGGCTCCATGATTTTCTAGTCTGTTTAATCACATTAACCACAAGGCAAGATTGGTAGTGGTGGAAAAATCTTGAGTTGCCTGATAAAGCTTTACAGGGAAGGAAATGGCAATTAACAAGAAGGAAAGCCACTAAATGGAAAAGATGTTCACTTATCAGGATTGTAGGAAAAGACCACGATTATTTAAACTCCTAATATAAAAAACACATAGGAAAAATAAAATGGTAGGGAAGACTTCACATCTTTTAGATCTATTTTAAAAGAATACTAGGTTAGGCGAGACTAACCTATATCCTTCGGTCTGGGTTACCAAACTTGCATGTTGTAGATGTGGCTTAATGGATTTTTCCCAAGCATTTCATAAAGTCTTTCATCATATTCTTCTGGGCAAGAGGGAGCAGTGGGAGCTAGATAATAAGTATGATTACATGAATTTGCAGCTCACTGAATGCCTGAACCCAGAGTGTCATCATTCACTAAAGTTTCTGATTTTTACTTGAAAAGCCATCTCTCATATGGTGTCTCAGGGACATAGCCGTAGTCCTGGGCTACCTAACATTTTTACCCTTGACCTGCATAGAAGTATAGCTTGCTTATCAAATTTGTGGAAGAACAAAACACTAGGAGGGAGAGTTGACATGTTAGACCACAGGGTGTAGGATGATCTCAGCAGCTCAGACCAGTGAGCCAAGTCTAATAAGAATAAATTAATAGAGATATTTAAGGTTGTACACTTGGGTAAAAACAACAACATTTAACTACCATAAGATGGGGAGGCATGGCTAGACATTGTTTCTCTAAAAAAAACTCTTAGAATTATAGCAGACTACAAATTTGCTATGGGTCAAGAGTGTGATAAGACAATTGAAGAGACAAATGGGATTTAGGCTGCATTCTACAAGATGACAGTCCCTGCCTCATTTGGAATCCTAGGTTCCATTATGGGCACCACAGTTGATGAAGTACATCCACAGTATGTTCAGTGTTCAGAGAATGGTGAAGGGGCTCAAGTTCAATCTATATGAGAATGGGCTGAAAGAACTGGGTATAGTAAACCCCAAGAAGAACAGGGAGAGGGGCTAAGAAGGGAGGGTCATTACAGTCATATTTTATGGGTATTTAGGGTGGCTGTGTGGGAGCTGCGGAGCTTTGCTGCTTTTACGCCACTATCTTGGCTCATTATATCATCACCATCTTCAAGAAGTTCTGAAGGGCTGTCATGCAGGAGAGGGTTGGGATTTGTTCTCCTTGACCACCAATGTTTGGAACTTGGAACAAAGTGGAGATGTCATAGGGAAGCAGATTTAGTCTTAATGGAATTGAAGGGCTTGGCTTGGGAGATGGCCTTCCACTAGATGTCTTCTGGCTGTCACTAGTAGAGGCCAGAACACCACCTATCACAGATGCTGCAGAGGGCTTCGGGTCCAGCTATCAGCAGGACTAAATGAAGTATAAGGCCCTTTCCAACTCTGAGAATCTTTGGAACTATGGATTTGGAGTCAGCAGATGTGGGTTCAAATATTCACCATCTTGCTCACTACATGTGTGGACTTGGGCAAGTCATTTTAACTTTTAGGACCTCAGATAATTCTGCAAAATGAAAGTTTTGACTAGACTGTCTCTAAGGTTCACTGCATCTTTCAAATTGTGTAAAACAAAATGCAAACAATAAGAATATTTAGAACAAAACACTAAGTGGTGAGTTGCAAATAATCCTATATAGATGTCTAAAGAAGAGAGCTCCCTATGGTCAGGGAAGGCTTCTATAGTTAGCCCACAATCATTTATTAAATACATATTGTGTGCTAGGTATAGGAAATACAAAGACAAAAAAGAAAGAGTTGCTGCCTTCAAGGAGATTACATTCTGTCAATTATATGAAATAGATCATTAATAAATAAATGAAGGGGAGGCAAATGGGGTGGGAGGTGTCAAGAAAGGTCCACGTAAGAGGTAGTGAGCTGTGAAGAAAACTGTGTGCTCCAAAATGTGGAAGTGAAAGCGGGAGGGCATTCTAGACCTAGGGGACAGCCCATGCAAAAGAAAAGAGATGAGATGGAAGGTGGTGTTCAAGACTCAGCTGAAATCCCACCTCCTACAGAAAGTCTTTCTTGGTTCTACCCCATCCCCTCCTTCCAAGACTAATTTCCATTTATATCATATATACCTTGTATGTACAATGCATGTTGTCTCCCTTATTAGAATGCAGCTTTTTCAAGGGCAAAGACCACGTTTTTGCTTTTCTTTATATCCCTAGCATTTAGCAGAGTGCTATAAGAGAGTAAGGGGCTAGTAACTGCTTTCTGAACTGAGGAACTGTGAGAAGAACCCGTTTGTACTATGTACTACAGATTGTACTATGCATGACGGAAATAATGTACTTAAAAAGGTAGGTGGGGCCAGTCTGTATGTTCTGAAGAGAGGTATTTGTATTTGATGCTAGCCATAATAGGGAGCCAATGAAGCATACTAAGCATGGGAATGAGACTGGTGTTTCAGGAAAAACATTATGGACACTGGGGCAGCTAAGGCAGCTCAGCAGATAGAGTGCTGGGCCTGGAGTCATGGAGACTCAAGTTCAAATCCAGCCTCAGACACTTACTAGTTGTGTGTTCCTAGGCAAGTTACTTAACTTCTGTTTGCCTCAATCTACTGGAGAAGGAAATGGAAAATCACTCCAATATCCTTGCCAAAAAAACCATGGATGGTATTAGTGTGCTATGGTCTACCCGGGATCACAAAGCATTGAACACAACTGAATGACTGCACAGTGAACAATGGATTGGAGATGGGAGAAGGCTATTGTTGGCAACTGATGGGTAGGGCAAGAGAATAAGGAGTTAAAGATGATTCTGGGGTGCCTAGGTGGTGCAATGAATAGAACACCAGCCCTGGAGTCAGGAGGACCTGAGTTCAAATGTAGCCTCAGACACTTAACACAAAAAACTAGTGGTGTGACCCTGTGCAAGTCACTTAACCCCAATTACCCTGACCTCTCCCCTGCAAAAAAAAATAAAAAAGATGATTCTAAGGGTGCAAACCTGGGAAGGATGGTGGTGCCCCTGACAGAGGGGAGGGTCTGGGGGTAATAAGAAAATGGGTTCTATTTTGGACATGTTGAGTTTGAGATGCCTAAGGGACATTCAGGTCAAGATGTCACACAGGCCACGGAAATGGAAACTGGATGTGTTGGATTCAGCTGGATGGAGAAAAGAAAGCTGGAGGGAGGTCACCAAGCTCCCCTTCTTCAGGAAGTCGCAGTGGAAAGTTAGCTCTCCTCCCAGTAGCATGCACAGGGAAGGCCACCCTACCTTGGCACAGCTGCATGACCAAGGCTGCTGCCAACACTAACCAACTGGAAAGCAGAGGTCTCTGGGTTCAAGCATCCGGCAGCACCTGATTGGAAGAAGAAGAGACAATCACACCGCAGAGCACACCCCTCTCCAAGACCACAAACTCTCAGCATAAGGCAGAGGAAAAAGTGTTGGGTTGAGTGTCAAATGCATTGTCCGGGTGCTGCTACTATTGACTAGAGATAGGCACATCACTTTTCTAAGTGACTCAATCTTCCCATCTGAAAAACAGGATAAAAATATTAAATGCCTTGCCTCTGTAGGAGCACAAACAAGTTATATTACAGAACATGATTTGGGAATTTCAGGAAAGTCTCCCCTACTGTCTTGCCGAGGGACAAAATGCTAAGTTCCTTCCTTAGTAACCGATGCCATCATTTGGCAGGCTGACAAATGAATAAACCTGAAACTTCTTAACTTGGCATTCAAGACTTCCACAACCTGTGGTGCAGCTGATTTGGTTGTCATAATTCACCTCCCTTCCCTTCATGTACTCCAAGCTCAAATCCGAGTATTCTCTGTTCCACTTATAAATCCTGGGCAGGGGAAGGGGAGGAGGTGGTTAAGCCCACCCACCCCTTCTTCTCCCTACCTCTCTGGTGTCCTCTGTATTGAAATTCTGCCCAGCCTTTAAAATCCTCCTTTGAATACCACCTCCTCTAGGAAGCCTTCCTCAATTACTCCCAGGCTAAAATGACCTTTTCCTCTGTGCTTATGTTTTCTGTGTGTATTATAGCTATTCAGTTTTGTTTCTTAACTCCCTCTAGAGCAGTGGTTCTCAACCTTTCTAATGCCACAACCTTTTAATACTCGTATGCGGATGTATCTGCATGTGGGTGGACCCACCTGGAGACAGATTGAGGAGCAGTGTCTCGGTTCCTAAGACCATTGGAAATGTGTTTTCCGATGGTCTTAGGTGATCACTGAGAAAGGGTCATTCGACCCCCAAAGGGGTTGTGACCCACAGGTTGAGAACCACTGCACAGACTGCAAGCTTCTTCTAGTGTTTTTCTTTTCCCCACAACAAAACACAATACTTTGCAATTAAATGCAATAGTGACTTAATAAATGTTGAATTTGTCATTCAGTTATATAGTGCTTTTAACCCAGAACAACCTTGGAACCAGCCTATAAGGTAGATAGTACAAGGTTTTATAGGTAAAGACACAGGATCTGAGAGAGTAAGGGATTTGTCCTGATCACACAGCTAGTGTCTCAGATGAAATTTTTGTCTAGTTCTCCTGGCTCCATGCCCAGTATTCTTTTTTTTTTTTTTGAGGGGGGAAGGCAGGGCAATTGGGGTTAATTAACTTGCCCAAGGGCACACAGCTAGTAAGTGTTAAGTGTCTGAGGGTGGATTTGAACTCAGGTCCTCCTGAATCCAGGGCTGGTGCTCTATTCACTGTGCCACCTAGCCACCCCTATGCCCAATGTTCTTAAGGAGGAAGCATGGTAAAACCTTTCACTAGGAAGGAATACATTCCAGTTGAACTGAAATTTCTGGTCAACTCGGACTAACATTTTAAATATATGAGAATCCCTAATGAATCCTATCTAGTGACCAGGGTGTAAACTTTTGGTGTTGAATGAGAGCCTGGTAGGTCTTTGGAGTCACTTAGATGTTTGTGCATTTTTCCTGTCAGTCTACTATTCAGATGGAGAAAGGAGGATTCTGGAACTATAGCCTCAAAACCTAGACAGAACAATCAGAGCCACTGTTTCTGTTGTACTAGTGGTTTCAAAGCACTTGAAGAATATTAATAGCTTCCATTTCTGTAGTACTAGTAATTACCCAGCACTTTACATACATTAATAGACACTGTTTATGTAGCACTTGTAGTTACAAAGCACTTTAGCATTTGATCCTCACAATGAGCCAGCAGGACTTGTAGGGCAGAGTGAATCTCTTAAATGTGACACAGATACCCTCCAAAGGATTAATTACTAAATCATAGATGGGCTGCTATCTGTACTGCTTGAGAAATCACAGGTCCCCATGTCAGACTATGAGATAAGGAAAATGTTGTAGATAGAACTTATCTAAATTTTAACGAGGCCTTTAACAAAGTCTCAAGCTATTCTTGTGTGAAAAATTGAAGATATGGAAATAGTACAATTAAGTGGATTTAGAACAGTTGAATGACCAAATTCAAAGTGTGAACATTACTGGTTCAATGCCAGCTTGGAAGGGAATTTGCAGTAGAGAGTTCCAGGGATCTGTGCTTGACCCTTTAACCTTTTGGATAGAATATTTTATCAGAACTGAAATTGAAATTAGGGATGGCAAATAATAAAAGATAAAATTTACACAGTTTTTGTAAACTTTCCAAAGCACTTTACACATGTCATTTGATCACACTGGATAACAGAAGTCAGAAAGACTTTGATGGGTTAGACAGAATATTGGTTAAAATCTAATAAAATGTGACAAATGTAAAGTCTTACCCTCTGATTTAAAAAAAAATCAACTTCTTGACTGCCGGGTGTGTTTCATTCTTATCTTTGTATCCTTTGCCTAAGGCCTTTCACAGAGCAGATACTTAATAAGGGTTGGTTGAAGTGAATGGATGCTTTTGGCTGCATAGAATCCTACTTTAGGAACTGGAAGGAACCTTAAGTCTTTATGCACTTTATGTAACGCATCAATTAACCTCATTTTTAGATGCTGTGAAAGCTTTGAAAGTTTGGTTAAGAGACTTACCTAAGGTCTCAATCACAAACCAGTAAATAAAACACCAGACCTTAATAGTGATGCAGTGGGGCATAACGGAATCTCAAGGCCTATCTGCCTACATTTTCCTAGCTTTGTAAACCCCTGAATTCCTGCTTAGAGAAGGGCACCTGAATAAACCAAGGCCATGGGTTTAGTACTGAGAAGGCTCTGAAGAGAGAAATAAAAATCAGTTCCATGGCCAACAACCCAGTGGAACTCAAGTTCATTGCTAAAAAAAAAAAAAAACAAAACCTCAAAGGCTATACCCTACTGACCTTCTGTTCATCAGCATGAGGTGCTATAGTCTGTGTTATCAGAACATTCACTGGTCAATCACTGGTGTGAGCTGGTGGGACTCAGATGGCCAAAGCAGGAAGACACCTTAGTGAAAGAGTGACACTATGGTTCACTGGTCATAGCTTCTGGACACAATACTCTTTTAGCAGAAGCCACCACAGATGGAAAGGGGTGATGAAGTTACTCCAACACCACAAAAGAAGAAACTGAGGCTGTCTATTCTCATATAGGTTGTTTCCTTGAAAAGTCCTCCTGACCTCAGATGCCCCTAAGGCCATGCCAGAACCTTCTTTCCTCAAGCAAAATCAAACCCTTTAAACTTGAAAATATACCAGTAATTTGGAGGTGAGGCTGAGTTTGAGCCTGTGGGTTCATGATACCTGTCATGTAGTGATTACCACCTAGTCAAAGAATCTGGAGCTAGATGGGTCCTGGGATTGTCTTGTTCTTGTATAAATACCTTATTTATCTGAGGAAGGAACTGGGGACCTGAGAGGGGAGATGACATAAAATTCATTTCCTCACATAGGTGAACATGCACACCAGTCTTGTACTCCCTTTTCTCCTACACCAGTCAACTTTTTTTTTTTCCATCCAGCTTCACGAAGAGGTATACTGGGCCAAGGAAATCTGGCAGCCCTTTAATGACACCACCTATCTCAACCTGGCACCCAAGGTGCCTCCAGCTTTTGTTCCTGTGTGAGTGCAAGTATAAGGTTCCCAGTCCTTTCAGACCCCCCTTTGCCTTTATATGCACAAGATGGGCCAAATACAGCCAAAAAAACATGTCAAAATGACTTGAGCTCTCCATATAATTAAATTAAGATGTCACTTAACCATAAGAGCTTTTGCAACTTGTGTCTGTTGGGCAGTAAGACCACCCACAGTTTAATTTTCAGTTAACCTAATGAAAAGCATAACAGCTAGTAAATTAGCCTTGGAACAGTCTTCAGCCTCCCTTATTGCAAAAATCAGGCTGTCTTTACCTGCAAACGTATACTTCATGCCTCTTCTTGCTGTTGAAATGGAAATTGTTTAGGTTCTATTTTGGCAAATTATTCCCATCAAAATGACTTCCTAAGAGGTACCAAGAGAGTTTATTGCCCAAATTCACCTCTACAGACACAGTGAAGAAAATGTTTCAGAAAAAAGTGCTGAAAGTTAGGGTCTGCATTGGTTTGAAATAACCAGAGCAAGCCTCTTACAGCAACAATTTAAATTTTATTCTCTTTCACTTGAATGTGCAATATTTTCAGCAGTTTTCAAAATGTGAACATGTCTAAATAAAGTATTTTTTTTCTATTCAGTGGGCACAGCTACATGTATGTCAGGGCTCCAGGCCTCACCCATCATAGCCCTCTTAGTTTTGAAGATAGCGATGACACAAGACTGGAAGGTTAGACAATGACCAAGCTTCTGCCCCTCCGGCTGTTTGTTCAGTCTGGCAGCCTCAAGGCAAAAGTTGCTGGAAATAGAAGAGACCCATACATACAAGCAGTAGATGAGAGAGGGCAAAACACCTCACAGAGACTGCCTTCCAACATAACAGATTCTTTCAGAGCAATGCTACTGGCCCATTTCATCCTTCTCAAGGAGTGGGGGGAGGCATTCTAGTTTCTCTAGATGAAACTTGCCTCATCATCACCACAGCAAAGCTTCCTTCTAGGGCAGGAACAGTTTGTGAGCAACAGAGGCCGCCTTAAGGGCATCTTAAAAAGTGGTGTCTTTGTAGGACCTACCCTCTCCCATTGGCCTACAGATAGCGGGTAGAATTCCTGCCCCAGCCCTGCCCTCTTCCACTCATCAATCTTTGTTTGGATCCACTGGCTGGAAGGTGTCAACATTTCCCTTTCCCATTTTAAACACATCAACATCCCAAATTCAAAATGGCAGCCAACATAACGGCCTCATCCTACTCTGTCCCTTGGCCTAAAAGGGTCCTTTGTCATCTCCTCCCACCCCAGCATTTGTCCTGTTATACAAAGTAAAGCTAGTGCCTCCCAGAGTCACATTCCAGCTGACTCCAACAGTCAGTGATATTTTTTCAGGCATGTTGCATAGTAGGGACTTCCAAAACCAAAGGCATTTTATTTGTAAAGTGGGTGTGGGAGTGTGGGGGAAGGGAAACAGAAAAGATCTGAAACTTGGAGATGATTATGAACTAAAAGATATTGCTATATTTATAATTCATTACACCTGAGCACATCTCTCAGTTCAGGAAACATACTACACACGAAATGTTTATTGGTTTTTTTTTAAACCAGGGCCATGTTTTCTTGTCTTATGGTATGCAGTAAGGCTCACTCAGATGCCCTGGGAGGAAGGGCTTACTTAATACAAAGATTCTGAAGGCTGTGAGATGGCTAATTAAATGACCACCTGTTTGGTAGGTGGATCTGGAGTTCAGTCAGGGCGCTGTATTCCCTGTAGACAATGACAGGAAGTATTTCATGTTAATCCTATTCTCTGTAAAGAATGGATTTGCCAACATAAAGGAGAAAGAGAGAAATGTATTTCCAATTCGTTGGAGAAAGCGGTTCAGTCCTGGCAATAAGAAACATCACAAATAAGCCAGGTCACACTGGAAAGGAAGGGATATCCCTGGAGAATAGGTACATTTAATTTACTTCGGCACTATTCTACTTAGCTCCCAATATACTATATTTTCTCAACATTTTTCCATAGGAAAAAAGTAAGAAATTAATATTGTGAAATAAATGATTTTAATTAAAAACTTATTTTGATTAAATATCTGCTTTAAATATTTGGAACTTAATAAAGCCAAGTGTATTTTTTCTTTCAGAGATTTGATTTGTCAGGCGATTTTCCATATAAAATTAAGTCCCTCTTTTCTAACAGCGGCTCAGTTACACAGAACCAAGTTTTACATAGAAGATAAGAGGAGTTTCTGCTTCGTAGCTCTCAGATAAACAACAGTGTGCAGGCTGGTTGGATTCATCTTTCTGTGTGTATTTAGGTATTTTAAAAAGTCAGTATCTTCCCAAGGACTTAAGCCATAGCGCTGTGGGTCTTTTTGCTGGCGTTTTTAGTGGTAGTGGTAAAAGCAATGGTTCAAGAACCAGTGTGAGTGGTCTTATTCTTAATTCTGTCAGGGGAAAAAAAGACAAAGTCAATTACTATCCAAAAAGGGTACATATAGCTTTAATTCCAGTTGGGGGTAAAGTTCTAAATTGCGTGTACTTCAAAAATCGCCAATGTTATTATGAGAGAATTTAAATATTTAAGTCAGTATGAATGTTGAATTCTATACTTTTTAAATGAGAAATCAGTGACCAAATATGAAGGGCCCCAAAGATTCTTGCCTAGAACTTTGCCAATATTCATAATTATTATGACTTTTCACAACCACTTAGCGTTGGTTTTTTATGGACAAAGCATGTCTGCCAAGTGGGAGACCAAAATTAACAGGGGAGAAGTTATTCCCCTGCCTTAAGGGCGGCTGTTAAAATTAAAAGGGGAGAAAAAAAACCCAACAACCCCCCACACAATACTTAATAGTGTCCCCTGCAAAACCATGCCCCTCCATCATTCTCCACTGTTGCCACACACAGGAAAACATCACGAGTCTTGATTTGATAAAGATGTTTCCCTATGACATGGAAAAACCTGATATTAACCATTAGAAAGTTTCAGTGTTTCTCTTTTTAGACCCTTAAAGAAATAAAGGTTTCCCTCCTTCAAATGTCAAAATAAGCTAAGGGATAGCTAGTATCACTCATGTACCAAGCAGAAAGAGGGCTCTTTTAGTAGGAAAGAGATTGAAGGGAGGATGAGGTGGGTCTTTGAGCCACGATGCAGAAGTCAATTTTGTAGGTTTCTGAGGCAATTTCAGTCTGAATCTCTCTCAGCTTATAAAAATATAGAGTTTGTAAGCAGAGCCCCTTATAAGGGTCTAGAAACCTATTAAATATTGTTTCAGGGTATATTAATATAAGGTTAACTAAAAACAAGGTGCTCCAAGGAAGACTTTCTTTTTCCCCAAAACTTTGAAAAACAGATTATGATACTACTTCCATTCAAATTATCAAACATATAAAAGAACTAATCAGAGTCTGAGGCTTAGGACAAAACTCACTACCACAGCAGGAATGAGTAGAAGTAGCCATGAGGAACATACTTTGCTGCAAATGGAGGAAAAATCAGTACACTCCTCATTCAATCAAATACACCATTGATTTTTACAAAGAAAAATAACAACAGTAATGAAAAAAAAAAAAACCCACCACAACTCCAAACCTGCAACTCTCTGCCAAATCAGTAAATCCTTCTTAGAGTTACTTTGAATAAAAGGACATGGCTATTACAGCCACAAAGAGAAATCTGGTCCAAGTAATAGACCAAGAAATGGAATTCTCCTAATAAGCTGCCAGATTGATAACCCCCCCTCCCCCCCCCAATCTCAGATCATTTATGAATAATTACTTGTGTCCAGTCTTTGGGGATAACCTCTTTGGCTAATGGCTTTGGTGCTGGCTTTTAATACAGTTCAAATCCCTACCTTTCTCCTCAAACCACACAAAACAAAATGAGAAGATGCCTGTGGTTACATTTGGACCAGACTTGGTCCTAATATTATATACCCTATACCAGAGTATAGATTTTGATGAGAGGAAGTAGTAAAGAAAACAAGAAGGTCTGCTCCTTCCCTAAAGGTGCTCAGAAAAAGTGTAACAAAGTGTTAAACATAGCAAGGACACCAGGAATCAAGACAGAACTATTCTAAAGAAGAGAGACTGCCTAGATACTCGTGGGGTCTCTGTGGGTACCCACATCCTGAGATGGAAAACAGATGGCTAAGGAAGTAATCAAATCAAATATAAGAGGCAAAGCCCCGATACTGAGTGTGTCTAAACTGCTAACTCAAGGACCAATGAAGCTGTTCTTGGCTTCCACAACAGCTGCACCCACCCAGATGGACATCTGCCACCAGTATTAAAGAGTATCAGGCCAAGTTCAGTGACTGGGAGGCGGAGGGGTTTATGGAGTCATCTTTGCCTAAAGAAAACTGGGTCAGAGGAAAATATCGAGAGGAGCTGCTATGGACCAAAAAAGTTCCATTGAGCTCTCTGATCCTTCCTGTGTGTAAGTTTTCACACACTGTGGGAAAAATGATTTTGAATGACTTGAATGCAGTGCTCTGAATGCAAACTCAGAAGTTCCAGTTGTGACAACATAGAAAGCAGGTAACAAGTTGAACTGAAATGTGACTTGCATGTTAGGATGGGTGACAAATGAAGGGGAGGAGCACTCAGGGAGAAAGCAGGGACAATACAGGAGCAGTAAAGACATTCAGTCAAGTGGCTTCTGATCATTTCAAAGTACAGCACATCATGCAGTACAGATTTTACAATTGTACATACTTTTTACATGGATATAGAAATATTTAAGTTAAAATTAATCTCTTTACTGATATATTCAAATTTTAAATCCTGAGAAGAAAAAAGGAAAAATAAATCATGGCTGTGTGTGGGCCAGATTCCCCTCCCTCAATACCCCCCCACACCACATACCACAGTCTACCAAAGTCCAAGAGACAGGGATTACATGCTGGGAGTGTTTATCATGGAAATGGGATTTCCTTTTCCTTTCTGCTTGAGACTTTAGGAAACACTTTCTAAAGCTTGATTACACCAGATAATAGCTACATAAAACTGGGACAGTGCCCACTGTCAATAACCTGAATGAAGGAAGTACTTCTGTCAAAGATTCAGGATCAGTTGCAGTGACAACGAACAGGTTGAACACTTAGAAAAATATAAATACCTGGTTACTTTGCATTTAGTACTATCCCATATCATACAGAATTAACAAAAACAGCTATTGTGGCTCCGTTTTTTGTTTTTGTAAAAACTCAGTCTCAATCCCCCAAATTACCCAAGATGTGTAAATGATGTCCCTTTACCATGACCACCCCATTGCAAACAAGCACTTCTGTTACAGTGTAAGAGAGAGGCAAACACCGGCCTGGGACAATCAGGAAACCCACAAATCCACTTTTTTTGCTTGACCTGTCCCCAGCTCCCATCCAGGGTGAAATCAGGGGTCCTCGGGTTTTGCCTTGTGTCCACACTGCACTCCAGCCCAAGCTGCCAATCCCTGCACCGTCCAACTCCGAGGAACTTTCAACATGCTCCAATCTTGTGGACATTTTGCAAACAAGTCAGCAGTCGGTGGTAGGGATTTCCTGGAGATGCTACCACCTCAAACACAGACTGAAAGGCCCTGCGATCTAGCTCCTCATCTATCTGGTGTCTGTAAAAGTCTATGGCCACCAGACAGAAAAGATTAATGTCCACTTGTTCCGACTTCCCCATCCTGCTGATGATGTGTGGAAGGCTGGTAAAGGAGTTAAGGGCGTATTATTGGGAAAAAAAAAAAAGAAAAACAATGCTAAGGTTTAAAGTTTGGCATTCTCCACCCACTGGGATTCTTTTCCAACCCTAAGAGGCTAAAAATGGGATTCCCTCAGGCAGTAGATTGTGCAGGGAAACGTCAGCTAATCAATGAGAAAGAAAACATATTCAATGAAGAAATGTCTTAGAAGCCAAAAAGTTCAATCCAAACAAAGCTGAAAAATCTAAATCTCTTTCCTCATAAAAGAAACTCAGCGCCCTTTGAACCTTCTTGTTGGCTCCTACAGCTAGTGGCCAAGAGGGCACAATGAGAGAGGGCCTCTGAAGAAGCTAGCAAAGGAAACGTGAGCCCAAGCTAAGCCGGGACAAGTTCCATTCGGAGATGACTTACCAAGGCCTGTCTTCCCTTCGCAGAGCTTCCTCTCGGTGCTCTGACTTTTTCCGTGTGTAATGTGTGCTGGGCAGTGCCATGGCCTCACTCCGTTGGCTACTCCAGTGGCTCTGGGTGATGTCACCCTGTCATCGCTAGAGCAGCTGAACTACTTTAAGGCTATTGTGGTTTGTCTGAGGGGGAAGGTTGCCAGAAGTACGACTTTGGCTTTTAGGGTGGGAATTCCAGCAAATATTCTTTTCTTGGCATCTTGGCTAAGAGAGTGGAATGGGGCACATGGACAACAAAAATAATGAAAAGCAGCATCAGTTTAAAAAAACCCCCACTATCCTAAGCACTGAAAATGTCTTCAGAGACTAGAGCCTTAAAACCTTCTTCAAAATTGGTATTCCTTTTAATAAAGCAATCGTAAGTGCTCTTTTCTCACATTTATCTTATTAACAATAAACAACAAAAGGCCAACATCTTCAAAATGAATGCAAGTTTCCCTTTGCTCTGGGGGTGGGGGTTGGGGTGGGGTAGAAGGGGAGATTAAACTCTAATGATCCAGTCTTCTGAAAACCCACCCTTGGAAAAAAACCCAAGAATGTGGAAATGATGTATGTTTCAGGTTCTGGAGTACTAACACAAGACAAAAAGTAAGTGTGGAAGCTAATGACATGATGTCAAGACCAAGCAGAGGATACATCGCTGAAACCCACTGACTAGTAGATGCACTGACGAAAAAGCAGGAGAGACTCCACATTGCCATTGCAACTGGGGTCCTCTGAGTGAAGTTTGAGAGAGAGAGCATCACCCAATCTCGGACCATAGATGATTGTCCTGTGGTATGCAACGTCTGAAACACCTGAAAAACAATACATCCAATATGTTTCAGGGAGAAACTGAAGTCTTTAACAACAAAGAAATAGTGAATACTTAAAAAGATAACTGTTGACATAGAGCCAAGCTTTTGAAAAAAGTCATTAGGATTAAGTACATAAAATACAGGAAAAATGAGCACAATAATCTAGTATTTGATAAACCCAAAAATTCTATTTACTGGGGCAAGAAGTCACTATTTGACAAAAACTGTTGGAAAAACTGGAAAAGAGTCTGGTACAAACTAGGTACGGACCAATATCTAACACCATATATTAAAAAAAGTTGAAATGATTTAAACATAAAATAAATGACATGAAAATAAAACAATTTAAATAAAAGAATAGAATAGAATCCTACTAAATTGCAAGGTCTAATGAGTCAAATTAACTTAATATCATTTCAGTACTTTCAAAACACATAGTCTAATTAGAGTGGAAGAGTTCTCCTCCACTGATCCAGACTGCAGCCCTTTCCATATTCAAGCATTTTTAGGGCCAAAGAATGCATTCCTTGGTGGCCAACTCTTTAATTGTGAACCCTTTTATATTTAGCTAGGTTGAACTCTGTAAGGCAGACATATCATGAAGCCTCTTCTTATAGCTTTTCTGGTTTGGGACTAGTACTGCCAGAGTTTGTACTCCACTGGCTTAGTTTCTGAGAACTCCAGGCCACCATAGCATGATGATGCACTGCAGAGAGCCCCTGGGGTTTATTCCACATGAATGGAAAACAGGTTAAAATATGGAAACATCTTTCTAGCAAATTTACCAGGATAATATAAGATACTTATATCTTAAAACTTATTTTTCAAAATAACCTAAATTTTGTGTTTTGAAAACCAACTAAGAACACACTACCTTATATACAACAGTTGCCATGAATTGTGGATACGGCTGCTGATTTGATAGAAATTCTCCAATAACTTTGTTCATTACATCTTGGGGAGGGAAAAAATCATCTAGAAACTGAGGAAGAATCCGTGCCACCACTCTAGCTTCACAGGGAAATCCTTTCCTGATCCTAAGTGAAGGAAGAGAAATGATATCAGGATTGTGGAGAGGAAATGAAGATTTAATTCATGAATCAGTAGACTGATCTTTGGAATACAGTGTACTCCTGCTAGCTCTACTTCATCTGGCAGCACTTTATTTACCCTGAACTGGCCTCACAAGGTTGAGAGTGCCCTAGACCTTTAGGGCCGGTAAGCTGAAGAGCTCCCATGTGTGTTGTCATGAGCTACAGTAGATTTATTCGAACTCATCAGAGATTTTCATCGGTGGAGAAAACTCCTCTAACAAATGCTCTGCAACTTCACAAACTCAGAAAATCTGACCAAGCTCTGAGAGGTTGAGTTCCTCATCTGGTCATAAAGCTTGGATGAGTCAGAGGTGGGGCTCCAGCCTGGATCTTCTTGATTCCTAGTCAAGGTCACTATATGCTATACCACAATACCTTTACCATGAGTTATTATATTAGTATTCGATATTTTATTTCTGGCAAATATTAATAGCAATAATATTTAATAAAAAGCAGATACTCTCTTCTCACCTTGAAGTGCTCTTTCCCTAAAATTTCTACTCCTGAAATATTACTCATCCTGTTCATCCAAGACCCAGCTCAAATACTGCCCCTACCAGAAAGCATTTCCAAATTTCCCTACAGCAGAGTGATCTGTTACCCAAGAACCCTCCATGAAATCTATCTAATGTAAGCATCATATACTCTGTATTAAATTACTTGTGCACAGTCCCTACCTCACACTGCTTGACTGGGAGCTTCCTGAAAGTAGGGCATTGTTATATTTTCCTCTGCATTTCCCACAGTACATAGGAAAGTCCTGCACACAGCAGGTGCTTTTAAAAGATGGGTGAACAAATCAATGAATCAAGGAAAACACCACTACTTACATCAATTGTAGTGAGTTATCCTCATCAACTCCCCATACTGGCCAGGTAGAGATGGAAACAACAGGGCAGGTTAGGAGCCCCTGATTCCCTGACCCCTTTGGAATGGTCTGAGAGGAAAAGACTAAGCAGCATTATTCCAGCTTCTCCCTCCAATTTTGGCAGGACTGTAACTGAACTACCCAACAAAGGCAGCTGCCTGCTTTAGCAATCCAAAAATCCTAATGACCACTCTCAGTAAATTCTTCCAGTCTTCCAGGAGGTTTGAAAAGTAGTCCTAATATCTAATCTATATCTCATGCATAGCTTTTACTCAGCCTAAGCAGGCAGACCAAAAAAAAAAAAACCTGACCTGTTTAATGAGTACACATTCCTTCACATACTTGAAAATGTTCAGAGAATTTAACTTTTTTCCCCAGCACTATCTATATTAATGGCACATGCTAAAACAATGAGGCTGAAAAAAATGTCCACCATGAAGGGACACATTTCCACATGTGGATGATTTAGAGATTAAATACACACAGAGTCATCTGCTAATGCATTTCTCAAACTATGTTCTATAAAACCTTGATGTTTTTGTGTGATGTGTTCAGGAATTACATTAAAAAATGCTGGTGCCAGTAATCTTTTTCCCTCTAAAATATTAACTATGAAATTATTTATGAATCAATACTACATGCAACAACTTTCTTCAAAGAAAATAGGTTTAATTTCCTGTTTTACTTCAAAAGTCCAACTCCTGCCTTTTCTAGGGGATCTTCATACTCAAAAAGCCATGGACCAGCAAGTATAAGCTCCTTCAGTATATTTCCCAAAGTGTTCTGGGGTGACCACTCTGGAAAGATGAAACTACTGAAAGTATATTCACTTCCCTTTATGCCTTTGGGAAGGTCAACAATGTAACTGTCAATTTTTTTTGCTTAGCAGACTATCAAGTTGAAAAAAGTTAAATAATAAGCAATCATCACATAAGAGAAATATGGTAATGTCTTCCTAAATGTATGCTTTTAAATTAAGAAAATCGTAGAACTCAGGAATATTAAGATCATCTACTCCAACTCCTTTTTTTTCAGTGATGATGAACCTGAGGCCCAGAAGAGGATGGGTCCCAAAATCACACTGAATTAGTTGGGACAGAGCTGGGACCAGTGCTTATGTTTCTCTACTCCCAGAGGCTCATTCCATCACTTTCTGTTTATTGACACCAAAAATGCTGGCTAAAGTCATCTCTAGAGATTTGTCCCAGGCAAAGGACATCAAAGAGGTTAACATCGTCACTGGTAAGTATCATATCTTGTCCCAAGGAAGACAACACAACAAACATACAAAGGGGGATTATCTATCACCCTCTTGCCCCAGCTACTATACCGTCATCTTTCTGGTAAAAAAAGGACAGATTTGGCATTAGGCCTTACCATATACTGGTACATTTCTTGACTGCTCCCTCACACTCCAGACTTTTATAAATGCTTGTAAAGATTTCTCTTTCAGGGCTCTACAACCTAGTGTGGGCCCAGTGGAGTAGAGTTAAGAAATGAGCAGAAGACAGCAGTCCAAAGAAGATATGGATACTTCACACAGAATGAAGTCTTCTAGGAGGTTCAATTTAACCAGTAAACTTCAAGTTATTTGTTTAATGTCAGTAGAAATGTCTTGTACTCATCTGGTTATTTGCCTCTTAGACAATATTCTGATTTGTCTCCAATATGACCAGAGCACATCTGGACAGTGTGAACAATACTACAGTACCTTGAAGAACCTTTTGTCAACTTTGAAAAATCCATCTTCAATAAAGCAACTGTTGGATTTGTAGGGTCATTTATCTCTTCCAATGTAGTGAAAGAGTAGCAGATATGGGGTCTTTGGAGTCAAGAGTACTTGAGCTAAAATTCTAGCTCTGCCAATTAATATCTGTCTGTGTAACCCTGGAACTGTTTTCTTATCAGAACAAAAAGGTGGCTACAATAGGTGATCTCTAAGGACTTGTTCCATCTCTGAACGGCATGATACAGGACTATGCTCAATGAAGGCAGTGACTTGAGAGAGTTAATGGACGCCACAGCACTGGCACACTAGGGTCATTTAGAATAAAATCTTTAAAACCAAGAATGATCAGTCAAGTGCACACAGGCACAATTACCACCATTTAATGAAGACTTCTGCAGACCTTTCCGATAATAGCTTTAATGCCTAGAGCACTTTAAAGTTCACAAAGAGTTTTCCTCACAAGAGTCCTTGGGAAGAGCAGAACCAGGAAAAATTTATACACAATCACAGACACATTGTAGGTGTGACGACCAGCTTTGAAAAACTGACCTCTTCTCAGCAACACACAGTTAAAAGACAACTCTACAAGTCTCAGGATGGAAGGAGATGTCTACATTCAGAGAAAGATCTAGAAAGAACAGAGCTTAAATGGAGCCTGAAGCAAACTACACGCTCTCGTTCTTTTCCATGTCTGGTTTTGTTTCTTCTCTCCCAGTGTTCACTCCATTGGTTATAACCCTTCCATACAACCAGACTAACGTCCAAAGTGAAAGTCTTTGCAGATCCTATACTTGATTGCAAGCAGCCATGGGGGGGGAGGGGAGAAAATTTGAAACTCAAGGGATTGTGGAACTGAATCTTGTAAACTAAGAGTAAATAAACAAATCCGTTTTAAAAACCCCAAAAAACAAGAGTCCTTGGAAGTGCCTAGTACAAGTTCTACTATGCCCACCAGAGAGATGAGGAAACTGAGTCAGAAAGCTTTCATGAAGTATGTTGCCCAAGGTCAAACAGTCAATAAACACCGGAGGTGAAATGTGAACAAACCCTGGTCTTATACCATTATATAATGAATGACACCTTCTCATTATCCTCAAGAGCTCAACTGTATTTCCAACTTGGCTCTTTAGAAGATGTTCAGCAATAGAAACAAACAAACAAACATGGTTTGGATCCTAGGCTGCTGATGCAGTGCGGTTTCTCCTCTCAGGAAATACAGAAATATTTAACCAATATCTTTATTATTGGAAAGAGTTCCAGTACAAAATCTACAGTATTCTCTATGAGTGTCAGCATGGTGTCACTTTAGGATGCTACCCAATTATGGGGTATAAACTCTCTCATTATGAATGATGCAACAATCACTCAGCATAAGCCTAAAACCAATTTAAGATACTAATCATAAAGCTTCTTTTGGAGAAACTTTGACTGGTGGGGATTTCCTCCTGTGAACTGCCCCTAGAGCTGGCCTGTCAACCAAGAGTTCTATGACAGATGAAGCTCATAGTGGGTGGTCATGAAAACATTAGTGACTAATCAGGATACAAATGGGAAATATTAGCATTATTACAACACAAGTGCTAACAAGAAGAATAAATACATTCAAATGCCATTGTTCCTTAGCCAAACCAACAGTGCCTTTGAACGTAAAAGATATATCAAGGGGGAAAATTCAAATTATAAAGGCTTACCTATCAAAGAGAACAGATACCCGCTCCATTGCAACAATAACTGACTCACTGTCTGGAGCAGTGGGGTTAGGGTCTGAGGTTCTGCCAGGGCTGATTTTCTCCTTTCCTAGAAGAAAATCATTCAAGCAGTAAGCTTAATTAGTGAGAAAAACCAAATAGGCTTGCCTATAGGACCTTCTTCTTCATAGTAACTACTCAATCAAAACTTCTTAAATGAACTCAAATCAAGTGACTGAGAATGTGAAAAACTTCACACTTAAACTAACACGTGCAGGGCAACTCCAATGTTTAAATGCATTCTTTTATTTGCTCTTCACTTCAAGAGGGAGGCAGGATTTTTCCTTTTTCACAAACGGAAGAACTAGAGTCTGAAGAACTCAGCTAGGAAGTACCAGTACTAAGACTTAAACTGAGGTCACAAGGGCCAAGAATCTCAGCATTTCAAGCCCTCTGGCTCCAAAGCCAGTATTCTTTCTTCTTCTTGATACAGAACCACAATGAGGAATAATATCCTCCCAAAATAACACAAAAGAGTCTGATGCTCTCATAGTTTTCCTCAGCTTCTGTTGTTGAGGGACAGTAGGTATGAACATTTTTATGAACATAAGGAATGAAGTGGCAATGAATTTGTCTTCATTCTGGGTCACTGGGCACAAAAATAATTATATGTTTCAAGATTTAGTTTTCCTTTCTCCATATTGGATTGAAAAAGGAGAGATATTTAGTTTATCAATGAATGAGCAGGAAAGTGTCACACTAATAGCGTAGCAGCAATCACGAGAATTCCTGGCTGGCTAAGACTGCAGAATTAAAAAACAAATAATCTTTTATGAACCAGCTTGGTCTAGAGGTCCTAGGTAGGCCAGTAACAGTTGGGAAAGGGAAGATGAATATTCTGAGGTAAAAGTTGTTATTCTCTCTGAGGTCAGAAGGGGATCAAGCACAGAACAGATGGGGTTGAGGCCTAAGAAAGCACCAGCCCAAGCAGGCCTGAGGAAACATTAACTAAAGAGTAGCTTAGGAAGGTTAAGTACCACCCTGCCTGTACTATGTAGTTTTCTTTTATATATATATTTTCAGTTCCCTGAAACTTTATTCCTGATATTTATTATTACTCTTTTTCCTTGTAAACAAATCCAAGAAGTTGTGCTAGATCCAAATACCAAGTTAAGTTAGCAGCAGAAGGAAAAAGGTAATCACTGATCATGTGTGGTAGGTCTCTGCATCCAAGAAGACAAAAAGGATTGGGGACCAGAAATCAGAAGTCAGGCATTCAGGTTGGGGTTTTAAAGATAAGTGAAGTTTAAAGAAGCAAGCCCATCAGCTCTGAGCCAGAGTTTTGTGGATCACTTCTAAGAAGTGAAATTCCTAGAAAGCTGCTTAGTTCAGACCCAGGCTTCCTATGGGCTCCTTCTCTCTTATTTCAATAGACATTAATCATGTAAGCTCATCATGAACTCCAGACCTGTATACATGCAAGTTAACATCAAGCCCAGGGCTGCCATAGCTCGGTGAGGACTGTGCACATTCACTCGGTCAACGCTGAGCTTAACTAAGGACTCTCCATCCAGCCTGGAGAGTTGCTCTGAAAGAAGAAGTCGTTCTAAACCTCTCAGGACACAATGATAAATAATGGCCGGAGTGGATTCTTCACTGGCAGAGAGCATCACCCCACACATCTGAAACAACAGGAAGAAAGGCTTTCAGGAAACCATCAACACCCTCTCAACTTGGCTTTCCTGTTAATGCTTGTTTCCCAATTTGACAGGAACACAAAATAAAATTCACACATGATATAATTAATAAAAACAACTGATGGGAAAGAAGAAAATAGAGGTTGTTCTACATACTAAACTCTCCTAAAAGAAGGGTTCTCTTAAGGCTTTGGCTACACAGTCTCAGCTCACCTGTATTACTGCAGCAGAAAACTCTGGGCCTACATCCAGGGGATAATTCTCCATAAGGTAGAAGGCAGCAGCACAGGTCACCAGGACATGCTGCTGGCTGTGCAGATTCACACAACTGTGAATTAACAACCAGACAGGCAACTGTTACACTGGGGTGAGATCCAGTTTCTCTGTGACAATAACTCTTAGGATAAACATTTAAACACACCTGGAATTTTAAAAGTGCCACTCTCATTCTGAATATCTACAATTCTGACAGTTTCATCATAGTGTGAGAAATTATTCTGAGTGGCATTACCAATAACAAAAGCGTGTCAGGATTTTACACATGCACAAACCCACCTGTGTACATATTTATGCTTTATCATATGACTCTATTCAAGAACATACACGGATTCTTTGTATTTTCTACTGCACTGAGCCACAACTTCTCAGCCTGGCATTGTCAATCAACAGGTCTTTGTCAAGGTCTTTCAGGCTGCCCACTTCCCTGATGTTTCTAACTTACCTCCCCAAAGCTGCCAGCCCACAACTTCTGATCCAGTTAGCCTCACCTTCTCTGTTCCCTAAAACACCAAACTTACTCCTTTCTCTGAGCCTCAAGTTATGTGGTTTTCTTTCCCTGGAGTTTTCTCTCTTCATGTCTCTGGCCCATAAATTGACTTCAGGGCATCATAAAAGTGCCCTGGATTTATATTATCAGCATAAAACTGAATTTCATCTGCCTTCTTACTGAGCCAAGAAGCCTGCATCTCTCTAAGCTTTGCTTGTGCTTTAACTTTGATGGAATTAAATGCTGCCTTCTTAAAGATGGATGAACAATGCTCCTGGCAAACCCTGTGGAGTTCTTACTTTTCATTTAGTAGCTTATGAATTTCCCCAGTTTTATCAAATCAATATGGATATTTTGCAAGTGTTGTGGCCCAGATGAGTAAGCACAGTGCAATACACCAAATCTCTGAAAGCAGCTCACTACTCTTCTGCTCCACTGCTGCCAAGCACATGAAGGCTCAGCTTTCCTCCAAGTTGTCCCCACTCAGAGAAAGGCTCTATTCTGCTAACACAAAGTCTTCAGGCAGTCCTCTTGCTTTGGAGCCATCACTTTTGCTGAATGGGAATATTTAGATTGGAGAGGATAAATCTATGATTAGTGCAGCAGTCTGTGCCACACATGGCCTTCATCACTCTCACATCCTGTTTCTTTTCCTCATAATGACATATTCTATTAAATGCCAACATTTGCTATGAGGGTGTATCCACAAAGTTTTATTGTGTTTAGGTAAATGAAAGACAGCGTTGGTGATAAGGTCATGGGATGCACAAGTCTTCAGTAGTAAGTGACCACTGCTGTTGCTGCTTCCAACTCCATTCTTCCCAAAGGACTTGCTGCCATTGTGTGAATCTGCCAGGTAGTCTATGCCTAGTCTTGCACTAACATCACCCAGAAAGATAAGCTTGTCCTCTTTGAGCACATTGAAGATGAGAGTCTCCAAGTCTTCATAAAATTTTTCTTTTATTTCATCAGGGTTTATCAAGGTGGGCACTTTCCTACAAGTGGCAATCACATTGTCATGGGCCTGTTGTTCACTCCTTTGGGGAGGTACACAAGCGTGTTAACTAGTTTAGTTTTGATTGTAAAACCTATGCCAGCTTCATGGTATTCCCCTTCACTGTGGCCACTTCAGAAAAACATGTATCCAGATCCAACTTTAGTAAGCTGGTCATCATTTACCAGCCTTGTTTCATTCAGAGTTGCTATTTGGATGTCAAACCTACCAAATTCTCTTGCAACAAGAGCTATTTCATGTTGTCCATAAGCGTGCACATATTTCATGTGTCACGGGTGATTGGAATCATCTTTGCAGAAGTTTTTATACATTTTTTGTGTTTTGACTTGAGGGTGAGATCCCAGTCTGCCATGGTAAGTAGGCCACAGTTGGGCAAACAGACAATTTTTAGGCAACTTTTCTAGCTCCTTCCTCACATCAGGAGGTAAACAGTGTGGTCCTTAAAAGGCTGCTTAGACACGCAGGGGGGTGGTGAATCCCACTGCTGCTTCCAGTGAGAAGATGACCCTATGGCTTGGGCTACCTATGTGTCGGGTTGTGACTACAGCTCCCAGTGTATCTGTACCTGCTGCTTCATCACTTGCCTGTTGCCACAGGACTTTGAGATAGGTAAAAATGGCGAAATGGTATGTGTGATGTCCTTTGATTTGTGTGTAAATTTGATTTAAATGACGCAAAATTGTACAAAATCACTGGTTTCCCTCTCTCTTCCAGAGCTACCACAGTCCAGTGACAAGATGAAGCCAAGGCAACTGGTGATGGCCCAGGATGCAGTAGATGATCTGGTATCTTTGATGTCTGAGCAAGCTCTAAGAGCCCCACAGGGCTCTCAGTTGCCTTCAAGGCCATTGGAACAAACTGGTCTCATCTGCCTGTTCCACCAGAGGAAATCTTGCTCAGGGTAGACATCTCCTCTCTGACAGATCTGAGGCCTGCCAGTCACCCTCAACATGGTCAGCCCATCTGTTAAGATGGTTTACCAGGGTGTGGTTGTTGCACATGCTACAGTTTCCTGGAGCCAAATGTGAGAGTTAGGTGAATCAGGTAGATAACAAAGGTGGAAAGCAGCTCCCTGAAGGTACCCTATAGCCCCAGCCCTCCACTGACTTACAATTAAATAACCACAACGACAAAAGTTACATCCCAGAAGATGAGGTGAGCACAGGTTCTTGTTTTTCTGATTTGGTTAGGCAGAACTGGTAGCCATGTCTCTCAAGACTTCTAAAGTTTTTAATAATCTCACTTATCTTCTGGCTGGTATTACTTGTAACTACCATGCCACATGCTTCCATGACCCTTCACAGAGACTAACTTACTTAGGTACAACTTGGCCAACCATGACCCTTTTTATAAGGCCAAAATGTTAAACACAACTACTCTTTTAAGCTGAGGACAATGCCAAAACAATTAAACCTCTCATTTTCTAAGGAGACAAAATAACTAAACCATCAGAGAGAATAAATTTCATTTTTGCTAGAGGCAAAACTAGGCAAAGAAGGTCTTAAATGCTTTGTCCACATCATGATGCCTTCACAGAGGATGGATAGGTGAACTTCAAAGTGATGAGGAAGAGATCAAGGCATGAGACCCCATTATTTTAGCTGAACTTTACAGTTCCACAGGATCAAAAGTTCCTGACAGTTTATCTGTCACAGGGAGTGTAAGCATCATGATCTCAATTTTATGGGTGTGGAACTGCAGCTGAGAGAGGCTTACCAAAAGAAATTCTTGTGTGATTTCAGCCTGAATATCCCACTTGAAGTAATCTATTTATCCAAGTAAAAGAATGTCAACCTCAAATTTTTGAAATGCTCTAGTTTATCCTACCTAATTAATTGAGAGACAGTGTGGCAAAGTGGGAAGAGCTGAATTATGGCCCTATTTAATCTTCCTTTAATCTTTTATTCCTGTACTTCTCTTAAGAATTATGGGTGGGGGAGGGGGGGGG
>CM053601.1:140021242-140049422 GCA_028646575.1 Pseudocheirus occidentalis
ATAAACTCTAAACTGGGCATCATGCCACACAAGAGAGATGGGGGCGTGGGGATGAAAGGCGGGATGACTGAGGGGAAGGCAGGGTCTGGGGGAGGGATGCTGGATGCTCACACTTCAGTAAAGGGACAGGGACAGCGTAGAGAACAGAACAAGGGGAGGAGGGATAGGAAGGAGGGACATACGATGAGTCACAATATGTCCACTATGAAGATATCCTGTATAATCACACCTACACAGCCTGTATTGAATTGGTTGTCTTTCCAGTGGGGTGGGGGGTGACAAGGGAGGAATTGAAAGAATCTAGAATTTAAAGCTCTGCAATACCTGCAACTAGGAATTAAGATATACAGGGGCTGGAGTAGGGAGACCCTCCCTGCCCTAACAGAAAGTTAGAGAGCAGACCAGGGGAGGGGCTCTACAGTGGGATCGCTGTTTTAGGGTTGGGGTAGGGGAAAGATGGAAAGAAAATCGGTAATTAAAAAATCTCATGAAAATGAATGATGTAAACAAGAAACAAATAAAATCTGTTATATTAAAAAATACATGATATGCTTTAAACTCAGTTATATGGCATAGGTTTAAATCTACATCATTAGAGGCAATAGTCACATTAGTGAGATCTCAGATTAATCAAAGTACTTTGAAAAAAGCTACTTTTAAATAAGTATCTTTTTTAACTAGAGCATTTCTTACCTTAAGTATGATATACAGACACTGAATCTTCTTTAAGGTAGTGAGTTTGAAAAAAATAATAAATACAGTTTATATTTCCCATGAACAAGACACTGTTCTCAGAAAGGCAAAATGTGTAGAAACGTTAACTTTAAAGTTGGAGAAATTTCTCTATAAAAATATGCTAACTTACATATAATGGATATTGTAATTCCTCAGATCTCAATGAGTGGGGAAGAAGTAAAAGGAAGGAAGAGAGAGTTTGGAACTGAAAACAAAAATCTGAATTTAAAAAAATCATGCTAAGTTACCAGGAAAGTTGGAAAGCCATTGGGGGAAAAGTTCTTAAGGAAAGGAAGCAATCAGGCAATTTCAAAATAACAATATTACTTTTGCACAAATAAAATCAATGAGGTTGGGATAAGAAATTGTGGCAAGGAGAAAACTCTGCATCAAATATCTGAGAAGAGCCTGATGTCCAAGACACTGAGGAAATTAACACAGGTCTACAAGACCAACAGCCATTCCTCAGAGACTAAGTGCTCAAAGGAAGTGAGAGAGTTGTTCTTAAAAGAACTGTCAATTGACTACAGCCATGTGGAAGACTGCCCCAAGTCACTAATAATGACACATAAATCAAAATAACTCTGAGAAGTTTCTCCACACCTCATAAACTGTGGAAGATGAAAAAGATAGAAATGGCTGATATTAGAAAGGATGTGGGAAGCCAGGCATTACAATGAGAGATAAATAGAAGGCACCATAATTGTGTGAGTTTTTTCTTAAAATACAAAATAAAATATGAGATCACTCTACTTCAATAAAAAAAAAAAAGAATTTTCCCACAAATTAAGGAAAAGCATTTTAAAGAGCAGAATCCTACACATTTAAAACCTATCCCACAATTAAAAACTGCAAGCACTCTGAAAAGTGGTTTGGAATCATGCTGCAGAAATGACTAAAATATCTAAACACTCTGACTCAGAGTCACCACTTCCAGGCACAAGTCAGAGAAATGTACTCCAAAATATTCACAGCAGCATTTTTTAAGGATAGCAAAGAACTAGAAGTAAAGTAGATGTTTATGAATCAGGAACAGTTAAAGTCATTGTAGTGTACAACTAGCATAGAATATTACTGTACCATAAAACAATGAATATAAAAAATTCAGGGTCTCCTGGGAAGACTTAAATCAACGAATAGAGGGTGAAATAAACAGAACCAGACAAAAAAATATGCACAGTGACAATAATGAAAATGGAAACAAACAAAAAAATAACATCAAATAAACAAAGCAAACAAACAAAACCAAAATGTCATCTAATTGTAAAGGCCAAAATGCTTGGTCTTGGAGAAGAGTTGAGAAAATATACTTCTTCCCCTCCTTTGCAGAGGCTGGGGACTATGCGTGTGGAATATTACATTAAGTTTGACATAACTGACATGTGTGGAAGGCTTTTTTTTCTTTTTTATATTTTTTGTGAGAAGGAATGCATTGTTGGGAGGGGAAGGAAGAGAGATATAGAGACATAAAGGTGAGATAAAAACCATAAAAAAATGGTAACCTTCTTTTAAGGTTGGACACAACTCTTCTGAGTTTCTGTCCAAACAAAAGGTGTCATTTTTAGCTAAGTGTTTAGAGATTAGCTTCTCTGGAGTGATCCTTGTACAACAGTTAAAGACAAGTGCAAGCTGGGCCTGTTCAGAAGGCTTTCCATTTTGGCAGATCTTGCCAGAGTCTGTCCCCTACCAGCCCATAAACATCGAGAACTCAGATTCACATCTGTGACACAAGAAAGCCTTTTCACTGGAAACTTTAATACACCATAACCTTTTTTAAAAACCACATACATGCATAGTCACATACATGCACACATACACACACCATTATACATCTTATCATATGTTTACTTTGAAATCCATTTCAAGTTTGAGTTCCTCTGCATGGCTTTTTAGTTTCTTTATTATACTATTCCAGCCCCACTTACTACCCAGGCTCATTTAATAGCATTCCACAATAGAGAAGCTCTATTCTATTCAGGTTGGTGTCAAGAATTTGTATTCCCATTGGGGATTCTGGGAAGATAGCAAAGTAGGGCAGAAAATACTAGGTTCACCAAATTTTCCCCACAAACAAGACAACATATCATCTCAAAGTAAACTTAGAACAGCAGAAACAATTAACAGCTGTGGTAAAGCAGCTGTCCTCCTAAGACAACTTGGGAGAACCTTGGGGAAACTGACCTCCAGGGGTGAAGGATCTACCAACATGAAGTAGAAAAACCTCCAGGCAGACTCTGCCAATCAGCAATCAACCAGGCCTGTGGGGAGCCAGGTCAGTTCTCAGGAACTCTCTCACTTCATAGACAGGGTCAGGGTTTGACAGTAGAACAGAGGAAGACTAAAGCACCCTCTGATGTCACAGAATGCCAGGCTCAGCTGCGCTGACCAGATGTGGTCCCAGGCTGCAGTTAGGGATGAGGAGGAGCGAGCTCACGGCCAGTGAGTGTGGCGGCAGAGGGGCCCTGAGGGCTGTGGGTATTTGTAGGAGAGCTGAGTCCTTGGTTTCAGTTTCAGGAAAGAAGAGAGAGCTGAAGTTTGCAGCCACAGGAGCAATGACAGGAAGCAAGAGCATTTGTAGGAAAAGTGTTGCTGGGATCCCTAGCCACAGCTTGGGGGAAGAGGAATGCCCATGGTCAGGCCTCCAGACAATGGTTAGAAAACAATAGTACAAAAAGCCTGAAAGCCTAAGGCATGATCTTGGGACTAGAACCCAACTATAATAATAAGCTGCTGGAAAAAAAAAAAATGAGTCAACAAAGGAGAAAGACTCTCACCACAGATTGCTACAATAGAGATAGAGAAGATCTGAGATCATACTCAAAATCAGATGGTGACGTTAAAAGCCACTCCCACTTTAAACAAAATGTCAAATGGTCACAGGCCAAAAAAAGTTGTCAGAAGAGCTTTAAAAGAACTTCAAAAATTAAATAAGGGAGGTTGAAGAGAAATTAGGAAATAATTATAAGAGCAATCCAAGAAAATCAAGAAAATTATGAAAACAAAACCAATTGGAAAAAGAGATCCAAAAACTTAAGGAAGGAAATATCTCCTTAAAAATTAGAAACAGACAAGGAGAAGCTAATAATGTTATGATACACCAAGAAATAAAACAAAATCAAAAGAATGAAAAGACAGAAGGGAATGTAAAACATCTTATTAGAAAAACAACTGAACTAGAGAACAGATTGAGGAGAGACAACATAAGAATTGTTGGCCTACGTGAAAATTATGATTAAAAAACAGTCTAGATATTATAATAAAACATTAAGGAAAATTGTCCTGAAGTTCTAGAATGAGAAAGTAAAATAGAAATAGAAAAAAAAAACCTATCAATTGCCACCTGAAAGAGACTCCAAGATGAAAACACATAGGAACATTGTAGCCACATTCAAAGTTCCCAACAACAAGTAACAAGAAAAAACAATCTGAATTCTTTGGAGCTACAACTGGGATAACACAAGATCTAGCAGCTTCTACATTAAAAGACTGAAGGACTTGGTACATTATACTTTGAAGAGCAAAAGAGCTTGTTCTGCGACCAAGAATAACTTATCCAGCAAAGTGGAGTGTAATCCTGAATGGAAAAAAGGGACACTTAATGAATTGAAAAACTTTCAGGTATTTGTGACAAAAAGACCAGAACTCAGTGGAAAAGTTGACATATGAGATCTAGGAGAAACATACAGTAAACATTAAAGATCAATTAAAAAGGACTAAAGTCAAACTTTATTTCTTATAGGGGAAAAATGTTAACTGTACTCTTAAGAATGTTATCATTACTTAGTAGTTTGAAACAGCATACACAGAAGGTTTAGGGCTAACTATGATGGGATATTTCTAAAAGATAAAATTGATTAGGGAGACTTAAAATGGAGCATTTATCTCATACAAATGAGGTATGGATGGAAGAATTGTTACAGGGTGAGCAGGCAGGTGTGGAGGGCAGGTAGTGCTGGAACCTTATTCTCATTAGAATTGAGTTAAAAAGGGAATAATATATATATATGGGAATAACACATATAAGGACGGGATTCTTTGAGGTGTGAGTATAAACTAAGGAATAGGAAAGAGGAAGGGAAGATGATAAGGGAGAGTCTCCAAAAAAGGGTGTGGATTAGGGAGGTAGCAGTTAGAAGCTAATCTGATGTGTGAAGAGGGATAGGGTAAAAAGAAATGTTAAGAAGAATAACAGAAAAAAGGATGGAGGGAAATACACAATGAGTACTTATAACCTTGAATGTGAATGAGATGAACTCATCAATAAAACAGAAATGGATAGCAGAATGGATTAAAAACCAGAATTCAATAATACATTGTTCATAAGAATCATATTTTAAAAAGATATGCACAGAGTTAAAATAAAGGGCTGGAACAAAATTTATTATGCTTCTGCTGAGGTTAAAAAAAATAGACTACAGGTATGGCTAAAATAGATTTACTTATAATTGATAGGGAAACTACACTATAATAAAAGGTATCATAGAAAATGAAGTCATAGGAAATCAGAATGCACGCCATCTCAGACTGGGGGGAGAAGGGAGATGGGAAGAAAATTTGGAACTCAAAATGATGTGGAAATGAATGCTGAAAACAAAAATTAAGTTAATTAAAAAATAAAATAAAGTAATATCAGTACTAAATCTACATGCACCAAATGATATGGTATCAAAATTTTTAAAGGAAAAATTAAATGAATTACAGGTGGAAATAGATAGTAATACTACAACAGTGGGGGACTTTAAACTTTCCCTCTCAGAACCAGATAAACTAACCAAAAAAAAAAAAACATAACAAAGAAGTTAAGAAGATGAATAATCCTATGAGTTCCTTAAAAGGAAATAGTTCTAAATGTTTAAAGTAAATGTTCTTAACAATTTAATTAATATTCAAGATGACAACCACTAGGGGCAACTAGGTGGTGCAGTGAATAGAGCACCAGCCCTGGAGTAAGGAGAACCTGAGTTCAAATCCAGCCTCAGACACAACACAAAAACTAGCCATGTGACCTTGGGCAAATCAAGTAACCCCAACTGCCCTGCCTTCCCCTCCTTCAAAAAAAGCAAAACAAAAGAATCTTTAAAAAAAAAAACCAACCACTTATTAATGTGCCTATGCTAAGAACTTCATGATATCTAAAGTGCTTTACAGCTCTTAATTCTAAGACCCTATTGTCTCTTAAACCAATGGCCCATCAATGACCATACAAAAAATCTCCAGCAGGGGAATCAAATGGGAAGCCCTCATAATTTTGTTTCCAGTAGACTCTCACTCAAAAATATAACCCACAGTTCAAACGAGCATTCCAGTTCCAAAGGCAAAGCTTCCTTCACTGGTTAGGAGAAAAATACTAAACCTGATATCTAAAGCTGAGTTTAAATTTGGAACTTGAAGGGATTTAAAAATGAACTAACCAATTCCGCGTTTTAAACCACAGACAACTGCTAATTTAACCAGCTCACCCCTACCTTCAAAAGAACCCACCCTTTTAACAAAGGAAAGAAGATAAACAAAACCAATGGACAGAGCAACCTCACCTATCAGCATAGGCAATGTTTGGCATTCAGAATCTGCAGTGCCTACCACCACTCATGCCAGAAGGCAACAAGCATCACTTTATAGATGAGGAAACTGATCTCCAGGTAGGATGGATGATTTACTTAAGATCACACAGCATGTTAAAGGACACAACAGGGGCACAACCCAAGTATTTCAAGTCTGAGTCCAGCGCTCTATGACTACAATACCACTGTAGCAAAAGAGTCTTCTTTAAAATATAACTATTTTAAGAAAATACTGTTTTAAAAAAACAACTAAATTTTTAACTGTTAAAAGTCACCTGCCACAGAATTAATAAACACTAAAATATAACCAACTCAAAAATCATGGATTTTTAAATTTCAGGTCAACAACAAACATTTACTAGGGCCTCTGATGTGCAGGGCAGTAGCAGTCTCCACTCCCATCCCTGTACTTGTTACTGTCCTTAGACCTCTATTGATTTCTCTTCCTTCAAGCTGTGATGTGGCAGCCAACAAAGTTAATGGGACTTTCAGGAGCCAGGGGTAGGGCAGGGCTCTCCCCTGCGAGCAGGGCATGGCTCCCCTCGAGCACCGTGGGCAGTCATGTTCATAAGGGAAGTGGAGAACACACTGAACTCATCTGTCACAGGGAGCATGGTAGGGATGGTGGAGGGAGTAGAGGTTGCAGAAAGGGGACTGAGGTAGACCTTAGACACCAGGGCATGGTTATCTAACAACATTCAACAAGAGAAGGAACCAGAGTAAGCATTCTGATGCAGAGACAATAATGGGAGTTTAGGAGGTAAGGGGAATATTGAGAACTATCTAGAAATATCTCAAGTAGAAGTGGCATTAGGCAATCTGTACAGGCCTAAAGGGTAGAACTAGCACCATGGTATTATTTACAGGAAGGAACTCTCAGCACAGCGTAAGGAAGGACCTTGTAAAAATTCAAGTTGTCTAAAAGTAGACTAGACTGTGTTTATGAAGAAACTAGACAATCCTCTTCAGGGGCACTATGGAAGGAATCCTTGCATCACACAGGGGATGGATGATCAGGTTAATGATGCCCCTTGTAATTCTGGGTATTCTATGAAAAATACTTGAAAAACTAGAAAAGGCTTGCTCATAGACAAATTTATCTGATCAAGAGTTAATTTTTTAAAAGGAAATACATTTCTGTGCTTAATCTAATAAATTTTGTCATAACGTCTAGACTGTAAAGGAATGTTATTTACCTTCCACGTTAAAAGATATGTTTATCTGATTCATTTTTCATCCAGAACTATGAATATTTTAGCAATAATGAAACTAAAGTTTGATTATGGACAATACAGATTATAATTATGTAACACAGCTAGGTACATAAGAAAGAGCCTTGGAGGTAGAGTTTTGGAGACCTAAGTTAAAATCCAGCCTCAGGCATTTCCTGGCTATGTGATCCTGGGCAAATCACTCAGGCTCTGCCTCCCTCAGCTTCCTCAACCATCAAATGGGGATGATAACAACAGTGCCTTATCTCTCAGGGTGGTTGTGAGGATCAAAGGAGATCCCATAGCATGCATACAGTGTTTGCAGACTTAAAGTGCTCTAAAAATGCTACCTATTATTATTGTTGCCCTATTATCATCATTAGTTGGAGGAAAAGGAAAAAAATACTGACATTGTGGTGCAGATATCAACCAACCTGTCCTAGATTATAACTCATGTTGCCCATTTCTCGTTCAGTGTTGATCTGCAGCAGCAGTTTTTCATGACTGATAAGGGTACCTACAAAAAAAAATCATGATCTTTAGTTTTTCTGTAGAACATGTAACAGATTCAAGCTGAAATAGCATTTCAATATAATCATTCATATGTGTTAACTCTCAATACTTAAAATTCTGACTATATACATTAATTATGTGGTTACATAGCTCCTCTCTTTTCTGGAGAGAGTATATAAATAGGATATTTGTTGAATCAAAGTCCTTTGAGCTCTTTGATAACCATCAGGTTATTAGAAAAATGGAGGCAGGACATGGAGAATAATGAAGAAAAGCAGTAATGATTTATACCCTAATCATTCCTTGGCACTCACAAAGGGCACTTCTTTCCCAAATCTGACAAGGAAAAGGAGAAGTCATTCTTAGTGATCTTGGCCAATACAGGTTAGTCCACAGGTGGAGAACCTGTGGCCTTGAGGTCACAGGTGACCTTTTAGGTCCTTGTGTGCGCCCTCCTGACTGAGTCCAAGTTTTACAGAACAAATCCTTTTATTAAGGGGATTTGTTCTGTGAAGTCTGGATTCAGTCAAAGAGCCACACTTGAGGACACAGAAAGCCACATGTAGCCTTGAGGCCACAGGTTCCCCAGCCCTGGGATAGCCTTTCCTTCTTCTCTCACCTGTGTTTGACTCTAACTGGTATAAAAGAAGCTCAGCTGCTCTAGCGTCAATCCTTTAGGTTCTGATGCTCATCCTTGGGTTTACTTTTTATTCTCTTGCAATATTAAGCCAGCACATGTCAATCCAAGGTCATCCCCTGTCCACTACCCACCTCATTTTCTTTCCTTTTGCAACCGTAGAATGTGAGAAATGATAACTTATAACCTATCTTACAGGAATCCTGCGAATATAGCACTTTGTAAACCTTAAGACGTTATAGAAATGTAAGTTGTTGCTGTATAATTCTTTCCCAGGTAATCCAAATTACCAAACATCATAACACACATTCTGTGTTCAAGTGTGTGTGTATGTGTATATAGGATATAGATTATATACACACACATATGTAAGTCACAGTAACTGGTCAGGGAACTACCTTCTGTCAAATGACATCCACAAGATACTGTGAGGTAGAGACAGTGCTCAGCAGCCAAGAAATTTGATCCATGAAGTGCTGTGAATAAGGATAACAGCCCTCCCTGGTCAGTTATCTGTCCCATTAAAAGCAAAAAAAGTGTACATGTATGTGTGTGTAGTATGAATACATACATGTATGTGTGCACACACATACATACTAGATAGATAGACACTGTATGTTTTACATGTGTATAGATTTGTCTACATATATGCTGTATATGCATATGTACATGCATATGCACATGGATACACACACACATACATGGTATTCTAGAGTTGTAAGTATTCTATTGAGATTTTTGGAAAACCATGGCAGGGAAGGGTGCCTGTGTATTACCTATTTATGGTACAGCAACCCTTGTAGAGCCAGATTTAAAGGATAAACGAATCCTTGGTTTATGTGTGAGGGGAAAATATTTTTGAATTTCTGGTGGGAAGAGTTATTTTATTACGTCTTCTGATGGTCTCCCCACAGAAGATAACCCTTATGTGGGGTTCTTAAAGCTGATGTTTTTCAGTCACAGAGGAAAATGTTTTAGGTCTAAAACCTGCATGACATCACTAGTAAGTCGTGAGTGCACAGAACTCACATAAGCAGGTTTATTCCATTCATACCTGACATAGCTGGAGACAGAGATGGGACAGGATCCCAAGCCTGGTACAAGTGATGTGTGGCAGTGTTGTCTCTCTTTGAAACCATCGCTTGAATTTCTTGCTCTACAATTCCCCTGATAACGCTCAATTTCCTCCCAAACCTAAAAGGTTTATTATTAAGGGTTAGTCAACATACTGTTTCCCCTTAATATAACTCCTGAAAATACCAAATACACAGAGTTTCATTGACCCCCCGCTCCTCCCAGCTGCCTTCTCTCTCTGCCAGCCAAAAGTGATCTTTCTTTCTCTGAATTTTCATAGAGTACTCTCTGAGATACTTCCTTCATGTTCATCACATTCTATTTCATATTATGTCTTTGTGTATATGTCTTATCTCCCTTATTAGAATATAAGTTCACTAAGGGACAATACGGTTTTACATCTTTGTATTCCCAGCACCTCACATGGTGTCTTACACTCCATACCTATGTGTTAAATTAAAATGAAAAACACTAGAATTTTTTCCATTATTCAGTTATAGAAAATTTTAGAAACTTCTGATACCAATTTAGCTGACATAAGAATAAATGTTTTGGGGTGGCTAGGTGGTGCAGTAAATAGAACACTGGCCCAGGAATCAGGAGGACCTGAGTTCAAATTTGGCCTCAGACACTTAACACTTACTAGCCATGTGACCTTGGGCAAGTCACTTAACCCTAATTACCCTGCCTTCCCCCTCCAAAAACAAAATAAACAAAAAAGAATAAGTGTTTATTATTATTTAGATTTCATATTAATGTGCTGCTTCTTAAAACTGCAAACTTTCCCTATCCTGTGTTACCAAAGTCACTCTCTAACATTCCATTCTTAGCCTCTGTCATGTGACAGAAACACCAATTATTCAAACATTTTACTTACAATCATTATAGTATTTCACCTACAATATCCCATTTGAGGAAGTCGAGAAAGTAAAGTCCTTATTCTAACATCATATGATTTTAAGTACTGTTAATTAGTAGACAAACACTAGAGATAAATGGGTTAAATGGCTGGTTTTAAGTCACAATTATCAAAAATAACACAAGGCAGGAAAAACATTTTGGAGAACAAGAGAGCAATATACAGGATCACACTTTGGAAGCACCAAAAATTTGCAGACTGCCAGAAAAAAAAGGAGTACAAAAAAGCCTGAAGATGGGACACTGCTACCCATCATTCAGGTGATTGGAGTGTAACTTTAACATAAAGTTCAAAGTCAAGAAAGAGGCTGGAAAAATGGGCAAACAACACAAAAAAATAATTTAACCATGAAAAGCTACTACAATGGCAGAGAAGATCAAGACAAAAACTCAAAAGAAAACAACAATGCAAAAACATCTACAAACAAAGCCTCAAACAGAATGCTAATTGGGAACTCAAAGTTTAAAAAACAAAATATTAAAAAACTGTTTTTACATGCAATTGGGAAATAAGATATACAGGAAATGGGGTACAGAAATCCATCTTACACTACAATAAAGTAAGGAGGGAAGGGGGTCACAGGAGGAGAAAGAAGGGAACAGAAGGGAGGGCAGACTGGGGGAAGGGGGTAATCAGTCTACATGCCATCTTGGGATAGGGAGTAGGGGAGAGAGAGGTAGAAAATGTGGAACTTAAAATACTGTAGAAATGAATGCTGAAATCTAAAAATAAACAAAATCTGGGGGGTAGGGGGGAGAAAATGTTAACTGGACTCAAGCCCAATGAAAATTTATAGAAGAGTTAAAGAGATAGAGTTAGTAAAGAAAAAATCGGGAAAAGAAATAAGGATGATGCAAGAAAATTATGAAAAGAAATGCAAAAGCTTGGTTAAAAGAGGCACAAAAAGAATAGTGGAGAAAATAACACTTTAAAAAACAGAATTGGCCTAAATAGGAACAAAAATTCACCGAAGAAAAGAACTCCTTAAAAAGCTAAATTGGCCAAACGAGAAAAGAGGCACAAAAGCTCACAAAAAAACCAATTTCATTAAAAACTGGAATTGGGCAATAGAAATGAAAGACTCCATGATACATCAAGAGACAATAAAACAAAGTTAAAAGAACGAAAAAATAGAAAATCTAAAACACTGCATCTGAAAAACAACTGACTTGGAAAATAGACTGAGAAGAGATAAATATATGATATTCTGGAGGGCAAAGGAACTAGGATTACAACCAATAATCTACCCAGCAAAACTTAGTATAATCCTTTAGGGGGAAAAATCAGTATTTAACTAAATAGAGGATTTTGGAGCATTCTTGACCAAAAAAACCAGATAAATGGAAAATCTGTCAAATATAAACCTCAAAAGAATCAGAAAAAGGTAAATTGGAAAGAGAAACCAAAAGGGATTCAATAAGGTTAAATTCTTTATATTTCTACATGGGAAGATGATGCTTGTAATTCCTAACAACTTTATCATTATTAGGGGATGAGGGTGAGTTGATTATGTTGGGATGTGCCCACCCCCAAAAAATGGAGTGAGAAAGAGAGATGCACTAGGAGAAGGTGGAAAGGAGAGGTAGAATGGAAAATGTTTTCTCACATAAAAGCAGTGCAAAAGGAAGTTTTTACAGTCAAGGGGAAAATGGGATAGCAGGCAATGCTTTAACCTCACTCACATAGGAAGTGGTTCAAAGGGGAAAAATTATATGTGTGTGTATATAAAAAATATAAATACAAAATCAGTTAGATACAGAAATCTATTTTGCATAATAGAATTAGGAGAAGGGGATAAGAGATATGAAGGTGGAAGGAGGACAAAAGGGAAGGTAGCTTAAGGGAAGAAGTGGCTGAAAGTAAAACAGATTTTGAGGAAGAACAGGATAAAATGAAAGTGAGAAAGATAAATAAAAGAACATAGGACAGAGGGAAATATACAGTTAGGAAATATAACTTTGAATATGAATGGTGTAAGCCTACCCATGAAATTAAAGATGACAGAAACAAGACTCTAATAATATTTTGTTTACATGAGACACATTTGAAACATAAAAACAAAGTTTAAAATAAAGGACTAGAGAAGAATATATTATATTTCAGCTACAGTAAAAAAGGCAAGGATAGAAATCATGATCTCAGACAAAACAAAAGCAAAAACAGACACAATTAAAAGAGATAAGCAGAGAAAAACTACATTTTTCTGAAAGGTAACATAGACAATGAAATAATATAAAAATTATTTACAGCAAATTTCTTTGACAAAGGAATATATATATATATGATCTCAAGCATAAAATTATCATATTATAATTATTATATTATTTATATATTGGATAGATAAATAATATATAAAGCGATATACACACATATACATATCAAATACATGCAGAACAGAATAAAATTTATAAAAATGAGCTCCATTCCCCAAATGATAAATGGTCAAAGGATATGAACAGGCAGTTTTCAGAAGAAAAAAAAATCAGAGTTAACTACAGTCATATGAAAAAATGCTCTAATCACAACTGATTAGAAAAATGCAAACTGAAACAATTCTGAGGTACCACCTTACACCTATCAGAAATGATAATGGAGAGGATGAGGGAAAAAGGGTAAACTAATATATTGTTAGTTGAGCTGTGAATTAGTTCAACCATTCTGGAGGACAATTTAGAACTATACCCCAAAAGCTATAAAGTTGTGCATAAACTCTGACTCAGTAATAACAGTACTGGGCCTGCACCCCAAAATGATCAAAGAAAAAGGAAAAGAACCTAAATGTACAAAAATGTTTACAGCAGTTGTTTTTTGTAATGACAAAGAATTGGAAATTGAGGGGATGCTTATCAATAAATCAAATGATGAACAAGTTGTGGTATATGATTGTGATGAAGTACTATTATGCTATAAGAGATGAAGAAGGGAGTGGTTTCAGAAAAAAACATGGCAACATCTATATGAACTGAGGCAAAATAAATTGAGAAGAACTGGGGGATCATTGTGTATAGTAGCAATAATATTGTAATGATAACCAACCATGAAAGACTTGGCTACTCTGATCAATACAGTGACCCAAGTCAATTCCAGAGGAATCAGGAAGAAAAAATGCTATCTGCCTCCAGAGAGAGAGAACTGATGAACTCTAAATGCATACTGAAGTATAATTTTCTTGCTTTGTTTTTTTGTTTTTCTTTTATGTGATATGGCTAATATGGGAATGTTTTTGAATGATTTCACATGTATAACATATCATTTTGTTTGCCTTCTCAGTGAGTGGGTGATAGACTGGGAGGCAGGGAAAGGATACGGAACTCAAAATTTAAAGAGTGCTAAAAATAAATAATAAATTTTGGAAACTTTTTTTTAGAAATCATAAAAAGAAAAAATGGAGCTATCCATACAAAAATATTTGTAGCTACATTATTTGTAAGAGCAAATAACTGGGGGAGGGAACTATTCCCCAACAACTGTGGAACACTTGAATAAACTATAGTAAATAAATGTAATGGAATACCATGATACCACTTTTTTTTAAAAACGGTAACTATAAAGAAAACAAGCAAACACAGAAGACCTGTTAGTTGATACAAGGAGAAATCATCAAAATCAGTACTCATGAAGCAAAATAGTATAATATTGACAACCATTTTTAACTAAGAAAAGAAAAAGAAAGAAGGAAAGGAGGCCAATGGTGGCAGAAGTAAGAAGGGGAAACAGAGAAAAGGTTTTTTTGCTTGTTTATTAATTTATCTGGTTCGGCTTATTTGTGTACATATCTTGTCTCCCTTATAAATGCAAGTTCCCTTAGCATGGGGACAATGCTGTTTTTCAATCTTTTCACCATGTTTGTTGCTGGAGATACAAAGTTTATGCTAAAAGTTTGGGGGTAATGTTTTGCCTTATGTTTAGTCCACTTATTTGTTTTTATTGCCAATTATTAATAATTTAAAAAAAGAAAAAAGACACCTAGACCTTTAATATCATTAAATATAAACAGTCAAAATTCACATTTATAAGTTTTTTTTTTTTAAGGTTTAGAAATGCCTTTCCCACAATAACCCTACAAAGTACACATTATCCACATTTTAAAGATAGGGAAGCTGAGGTTCAGAGAAGTTATGAGACCTGCTCATGATCCCAAGACCATAAGTATAGGAGGCTGTGAGTTAAGAGAGTCCCAAGGGCCAGAATGCCATCTTCCACTCTGTGTCACCCCAAATAAACCCTGTAAATGATTCTGTAATCAGAGGAGGAGACTGGCCCAGATGATCCCTACAGTCCCAATTCTGTTCCAGTTCCAAGTCCTAGGACCTGATGCCTGCAGCATTTCTACCTCTCACCTGCTCCATGAGCTTTAAGTACCTGGTATCCAGAGCTTTAAGGGCTTTGTTCCGGGGCTGCTGCTCCAAGCAGCTCACCGCTGGATTGCCTGCAACAGGAAGGGTCATTGCACTTAGCACCAAGGATGTGATGGCTTGTACTGCAAGAACATTGATCTGGGTCCTCTCAGTATCTTCCTGTAAAAGGAAAGAGTCTGTCTTATGAATAAACCCAAAGGAGCGACTAAGACCAGTCAATGATGCTTGCCCTACAAACAAGAAGATCAAGGGACTCTGGGATCTGACTACAATGATAAGACTTGCAACACTGGTTGTCCAATGTTTTGGCCTCAGGGCTCCTTCACTTGTTTGGGGACTTTCAAAAGAACTTTTGTTTATATGGGGGATAGCTATCGATAGTTACCATATTAGAAATTAAAACAGTATTATTAAGATTTTTTATTTTGTGAACCCTTTAAAAGGGTCTCAGAGCCCTCTAGTGGTCCTTGGACTACACTTAGAAGAAAAGTACAATCTCTTGTTCTGTGAAAGCATAAAATTTCCCAAGATGGCCATTATTTCTATTTTGTCCATGTAAGTCAACCATGACATCTCAGTTAAGAATCCACTCATATATAACTATCTACAACCCTATTCAGTAACTGTCTAAATTCTTTACAGCCAGGATTGCTCAATTATGACAAAATGTAAAATAATCTTCATAGTAACTATCCCCTCAATTGTTTCAATGCTTTTGTTTCACTATGCCCAATTATTACCCTATTTTGCAAAAATCAGATATGTCACGATAGGCTTATGTATGTTGATATTCTACAATATTATAATTTTTCACCTTTAATCATAACTAGGTCGCCTCATTTTAAACCTTTGTTCTTTGCTTGACTATAGTTTCTAAGAATCAAAATACTGTTATATTTGGTAATGTTATTCCTCTGCTCAAAACCTTTCAGTAATTCCTGACTACTAAAAAAATCTATTTAGCCTGATATTTAGGGCCCTTCACAATAAGGCAACATCCATCCTTTTTGGGCATTTTTCATACTATTCTTTTGCACATAATCAATACTCCAACTCACTGACTTTCCTATGTATAACTAGTATTACCACTTTTTGGCCTTTGTTGAAGCTGTTCTCCATGCCTCCTCATGCCCCCACTATAACTTAACTGAAATCCTATCCAATCTTTAACATTTACCCTTAAAGATCTCACTCAAAGGTCATTTTGTTCATGGATCATTTCCTTAATCCCCAGGTCAAATAGGATCTTTCATTCCTCATACTCTAAAAGCACTATATATATACTTTTCTCATGTACTTAATGCATTCTTATTGGTAGTACATGTAATAGTCTTTGTATATGTCACATCCTCATACTAGATTATGCTCCATGAGATGGAGACTGTCTTATATAAATGTCTATATGCCTTCCAAAAACACCAAATACAATGTAATGCAAATAACAGGTGCTTAAAAGTGCTGAATTTCATTAACATAATTAGGAAGTTTAATAAGCCCTCAAAAATGACTCATAAAAAGTAAACCACAGAAGTATTTTCGTAAACTTTTTCTAATAGATCGCCATCATCACAATAACCTCTACACAATTCTCAGCAATACACAAAACTCAGAGAAATCTGAACTTTCAGAATATCATCATCTTTATAATTTCCATAATATTTTAAAAATCTTTAATTTCAGTGGAACTATATGAAGAATGAACAGGATTGCCAAATTTCCCCCAATCAACACATTTAGAATATAATTAAAGAAATTATCTGGTCATCTTAGAAAATGGGTAATATAATCAGAGATACAGCTTTATGCCTCTTGCTACTGATTATTAAAGCATTTACAGGTTTTGAATATCTATCAAACTTTATCTTAAAAACGAACTCTTAAGTCAAGAATCATATTTATGAAACGGATACAGTATATCTGTAGCCTTACTTCCTGCTGACTTTCTTCTTGATCCATCACAATAGGCTGAGTTACAAGGACACCAAGCAGGGTCGCCCAGGTTTCTTCAAACTGAGTACGACTTGTCCATCCTAGAAATATTAAAAACAAAATTTTATCCAACTAGTAAACCCAAACTAAACTAGCTGATGCTTATCAAAAGAATGTTAAGGTTTCACAATCAAAAAAAGAGTATTACAAGAAACAAGTAACAGCACTATTTAATTGAAAGAGCATTAGACTTGGGCTTAGGAGTCTAACTCTAGGCCGAATCGTATCAATTAGTCATGTGACCTCAGAAAAATCATTTAATCTCTCTGGGCTTGAGTGTCCTCATCTGTAAAATAGGGGATTTGGAAAAGAAGAACTTTGAGGTCTCTTTGACCTCTGAACCATATGATTCTTATCAGAAGAATTTTGAGTCCTGTAACTCAAAATTTGAACATAAAGAACGTAAAGAATGTTGACAAAGACAATTCAAGAAAATGAAAGTTATATGGAAAGGTTAAAGGAACAAAGGATTATATCAACCATTCAATCAACAAGTATTTATTTTTTACTCTGGGGGAATTTTTTCCTACTTAATAGAATTTTATTTTTTCTAATTACACGTAAAGATAGTTTTCAACATTCATTTTATAAGATTTTGAGTTCCAAATTTTTCTCCCTCCTGCCCTTCCTTTCCATTCCCCATCAGATAGCAAATAATCTGATATAGTCAACAAGTATTTATCAAGCACCTACTATATGTTAAGTATTATGCTACGTGTTGGGGATACAAATAAAAAGAACAGGATTACCTTCACCTCTAAGAAACCATTTAATAGCAAAATAACGAATTCTGTTTTAGATGTGCTAAGTTTAAGATGCCTATGGGACATCCAGTTGGAAACAACCAATAGGCAATTGATGATATGGTACTAGAGCTCAGGAGAGAAACTAGGGCTGAATAATATATAGCCTGACAGACCTCATTATAGAGATGAGAGTTGACTGATGAGAGTTAATGCAATCATCACTGTCAGTGCTATACAAGATTATTTATAATTCTCTTATACTAAGGTGGAAACAAAAAAAGATACAGGCAATAAATTTAATTACATGAATTAACTAGGTTCAATAAGGAGAAGGGAAAAGCAGGAAAAAAGGTGTATTTAAGAGGAATCTAAGTTCCTAATGGGCAGGAACTGTTCATTTACTTTTTCATTTTTAAGTTTTTGTAATCCTTAGGTTGCACAAAGTAGATTTTGATGAACATTTACTAAACTCTACTGAATTCTAGAGATATAAAATATGAACAATTTAAAAGAGGGGAAACATGGGGAACCATGGGGGAAGAATTAATAATTCAGTTTGTAAAGAGCATTGAGGATACAGAGAGGACAAGATGAGATAAAGATTCAAAAGCAGGGTTAGACCATATTGAAGAGGGCACTAAATTCCAGAAAAAGGAATTATTTTACCGATAATAAAATAGTATTATGGATTTCTGAGCAGAGAAGAAACATGATCAGATCTATACACATAAGGAGATTGGCCTCACAACTCTGTTAAGGATGAATTTTGGGTGGAGGATAAGAGAAAATAGAAGCATTGCTATTGTAATAGTTCAGGTGGGTAGAAATGAGAGCCTAGATGACACTGTGGAAATAGGAATAAAAGGGAGAAGAGATCAAGTTCTCTCCTATTCTGTCTCTACATTCATCAGTTTCCACAGCTTTAACTGTCATCTCTACGCAGACTACACTCAAATCTATACAGCCAGTTCCTATCTCTTTAATTAGATCACCAACACTGGATAATATTCCTACCAGGATATTTCATAAGCATCTCAAAACTCAGTATGTCCAAAGCAGAGCTTTCCTCTAAACCAATCTTTCTTCCCATCTCCCCTATTTCTGTTGAGCAAATCATTCTTCTTCCAGTTATTCAGGCTGTAGTCATCTTGGCAAAACTGCAGTCATCTTTCACCCTGACCTCCCTCTCACTCCATCTAATCAGTTGCTTTCTGTCCATCCCATCTCCTCTAAATCTTCTGTATCTTTCCTCCTCTCTTTACTCATATTTCAACTGGCCAAAGCCAGGACTCTATCCCCTCTCACAGGGACTATTCCAACGCCTCCTAAATTGAGAGTCCTTGCCTCAAATGTTTCTACTCTGTATTCTAACAGGAACACAGCAAGGCCTGGGAAAGAGTCATGAAAACAGCCAGAACTAGAGAACATGATATGGATGATGAAGCAACAGAGAAAGGGGAATGGTCAGAAATGTGGCAAACACCCAGGAAAGAACAGGGTCATAAAAAAACAGAGAGGAGAAAGTATACAGGAGGGGGCAATCCATTTTGTCAAACAGAGAAAAGATCATCAGATTTGACAAGAGATAACTTTGGAGAAAACTGTTTCAATTGAGTGATGAAGTCAGAAACCAAAGTGCAAAGTGAGAGATGAGAAAGTAGAAGCAGTGAATGTGGACAATTTTTCCAGGAGTTTGGCTAAAAAAGAGAGGAGAGATACAGAATGCTGGCATAAGGGGATTAAAGAGCCTTGTGAATATATTTTAAAATATGGAAGATTTTTATTAGAAAGAAACAATCTTCACAATGAAGTAAAAGGCTAGGGCGTATGTCATAAGTGTGTAAGGTGTTAAAGGCATAAGTAGAGGATTTTTAAAAAGAGGTTTGGAACAGTACCTATAGAAGATGAGACAGGGTAGCAATAGAAGAGAACTCAGAAGGCCAAAAGAAGCCTCCCCAGAGCCCCAGAATCTCATATAGTATTCTGCACCTTTCTTATGCATTTAGCATGTATTATTTTTCATTATTATTATCTGTGAATAGGTTATATCCCTCTATTAGTTTGTCACCTATAAAAAAGTAAGAACTGTGTACTATCAAGTTTTCTCTTTCTAAGCACGTAAAATGTATCCTGAACATATAGCAGAACCTTAATACTTGCTAAATTGAATTCTTACACTCAAGAATATTGTAATGTAATATAAAAGACCATACTACAGTATCAGAATCAATGTGTAATGAAATATCTCTGCTCATATGCTTGAAAATCAAGATTATCCCATCATCTTAATCAAAATGTTTTACCAACATACATACCCAAGGTATTAATACGATAAATGAATTCTTTAAAGATCTCCTTTTCTTGAAGAAATTCTACAGGGATTTCAGGAAGTGTTGTGCCAAAATCCCCTCCGGGTTTAGGTGACCATCCTAGTTTCCACACCTGTTGGGATATATTAAAGAAAAAGAATTATCTTAATGAAGTTGTGGTGCCTTTTCATGGAGAGAATGGAAAAACTCAAGAAGATCTGAGACTTCAGTAATGATGTACCAAGTCTTGATAAAACCTATTTGTGGGCTTGATGGATAAATTATAACAAATTGAGTTAGCACTATCCATCTTACTAGACTCAGCTCTGGTTTTGAGACCCTATCAACATACATGCTCTAAACTCATAAAGCATTTATGTCATCGTAATATGAAATTTAGCAATATTGATCATTCAAATAACTTTAACACATGTTTATTAGGCACCTAACATGTAGGTAGCTATGTAACTGGGTTAATGAAGGAAAATAAAAAAATTAAATGACAGACATTCCTTGCCCTGAAGATGATTATATTCTAGTGGGATAAAGGATAAAATAAATATATTAATAATTATAATAAGGGCGGCTAGGTAGTGCAGTGAGTAGAGCACCAGCCCTGGAGTCAGGAGTACCTGAGTTCAAATACGGCCTCAGACACTTAACACACACACACACACACACAAAAGCTAGCCGTGTGACCTTGGGCAAGTCACTTAACTCCAACTGCCCTCCAAAAAAAAAGGCAAGAAAAAAAAATAATAATTATAATAGAAGTGAACTGTACATAGGTGAGATTCAAACATAATTAATGATATAAGAGGTTTAAGACGGGGGACAGCAGTTACCGCTGGGAAAATCAGAGAAGACATAAATAAAGGAGAGGTCCTTGAATTGGGCTTTAAAATGAATTTATAGCTAAATATTCATCTGTAGCTTCCAAAGTACTGTCCAACCCAATGAGTTGGAAAGGTCTTGGGGGACAGGGAAAGGAACAAGCATTTATAAAGTGTCTAATGTAACGTTTTACAAATATGGTCTCATTTAATCTTCACAACAAAGCCAGGAGGTATGGGGCCATTATTATTCCCATGTTACAGTTAAGGAAACTGCCATAAAGCTTCAAAATAATTGACACCGTAGTCCCATGGAAACAGGAAAGAGAACACACTCACCAAGGGAGGTACTCTAGTGTAGCTGTTGACTAGTGGCAGTCTAGCGAGGCTGATGACGATGTTCTTCAGTACAGGAGTAAGGAAAGCTGGAATGCCACCGTTCCTCTTGTGACCCAAAGCCAGCACAGTCTGCAATGCTGCTACCATTTCTGCGATCATTTCACAAGCAGTGGTAATGTACTTGGGAACTGAAGGAAAGAAACAAGTACAGTGGATATAAAATAATATTATTCACAGATAAATTCATGCAGAAAGATGTCATACATACATGTTCTATTAATTATGACAGTCTGGAATATCCACTAGTCTTATCAGACTTGAGAATTTCAAGTCCCTCCCTAGGAAACAAGCTAAAAATTAGTGAAATTACAATAAAATAACATCTGATTAGAAATATTTAGAGCAACAAGTTTTTCTATTTGCAAAGAACTGAAAATGAAGTAGATGCCCATAAATTAAAGAGTGGTTAAACAAGTTATGACACATGGCTGCAATAGAATAATATTATGTTGTGAGAAACAAATAATATGATAGATACTTATAGAAAGACTTAGATGAACTGATGAAAAATGAAGTGAGCAAAATGAGGAAAACAATGTATACAACACCAAAAATGATACTGGAAAGAGCAACAACCGGAATTGAATGCTATAAATTTGTACTGACCAAGCATGGCCTTAAAAGAAGAAATAAAGAGAATATACCTTCCTCAGTTCTTTGTAGAAGTGGAGGATTATGGATGAAGAACAGTATATATACAGGAAAATGGACAGTTTTCAATTCTCAACCGATAAATAATCAAAAGATATGAACAGGCAATTTTGAAAAGAAAAAACTGAAGCTATTGATAGACATATAAAAATGGTCTAAATCACTAATAATTCAAGGAATGCAAATGAAAACAACTCTGAGGATTCATTTGCCTCAATTAAAATGGTAAAGTTGACAAAAAAAGAAAAACGACAAATTTTGAAGGGGCTACAAGAAAACAAATACTTTAATGCCCTGTTGTGCATTGTGGCAAAGGAACCCAAATATGTTCTGTCATATCAAATGTGAACTTGTCCAGCAGTTCTGGAACTATGCCCAAAAGCTATTAAACAGTGCCTATCCTTTGAGCCAGCAACAGAAAAAGGAAAAAGATCCATAAACAAAAAGTTATAGCAGTAACTTACGTAAAGTATGGAGGCAGTAAATCAAGAAATATTAATTAAGCATTTACTACGTACAAAGCAACATGATCTCAGCACTGTAAGATAGATACAAAGAAAGGCAAAAGTATGATTTCTTTCTCAAGAGGCTCAAATTCTAATAGTAAAGGAAACACACAAATAACAATGTACATACAAGATTTGTACAGTGCATATAGAAGATACTCTCAGAGGGAAGGGGGGAGTAGAGGACTGAGGTTGGCAGGCGTTGAGGGCTGTGGGTCTGGGAACGGCCTCTTGAGGAAGGTGAGGTCTGAGTTGAATTTGAAATAAAGCCAGGAATCAGAGGTGAGAGGAGAGATCTGGCTGAGTGGCAGGGAGTGTGACATGATCCACGGCACCTGGGAAATGCACTGTGAAGGGACTGGAATGGAGAGCCCTGAGTCAGAGGCTCAGTGTGAAGGGAGAGAGCTTCTATCAGAGGGTGGCAGCTGTGTGAGCAGAGAGAATTCAATAAATACAAGAGCTGGGTGGAGGTAGAGAGGCCAAGACTTGACAACAGACTGAGTATATGGGGTAAGTTCAAAGGAGAAGTCAAAGCTGATATCAGTGATATGAGTCTGTGTGACTGGCAGAATGGCAGCGTCCTTAATTTTAATAGGAAAGTTGAGAACAAGAAAAGTTTGAAAGGAGAGATAATGAGGTTCCACTGTAGAAATGTTGAATTTGAGATAAATGCATAACATCTAGTTTAAGAGGTCCATAAAGCATTCGCATGTAATGCTTGTCTTGCTGACACAGTAAATTAATTGATATCTAAGCTCAAAGTGCAAAGTGATCTCTCTTCTAAAAGGAAAAAGTAAAGGAAACCAAAAGCTTATGTCTGTTGTCCAAGTTAGGGAGAATAAAGTGTAGTTCTTTTAAAAATGAGAGGGCTTCAGGGTAAAAATAGAGCAGATTAAGTATAAAGAAGTACAAGAAAACCTCAATAGGAGTAAACTAGACAACTGTGACACAGAACCCACTGAGCCCTTGGCATGAAGTAATACATGTGAGGCTCTTTCCACAGATGGGGAGGGGACGAGGGTAAAGCAGCTTCTAACACTCCATGGGAGATCTCCAGGAACAGGAACAAAGGAAAACTATCATTATAGAATAATAGTGAAGACTACAGAAAGAAGAAATAAATGAGTAGTTTTGGAAACAAATCACAAGAGTGACTAGAAGGCACAATACAGTAGCTGTGGGAAATTTCAATTATGCAGGATTCTAATGGATGCACAGGGAGCCTATCACCCAACAAACTAGTTTTTTTAAAAAAATACCATAGAGGAATACAGAAAAGGATGGCCATAACCACTGGCGGGGGGTGAGGCAGGGGTGGGGGTGTAAGAGTGTAACAAACAAAAGCAGAACAGCAGGCAGAGCTGCCTGAGTCCTACTTGCCTCTTTCACTGTTGGGGAGAATAAGCTTTAGATGGGAATGAACCAAAATGATGAATGAGGAGCTGCCTGCCATGCAAGAGAAGCAGGACCCGTAGGAAAACCCCCTCCTGTACTGGATGAGCTTGGTTTATCAGGCCGGGGGATGAGTTACATACTCACAGCCTGAAGACCTGGAATATGTCACTGTTGAGTTTATCCATAATCTTAGAAAGATCCTGGGGAAAGGGAAACTACCAGATAATGGTAAAAGAGAAAATGTTATCTGGATTTTCAGAAAGGCAAGAGAATGGAGTATGGGGCATCCTGCATCTACCAAGAGAATGGATATGTTTCATGAATAGTTCTTCTGAACCAAAACTGAGTACTATAATTACTCAGAGTTCAGCTTCCATTTTGTATTCTTTTCCTTTACATTATTACAATCTACATGTATACTGTTCTCCATATACTGCGTTGCTAAAAGGAGGGTTAGTGAATATTTAGGGAAATAAGCAGGGATCACAAAGAGTAAGCTTGGCTTCATCAAAACCAGGTCATAGAAGAATAACTTCATTACCATTTCTAAACAAGTTATTATTTCATAAGTAAATAGCTTTTCTATTCAATAAAGCAGATGACAAAATGGTTTGTGCTATCTTTCAGAAAAGTTGGGGAAAATAGGTCAGATAATAGTACAGTTAAGCAAGCTCAAAATAAGCTAAGTGGCCAGACCCAAAAAGGAATGTTAGTGGTTCAGCGCCAATTTGGAGAGAAAGTTCTAGTGATATATCCTAGGGAACTGTGCATGACCCCATCTGCTTAATATTTTTATCAATGACCTAGATAAATATTCAGATTAAGATGGCCATAATTATCCAACTGGCCAGGTGATAAAAAGTCCAGAGGGATAAACGGAAAGGCTAACACTTGAGTTAACAAAACAGCTTCTGAAGTATAAGATGGAGAGAGCTAGCCAGAAACCAGCTCATTTGGAAAAGATATGGGCATTTTACCTTACAGCATATTCAATATGAATCATAAGTATGACACTGGAACTTTAAGAAAGAATATACAGAGAGATAATGTATTGACCTGCTCAGACTACATCTGGAGGACTGTGCTCAGCATTAGGCACTATAGTTAAGGAAGGAAGCTGTTAAGGAAAAAAACATGCAGAGGAAGGCAAGCAGAATGATGCAGGGCTTTGAGATTACGACATTTGAGCATTGGCTGAAAAAATTATGGAAGTTTCACTTGTAAAAAATACAACATGTGAGATGTTTTGGGTTCTTCTGAAGGGCAATCATGTGGGAAATGAATTAGACTTGTTCTACTCGGGCCCAGAAAGCAGAAGTAGGAGCAGTGGCTAGAAGTGAGAGAAGTAAATAGAGACTTGTGAGAGTTAAAAATTTTCTAACAATCTGAGTTATCTAAAAGCAAAACAGACGCCTTCAGGAGGTAGCAGGTTTCCTTGCTCAATGTCTTCAAGCAGCGATTGGAGGATCAATTTTAAGTATGTTATAGAAAGGATCCTTTTTCAAAAATACATTAGACTAGAATAGAAAGTCCTTCTGGTCCATTAGAACGGCTATTCTGGGATTCTGGGATAAGCTAAGTAGTTGTGCTTACTCCCCACTGAAAAGTAGAGAGGCAGCAGTTATCTGTTACCCTGAAATTATTAATAAGGTATCTGCTGTGGTACTGGGGTAGGTATCTGAGACATGGATGTACTTCTCCAAAGACATATCTACTCCTATTGATTCAGATACAAATAATCTTATGAGAAAGAAAAGCACTACAAAAGCAGAAGGCAAGCAACTGCAGACTTTAGTCAGCACAGAAATGGCACTTTCATCTTTGTGGCCAATCAAAAGTGAGGCTTCAGAAAGGAAAGACAAATATGTGGTTAGGACTACAATGTCTAGAGGCAGCTTGGTAGCACAGAGAGTGGAGTGCCAGCCCTGGAGTACGGAGGACCTGAGTTCAAATCCGACCTCAGACGCTTAACACTTACTAGCAATCTGACCTTGGGCAAGTCACAACCCCAATTGCCCTGCATTCCAAAAAGCAAAAAAAACCTGAAAACTACATTGTATGACTTAGTGACACCAATCAATACAATGATCCACCACAACTTTAAAGGATTCATGATGCTAAAACGCCATCTACCTCTAGACAGAAAACTGATAAGACTAGGGTGCAGATTACAGTATTTTCTCCCTTTTATTTTTCTTGCCTCCACCCCTACCCCACAAGGACATGGCTAATGTGGAAATATATTTTGCATGACTTCTTATGTATAATGGGTATTGTATTTTTTGCCCTCTCAATGGGTGAAGAGGGGATTAAGGCAGGGAGAGACACACTAAAGGTCTTCAAGTAAAGATAGCTTTGAATTAGAAGGAATTTTTATTCTAGTGTAGGTTAGGTGAGATGACTTCTGATACCTAGTCTAACTGACATTTTATGATACCTCCTTCCAGTAAGCCTCATACCAAAAGCAATACAAAACAGGAACTATATTCTTGGATGGAAAAAAATTTTAGAACTAGGCAAGAAAAATTGTGCCATAAAACTCACCCTGCATATCTGAATCAACTTCATCTTCACTGATTCCCCTTGGAGCATTCTTCCTTCTTTCTGGACTAAGAAGTTGGTCCCCAGGTTGAACTGCAACTAAAATTATGTAAAAACCAAAAAAAATTTTTTTTTCAATATAGTTTAACAATTATATGTAAAACATTATATTTCATTAGCCTTAAGAATTCAAAACAATAGTTCCATGTTCTGTCAATATAATAGCATAAAGGACTTGCTATCCTTGGTCTTGGATAAGAGAATCACTTGGCTAAGCAACAAATCAATTATTCAGCAAGCAGTTATTAAGTATCAATCAATCATACCCTAACACTATGCTTTGCACTGACCAGATAAAGATTAATTCTTGAAATTCTTCATATTCACAAGGAAGCAGAATTTAAAATTCTGGTTGTCAATTAATCATATTCTGACCCTCTGTAACCTTCATATCTGAAGGTTTGTTTGTTTTTAATCAGTGACTATTTAACAGTTCATTAGAGCCAACACACAATTTCTCAAATCTCGAATTCTTGTCTTTGGATAATAATCCCTGAATCATATTTATTTATAAATATAAATTTATAAAGTAATTTATTATAAATACTCAGATTAAAACCATTTATACAATCAACCTTCAAAATAACACCATATAAAGTCCAACTTTTTAGAAAGTAAAATTTTGAAACATCCTCTAAGTTCCACCAAATAATATGCAATTTAAAAATTTTGGGGCAATGATTCTAAGCAGGCCTTTTTGACTGGTTTTTTTTTCTTTGGTTTATTTTTGAAAAGGAAAAGTCATTTTAATTTTACAATACATAAGTTTAAAATGTGGTATAGAAACACTTGTTATAAATGAAGCCGGGGAAAAGTAATCTTGTTCAATGTGATCTTATTAATCTAATGTTCATTTCAGACTAGGAACACTAAACACCAAACACCAAACCAGATCCAGGGATCAAAAGGCTAACATGAGGTTTAAAAGTAGTTCTAGGAAATGTACAAACTCTGGCCTAAATGCTAAAATACTGAACAGTACCAGATCTCTTATGAAAGAATAAGGAAAAAAAAAAATCCTATGATATATATTTTACTCACTTGCTTCTAGAATAAATCGAACACAGTGAATTAGGGAGCATACGTGGGTGATATACTCTACTGATGACAGCATATTCCAAAGACCAGGCAGATGCAAAGTTAGACAGCAGCAATCCAGAACAGCCTGTAGATCCATACTTAATGGCATCTGCTCATGTATTAAGTGCCAAGACAGGGCCTAAAATAGGAAAATATAAATTTGAAACGCAATTAAACCTTATTCTTTGTAAAGCTTAAAACATGCTATACAGGAACTGCTTATTCAATGATCATTTGTAATGAAAACACTGTGTACAAAGTGTACTGTGCAAGGCAGAGGAGGGAGATAAAAATCAAGATATGAAGACTGTTCCTACCCTCATGCAGCACACAGTTCAACAAAGTGTTAAGTAACAAAGATAAAACTATAAGACATAAATATAAAACTACAAACCACGGGGGCGGAGCCAAGATGGCGGCGTAGAAGCAGCAAGGTCCCGCAGCTCCCACACCACCACCCTAAACACCTATAAAATACGAGGCCAGACAAAGTCTAGGAAAGGCTAGGACTCTCTGACTCACAAAAATACAGAGAACACAGCTCTCGCTGAAGGCAGCTCGGCAGCAGGGGCTCAGCACGGCCGCCAGAGCGGAGGCTGGAACAGCCAGAAGCCGAGACCTCGGCCAGGCCTGGGACGGTGGGAAGGAGCTGAGCCGAGCCCC
>CM053601.1:140049922-140065316 GCA_028646575.1 Pseudocheirus occidentalis
GAGTGTCCTTCTAGTAGGGGTGGGTGACAAGGGAAGAATAGACAGAATCTAGAATTTAAAGTTCTGCAATACCTGCAACTAGGAATTAAGATATATAGGGGCTGGGATAGGGAGACCCCTCCTGCCCTACCAGAAAATAGGAGAGCAGAGCAGGGGAGGGGCTTTACAGTGGGATTGCTGTTATGGGGTTGGGGCAGGAGCAAGATGGGGAGAAAATGTGTAATTCAAAAAATGTAATGAAAATGAATAATGAAAACAAGAAAATAAATAAAAACTAAATTAAAAAAAATAAATAAAACTACAAACCACAACATAATATAATAGAAAGGTACAAATAAGGTACTATGGGAAATACATGGGGGAAGAAGAGTTGTTGACTATTAGAGAAAATCAAGGATGCTTTAACAGTTTCACTTTTATTTCTTATTAAAACCCAGATTTTATTCTGAGTTAAGTCTTGGTGTCCGTGAAGGAAGCTCTAAAGTAAGCCCCTTGATCAGGGCAGAAGAATCCTAAAAATCAAATATTTATCATTTGGGCCCAAATGCCTTATTTGTTCTCTTCATCTACCAGCAAACTGAAGAAGTGACCTACCCAGAAGTACCCAGACAATATTCTCCTTCACATTATAATCATTTCTACACTGTAAATTGTCTAAAAGCAAAACACTTGATGAGAAATTCCACTCATCCTAAGAGTTTTTTTTTTCATTCAGAAATTTTTGCAGGGTCTCTAAGGCTTACCATCATTTGTGGGCCTGCCTCTTATTTTTATTGTCAGAATACACAATCTGCCTAAAATGAGCCATCTCCCTGAATGCTTCATAACAGACAATACACATGCATTTAGTAAGAATACAAACCTCTATTCACTGAATGAAAACCACTGGGATTTCCAACATGGTCAATTTCTACTTGCCTAAAATGCCCATGTCTTTTTCAAACTAACAGACAACATGATGACTACCTACACTGTATTTAAAAGGACTTTTTTTGAAATGAAGGGCATATCCTTGTTTCTACTAAATTACCTCAGACTTTTCTACCAAAAAAAGCATGACTGCTAAAAATAATCACTAATCAAATATCAACAATATGCTGAGAACTCAATGAAACAATAAATCCTAACTCTCTATTCCTTTTAAGCTTGTGGTATTCTACTGCAGGTTACTTACCTTTAATCACCCATCCCCGCTCCTATTTTCTCACCCAATGACACCTTTAAATAGGAAATGCTAATAGGATACCAAGTCTCTCCCCACTCCTATGCTCTTACCTCAAGTGCCACCACGACAAATTTCAGAACATCCCTCTCTTTTTCAGGGGGAAGTTGAAGATGACTTGGTAACTTGGAAAATAGTACTAAGTACTGAGCAAGGGCACAGGCCAGGGTAGTAATTGACTGGTAAATCACAGCATTTCCTGGAAAAGAATTTAATTGGTAGAAAAATTGAGAACATTTCAAAAATGCAATTATAGGGTTAACAAGTTGACAAGTTTCAAAAATATCTGCCAAAGATATCAAATTTTAGGTAAAATACTTAGAAGTGCTGCTCAAGTTAGATCAGTTAATAGTTAAAATGGATTACTCAAGAGCATTCACCAAGCATTTTTGTTTCTTTTGTAATTTACTTGAGAGAAGGATTTTGTGTAATCTAATTTGATCCGCACAGAAGGATCCTCACATGAGAGACTGTGTCCTTGTCTTACATGCATTTCACAGATAAGCAAACTTGAGCTCAGAAAGGATAAACAATCAGTCTGAGGATTCCACAAATAAGAAGCAACCCTGAAGCAGGGCATCTGGACTCCATGCTGAATGGTTGTTTGCCACACAGCGCAGGGCACTGGAAGGGCACTATCAAATAAGAGCTGAACAAGTGTGGCTTTTTTTTTGATTACCAAAGAGATCGCTTAGCTGATTCCAGTAGGCTGAAGTCTCAATGGGTAAAAGGGGCTGGAAAACATGATGGTTGGGTGGAAGCTGCTGCACCACGCTGGTCACACGGTCCAGGGTCACTGAGCGGGCCGTCTCAAAGAGGCTGCTACTCTGACCGCTGGAGATTTCACGGACACCAAGACTTAAGCAAGGAGCTAAGAGGGATAAGTTGAACTCCTGAAATCACAAATGTTCAAGGTAAAGGATGAGAGGCTACATATTTCCCTCAGGGAAAAAAGCAAATAGAAAGGATAACAGAAAATAACCTTGTAGCATATTTTGGCAGTAAATTATCAGAATGCTAATTGTAGAGGATTATCTCTGCCATGAATAAAAATGAGTAATAAATTGCTGTTTCACTTGTCCCTATATTTCACACACTAGACACCTGAGGGTTGCTAGCTCCTTCATCAATTTCATTACAATGGATCACTTACATAGATCATATAATGAGCTGAGCCCAAGATAAACAGGACCTTGGATCATCTGGGCCAACCACATCATCCTATACTTGAAGAAAGTGAACCCCGGGCGGCCAAGTGACTTGACTACAGTCGCTCCAGTAGTGTCAGAGAAGGGATCTGAACTTAGGTCCTTGGATGCTAGAACCACTGCTCTTCTCCAGAGACTCTGTAGCCTCAAAAGCTTTTTCTTTATGTTTCCTTTGCATACCCAGCTAAGAACAAGTCAACAATTTCCAAGTCTGAAAAATTCTTCTCATTAATTTAAGCTTTTTTATTTATTCACTGTGTAAGTAGAAACCAAAATGTGGAATAGCCATTAAAATACAACCAAGTCAAGCAATTCAAGGCAACTTTTGTTCTGTTGTACCGGAATCCAAATCCCAGGTCACATGCCCACCACCTGAGGTCACCTGCCTACCACCTGATTCATGGCCCACCTATGTCCCACCATTAAGCCCCCTTTTATTCTTGCTTTGCTCCTGTCTTATAGCTTGTAACTGCTTAAGGCATGTCTGGGCATGTTGCTCAAGGCTTAGTTCCCTGAAGCATAGTTCTGGGTTTTGCTCAAGGAGTAGTCCCTTGATCCCCTCCTTCCTCAAATTAGCATTCTGTATATTCTTTCTGAATCAGCGTACTGTACAAGGATCAGCCTGGGGTAATGGTGCAAGACTAGAGACCACCCTGTCCTGTTTCTCTGACCAAGCAGGGTCACCACACCCTCTGCCCAGAACATGACCCTGGTCTATTCTGGGACTTTCCAGTCCCCTTTCCCTATGACCCTGCACCCTGCTCTGGAAAGTGCTGACTATGGTCCTCCACCCTGTTCTAGGAGGGACCCCCATGTCACCGGAAGGTTGCACCCTTGTACCCTATTCCCAAATTAGCCCTGAACTATGGAGCTAACCAATGACTGCTCTTTTTGCTTCTGTCATCGTGGCTTCGGCTAGCTCCCCTCCCTGGTTGTGGTGTGCGGTTTTGGCCTATAAAATCAAGTCTGTAAGATCCAACAATCACTACCTACTTGAGTGATTACACTAGAGTAGTCGCACGCTTGATCAATAAATCCACACCTACATTTATCTTGAACCCAGGTCTCGCTCTTATTCTCTGCACAACAGTTCTTAAGTTTAATAGTCAACATCTATAGTCCTCTACATAGTTACTGAACCGCTGATATCGCCCTTTTTATTAACAGCTTGTATTAATGATCTGCCTTTGCTAGCATCCCAGACTTTTTTTTCTTAATCTGTATCACTTGCGGTAGTCCTTTAAAGCATCAATAGTCTAGCAATTTCAAGTCTGAAGGTTAGCTCAACGAGCACAATTTGCCTAGGTGATCCCTAAAAGGTAACTAAGGAAGGACAATCCATTAATTGCAGGAAGTGTCTTCAGAGGAGAAAGGAACGAGAGTCAGATTGTGAAACCAGACGCCTTCCAGATCCTCACGGGTTGTATCGTTATAATCCAACCTCCCTGGCTGCCAGAGATGCTGTAGAAGGGATTCACGAATGGGGGATGGTACTGAACTCTCTCTCTAAGGTTACTTTCAACTGAGAAAATCTATTATTATCTTTAAAAATGAATTCTCAAGACATTAGGTATCATTTTCCTTTGAAAACTTAACCAAAAACAAATGATTTTACTTAACAAACATTTAATTAATTTATTTTTCATATATTTGGGAATCCTGCAAACAGGACACAAAATGTGGCACATTCAAATATAAGTGACTTGCTTTTTAACAACAAATACTAATCTGGATTTCTGTATTATTTATCATGTTAAAGATTCACTATTTATATTATAGGTGATAATCAAAGAATTGGTGATGCTCTGGAAAAATCTTCATTTTCTTTAATTATATAAATGGTTGAATTCAACTCAACTACCCTAAAAGGCTAATGTTGGTATGATTAACAGTACTCCTTATAAATATTCAAGATATGATAAATCTTACCAGGACTGTTAAAAAGAACAATTATATTCTGTATACATTTCAAGAATAGCATGTTGCCAACTGGGCAGTGTATTTCACATATGGTATGTTATCTACTAAATAACTGGAACTCAATGTAAATGGAACCAAATAATGTCACAGATTGCCTCTTCTTCTTACTACACAAAGAATACTTACCTTATTCATCATGAAGGGGGTCAGTTCACCAGGTGGAATTCTATTTACCAATTCTGCACCTTCCAGCAGTGCCGAATCTGACTTAGTGCAACATTGAGATTTGACTAGAGACACATACCAGTCCTAAAAGATAAATTATTATCTTTTTCATTTTAATGGCCTGTATGGAAGACAATTTTGAAAGACAAGTCCTCTCTTTTAAAACCCACCCAATTTCATCTAGGCTCAAGAGTAATTTTTCCTTTGGTCAAACAAAGGTTAACTCCTACTTCAATTAATTCCATGAGGAATCAGAGTTTAACAAACAAGTGTTGCATTTTACCTCTACCAAGTGCCCAACTAATAGCACAGGTTGCCAGCTGGGCTAAAGCAGCAAGGCACTACATGCCAGGCACAACAGATCACCACCACCACAACCCTCACCACCATCTCCCCTCAGACCCTAACGGAGATTGCCTCAGGCCCTCAAACCAAGAGAAGTAGAAATGCTTCCAATGCAGTGGCCTCATCCTGGGAAACAATCCCTGACCACTACTCCTTTAGGGCTACAACCACAACTACTGATTTACCCAGAAATCGAAGTTTTTGCCACCAAAATCTTTGGCCCTGTTAAATGATTTAATATCAGAAACCAATGACTTTTATTGGTATAAATGTCATGAAAGAATAGGCAATAACATCTGGTTTGCCACTGAATGAAGGACAATGGCACCTTTCCATCTGACCTGCTACTAAAACCTTCTATGTATTCTAATCCCCATTAGAAGAGGACTTCCTTGAGAGCAGAAATTGTCTTACTTTTCTGCTGGGACTTAATACAGTGCTTACCATAAAGAAAACGCTTTAATCATTCATTAGTTCCACAAAACTATTACCATTAAGTAGTCATTTCTCTCCTGTCCTAAAAAATAAGTGCTATCTGAAAGTGAAATCTAAGGGAGTAAATCACCTTTCACAAAAGGTCCTCAAAATAATAATGATAATTATAATAATAATAACAATAATAAAAACATTTATATAGCACTTTGGGATTTGCTAAGCACTCTACATGCATCATCTTATTTGATCCTCAACACAACCCAGTGATATAGATACCATTATCACCTAAATTTTACAGACAAAGAAACTGAGACCAAGAGAGGTTAAGTGACTTTCCCAGGGTCACACTGCTTAACAGTAAGTGTCTGAATTAAGATTCAAACTTAGGTCTTCCTGACTTTTTCAGACCAGATTCAAAAATGTGACTGAATTTTTATCCAATCTTTAAAGCCCACTTATCCACAAAGCCTTCCTGATCTCAATTTCATTTTTTATCTTTCCACTCCATTTATCATGTATTACTGAACCTGTTATCTGAGTAAATATCTTACAGCCTTCTTAGACCATAATTTCCTCAAGGGCAGAACTTGTGCTTTAGCTATTTGTGTATGGTGATAAACACATTATGCACACAGTATGTATTTAAATGCTTAAAACTGAAATTTGAAATGCTTGACTTTGCATGCAGTTCCTTTTTGACAGAACTTAGTGGCTATGAATGAAACTTGCTCTGCCAGAGATCAAAAGTGATGACTGTAGGATGCTCTACAAGGTTCTCCATCCTTCTTTGCTTTTTGAATCCTCTCCCCTTCATGAGTTACCAGCTCTCTTCTTTAGGGCTGTGAGACTTTAAAATTAGCTATACTAAAATGAGAAGGAGAGAGAGCCATCTAGAAGTCTAAAGTCCACGGGTGGCACAAAATTCCCTGTTTCTCCAAAAGGAAAAGAGAAGAAACCTGAACTCCTTAGCCATGTCTTTCTCCACAAAGTACTTTGCTCAATGAGTTTCTTTTGGAGGATAAAGACAGCAACATTAGCCAGATCTTCAGTGAGAGTTCCATTACCCTCATATATAGCAACCTGCAAAACGCCTGACTCTATCAAGTAAGCAGAGAAGGGTGAGGATGGGTGTCTGAAAGTAATCTCAGATGCTGATGAGTGTGAGAAGAGCCAGGTAAAAGAATACAATGCACAAAGGGATCAAAGAAGAGACATGAGCACTGGAAGCAGAGAAAACATCTGTAAACCTGGACGGTTCTTTAAATTTGAATAGCCTTTCTAAAGTAAGGTAACTCAACCTATCATTGTCCCCATTGAATCATCTACATTCATACCTCACATTTCCACTTCTGAGTTCAATTCACCTCCTAACAGATGGAACTGCCATCCAATATTTCCTTTTTCTACAAGAAAAAGCTCCCCAATTTCCTCCCAAGTGCTTCTGCTCTAACCGTAAAGGCCCCAAACTGGGAAATGGCAAGGGAGTTGCTATCTTACCTTTCTTTTATTATCAAGGCCACTTTCCCCCTTTTACCTCAATGTAAGGTGAGAGTCAAAAGCTAAACAATCCTAAGACTGATCAAACTCATAAGCCTTTTTCTCCCTAGGGCACTATACCCCTCTAGTAACTGAAACAAGCCTAACATAACATGCTCTAAAAAAGATCAAGAAGATTTTCAGCCCTGCTATGTCCATCTGCACCCAAGGATAATACAAGGTAAGGCTGTGTTATAAGACAGTGTATACTTGTCAATAAAAGCTCTGTTCACTTACTTGGTCTGGATTTATCATCTCTAGTGACAAGTGATTTTCCCCATCCAGGGGGTGTGAAGTGACTACAGGAGAAGGGCTAGCTGTCTCTGGTGCTACTGTACGACGAAACCTGTCCAGCAGGGAATAGAGTCTTTGGTGTCTGAAATACAAGTGAAATAAAAACACAGGAACTTGGAGTACAGGTGATCCTAAAGGCTGCCTGGTTTAACTCTACCAATAACAATCTATTTAAGACTATAGATTTGACCACAGAAATAAGGAATTCTGAAACTTATTAATAGACTGCAGTTACATGAAATGGTAAAAGCATGGATAGAATGAGAATAAGCATGTAATACTGTAAATATGTGTGGTATTTAAGGTATCAATCAGAACAAGACTAGAGAGATTAAAAAATAAATTTACAGAAAGTGATGCTGTTTTTAATTCCAAAGCATAGCTACATTTTACTCTCATTAGAAGGAGCAATATTCTAAAAATCTATTCTCAGGGAATATTTGCAGCAGGCATTATAAAAAGCATTCTAAGAACTTTGGAGTTGGATTGCCTAATAGCTGCCGATTCTTAGTTGTCTGATTTTGGAAGAGTCACTTGACCTCGGTGGGCCTCAGTTTCCTCATCTGAGTAATGAAGATAAAAAGAGCTGTGCTACTTGGCTCAGAAGATGACCAGGGCAGGGCATTAATTGAGATCACAGTCCTAATGCAAAGCTTAAGAAGCTAGAAAAGTCTGGCAATAAACTTTTTCCCTGTCACTTGATAATGAGCCACCCTAATTTTCAAGAAGTTCACAAGCAGGAGACTGGATACCCAGTGACACACTTTTCTGCACAGCAGCTCATTAAGACCATTTAGAAGGAGACGTAGGGGTTCTGGAATGCACAGGTGGAGGAAGCATCAAAACCCGTGAAATTTCAGATGCAGACTACTACTACACAATACTTAACAGATGCACACACAAGAAGCAGATAACGTATCACAAGTTCAGAAAACTAGAATTCCTTCACTACTTCCTACTTAAACACCTAACCCTTAAACACAACCTGAAATTTCTGCCACTGCAGGGTTATATGTTGAAAGGCTCATTTTTTTAGGAATGAGAGACAGACTAATACCCAGTTTCACACTGGGCCTTCTAGCTTGAGAATGTCAAGCTCAAAAATGAAAACAAAATCTATTTCAGAACAAAGAGGCAAAAAGTTCAGCAGCCACCAATTGTCCTCAACTGCTCACCAAAGTTGTGGTGTAAAATCAACAAAGAACTTAAAAGTTGGACTAAAAAAAGAGGCAGAGGAGTTGGGCTGAACAAACAAGTTATAAGTGCTTGTTTTTATCATTTGTAAATGCAGATAATAATACAAATACTACTTAAATCCCTGAACTACTGAAGGGAGGAGGGTAGGGATTAAATAAGACAAAGTGTGTCTCATTCCCAGGTTTATATTCTACCATTATCCTCATTGCCCTACCATGAGCATCTTGGTCTCCACCTTTGGAATTCCAGGCTCTGATATATGAGTGTCTGTTTCCCTACCTCCTCCTCTCTCCCTTCCCCTCTCTTTTTCTCTCCCTCTATCCTTCTCTTCTCCTTCTTCCTTTTCCCCTTTCTTCCTTCTCTCTCCCTCCCTCATCTCCCTCCTTCTTTCTCTCCCTTCCCCATCTCCCTCCCTCCCTCCTCTATCCCCTTCCTCTCCCTCTCTGCCCCCATCTCTTCCCCAGGTTCACTTTATATGAAGTTCTACTCCCTGCTTGTGAGACTGGACTTCTTGCTTTTTCTCCCACCAGACACTTCATCTTCCAGTTCTCAGTTTTTCCAGGGGCTGAGTCCCCCATGCCTGTAATTTTTTCACTCCTCAGCTCAGTCTCAGACCCTCACTGTTTTTCTTCAGGTTCCAACTTAAATCTACCTTCTACAGAAATTTTCCTAAGGCCCTTTAATACTGGTACTTTCTCTCTATTGATTATCTCCATTTTATATTGTATGTCTTATTTGTGCATAATTTTTTGGATTGTCTCCCCTATCAGATTGTGAACTCTGGGAGCAGGAGCTAGGTGGTTATTTTTTGGGGGCGGCAGGGGGGGAAGGAGAGGGACTAGATTGTCAGGGCTTAACACAGTGTCTGGCACACATTAGGTGCTTTATAATTACTTGTTGACTAACATTCTAGTACAAGTTCCTTCTTGAGGACAGGGATGGTCTTGCTTACCTGTGTTTGAATCCAGAGGGCTTAACTCAATGACTAGTATGTAGAGAAGTCTAATAAATACTTTATTTATAAATGCAAAAAACTACATAAAATTAAAATGTGTAAAGGTTTACTATTATTATAATTATATAATTATTACTACTACTGTTGCTCCTGCTATTGTAGACCTCACTTACAGGTCTCAAGCACATCCTTCTTTCAAATTTCCTATTTAGATCCAAAACATAAGCAAATACCAAGAAAATGAATAAAAGCTACACTAAATATACTTTTAAGACTGAAAATGCTGTATTCTACACAACTGACAAATTTTATATAGACTTCACAAAAACTTAAAGGAAACAGTTATTTTTCTTGACGTTTTTCTATTTAGAAGAAAGATGATTCTGTAAGATTATGAGTATTTGGCCTATCAAGAAAGCCAAAACCTAAGCCAGGTTTTTCTGATTCCTATTTCAATAATGCAGTAATTAATTAGATGATGTTTACTCCAAATTGTTAGAAAGGTGAGAATAATTTTCAAATTCATGTCTAACTTCTTTGACAATGAGTAGCTTCACCTATTACGAAATATTTGCCAAAAGACCAGGTCTTCTGCACTTTGTGCAATAGCTGTGTTCTTAAAAAGTCATTTGTTTAAAAAATACTATCGACTGCAACTCTTCACATTTATATATTGCTTTAAGGTTTAGAAATCAAAATATCATGAAACAGAAAAGGAACTTAGAGGTCATTCCCCACCCCCACCCTCACTATTTTATAGATTAAGAAATGGAAGAAGGAGAAAGGAGAAAAGGGAGAAATTAAGAGAGAAGTTGAAAGAGAGAGAATAGAAGAAGAAGGGGACACAGAGTGAGAGAGGGAGAGTGAAAATGGGAGAGGGAGAGAGAGAGAGAGAGAAGTAAAGAGATAGACAGGGGGAGAGAACAGAGAAAGGGACATGGAAAAGGAGAGATTTAGAAATACAGATGACCTAACACCTCTAACATAATTTTCTTCTACTTGTCTGTTTCTAAATGAATTTAACTTTATAAATTAAATACAATAGGACAGCACACAATTTAAAGACTTGCTTCAATGAGTCTCTTATAAAACAGTCTCTCTATCACAATAATTACCTAAACCTCCCCACTCCAATTTAAATGCCATTTATCTTTAGATATTGGGCTTTTCTTGAAGCGTTCATTTGCATTGACAAGTATTACCTCTGAGCTAATCCACTTTTTTGAAGGTATTCCTGAATTCTATTCAGTTCTTCCACAGGTAACTGTGACATGCTGTTCTGTAGAAAACAGGGACATACATGAACCAAAAATTTCCATACTTTTTAAAGAGAATCAAATATAACGTTACATGAGATATCTTTCAAAAGGCAGGTCAAAACAAAGATAAACGGATGTGATATGCACATCAAACATAAAAGGAATGAGAAATACACACAGGTTTTGGTCAGTCAGTAAGTTATCTATCAATAAGAAAATGCTCTGATAAAAACGTGTAATTGTATTGACTGCACTGGCAAGTTTAAATTAGATATCAAAATCAAGAGTCTGTTTCTGTACCTGTAAGTTGGCAGCCAAAAGCATTTCTACTCGACGACAAGCAAGCGTGTCAACCATGCGAGCCAGCACACGGAATGGCGTACACAAAAGCTTGTCCACATACAACATGAGCACAGCACCCGATTGGCTGAGGTGAATCCCTTCTAAGCACTGCAGTGTCTTCTTCAGGGTTGTCGGCTAGATTGTTGAAGAGAAGAAAAGATGACAGAAGATTTTTCGTGGGTACGTATTGGTACACACCTCACAACTGCTCTGTTTAAAAGTTGTAGTGGAAACTTTCTTGCTCTGTTTAAAAGTTGTAATGGAAACTTTCATCAAGGCCCTCCATACCCGGGGGCTACCATACCTTTCCAATTTTGTTTTATATTAACCTCATCTGCTCTATGCTCCAGATGAACTGGATGTCCCATATTCTCAATAAGCTCTATGCTCCTCACTTTAATGCCTTTGCTCCCCATTTTCCCTGGTCCAAGAATGTCACCCCCACCTATTTCCCATCCTTACTGTTTGCCTGAAAAATTCCTATCAAATCTTTCAAGTCTAACTCAAATGCCACCTCCTCCAAGATGTCCCTCAATTCCTTGGGCACATGGCAAGTCCTCCCTCCTGCTCTTCTCAAAGCTTTCTATTCTGAACCTATCTAATTATTTACCATTTGTACATTAAAATTATCTGTTTATGTTTAAACATGCTTAAAACTAGACTGGAAGTTACATAAAGGCAGGGACCATGTTCCATTGTAACTCTTTTTCCTCTAGCATCCTAGCACAATAATATGTACTCAGTAGGTGTTTAATAAATGTTTGCTGAATTCAATTAGAACTGAAATTAAAAGAAAACAGTCTTATTATCTGAAGAGAGAACCAGAGATGTCATTATTATTGTTATGAGTATAATGAGGATAAACTTACAGATGAAAGGTTTTCACAGCGAGACTGAATTGCCTGGATGAAAAGCCCACTGGCAGCTGAATTCCTGTGGACTGCACTAATAAAGTCTTGTACTGGAGGTTCATGGGAGAGACTGATCAGATCTTGAATATGATTCACAATAAGCCAGGTTAAATGTTCTGAATCATACAGGTTCTGACACTAAAGAAAGAACACAGTAACACTTTTCTCATTTCCAAAGCAAAAATGATTATATTTTTAATATTATATTTCTCAAAAATCTCTATGGATTACAATGAAGATTTTTATAACTCTGTAGCACTCACGTAAGAACAAAATAAAAAATTTCAGGTTTACAAAAGATTCAATTTACAAAATCTAAAGTTTCGAGGTCAATTTCAATGCTAAAGAAGAGTTATGAAAGAGTATGCGTTAAATGACAGTAACAAATAGCTGGACTGTGATAGTTCATGACAAATTTGTAGCCATGAAAAATGGGATAATAGCCTAAGGTATCAGAATGTATGAGTGTATTTTTGGCTTTGTCTAGGAAGAGCATGCCCAGACCATAAATTGTGTGGATAGGAAAAGGTACCTCAAAGAATTTTAACTGGAGACCAAAAATCCTTCGAGTCCTCTAACACCTTTACTAACAGAGTAACTCTCATTGTTCAGATACTTTACAGTTGTCAACTAGATAGGTACTACTAATTAGTATTACTTCAAAAGTTACAGATGAAGACATTGAGGCTCTTCCCCAAGGTCACAAAGTGATTAAATGGAAGGGCCAAGATTCAGATCAAAGTCTCTGGACTCCAAGCACAATAATCTTTCTACCCTATCATCACCAAGAAACTATACATGCGTTGTGTCTCCCAGAAAGTTGGAAAATTGTCAGCAAGAGTTAATTAATTTGGTTTCTCAAGTAAACTTTCCTAATCAGGAGAGAATGTACTAATCAGCAAACATGTTATTTTGTCTGGATGTCTCCTTTGCCCTAATCAAATTCTCTTACATTTGTGTATAAGATATTCAGAGAATCAGACTATAAATTACTTGAAGACAAGAAGTGTTAAGTTTTTCACCAGTTAATTCCATCAGAGAGTTCATAACTCTTTTTTAACAAAGTTTGTTGAAAGTGAAATTGAGGACAATAGCTCTGCAGAAGGCCAGAATTTGCCCTGCCCCAGAGCCAGGTGGCATCTTGAGTCTTTTAGAGTCAAAAGTTTTCAACTCAGTGTAAATGAAGGGAATTTCCAAAGGGAATCTCTAGGTTTTTCAAAGTGAAAATGGGATTGATATTAACAATCAATTTGCTAAACTAGCTATATAATATAGCCTACAAAGACAGGGATACCCATGACTTATTTCATTTAACAACATTTACATGTTATTCCAAAACTAGATCTTTTAGAGTTTAAGATCACCTTAACTGTAAAAAGTGGTTTGCCCACCTCCCATCTTTTGTGTTCCTTAAATTTACTTGTCATTTTATGGGTTTTTTAATATACTGACTGTGAACAGGCAATATTAAAGAATGAGGTTCAAAAGGTTTTGGGAGTAGAGCAGAGCAGAAGGAAAATATATTAATCTGAATGAAAACTAGGTATAAAGCAAAATGAAAAGGCAACAATCATACCCACGAAAAAACAACTTTGTGAAGAACTTAAGTTCAATAAATCTGCTTGACTTACTAAACACTATTTAAGAAAGCACCCATGAATCTAGTTTATTTACTGTGGTTTGATGGAAAAATAAACAAATGAAGAGGAAGTGCACTACAGTCAACTCTCTATTATCCAAGCCAGTGAAGATGAAAAATGGCATAATGATCCAACACAAAAGAGTCTCCCCAAATCCTTCCTATTCAGATGCTATTTGGGGGAAAAAAACCTTCCAGTTAAATTTTTTTTTCAGGGAAAGTAAGAAAATGAATATTCAGTGACTGAGTAAAGACCAATTAGGAAGCAAAAAAGAGTTGACCTGCACAAAAACCAGAAGAATAAAGGCAGTCTGGGATTAAATATTCATCAAAGGTTCTATAATCTCAAAATCATAGAATCTGTAAGTAGATAATATAAGAGTTGACTGTAGGTAGGATTGGGAGTTTTAACAATACAGCCCTTTATCATGCATCCAATCGTAAAACTTACAACATAATCACAGAAAAGAATGAGTGCGCCTCTTCGTACTATCTCTCTATTGCACACGCCAAGTGTGGATGCCAAGTGGGAATCCTCACCATCGCTAGGCATCTGAGGGCTGAGTAGCTTCGTACTGGAAAGACTGTGCCTTCTGGAAGGAACAATATTGTTCAAGGTGAGCATAATTAAGCATATTTCAGAACTAAATACAAAGAAATGACTTCAAATAGCAAACTATCAGAGGAATGGAAATGTTAACAGCCCTGAAGATTTTTCCTCAAGGAAAAGGAGGTTAAGTCTTTTTATGAAGTAGGATTCTATGATATGTGAAAAACCGTGATGATACAATAAGTTATATTATCTAGTTTCTATTTCACCAAAAGGGAGGAATTATGATGACATAACTTTTACATACTCTTGTGTTTTGAATTTAAGACCTAAAAAATCTGACAAGATTTGAGGATAAGCAATTACATTTACTCATTACATTTTCTTGAAAATACTATGACACGTCAACATGAAAATCATAAGGCACAGGCTGACATGAATACTGACCATGAAATGGTGCTTTTACTATCAGACCTGCAAAACACAATAGTTTTTTAAAATTTTGTAATAACTGGGGATCCCAAAAGTCTTAACGCAGTTTTAAGTTATAATAGCTTGTTATTATTATCATAATAGCTTAAAACTGCATTAAGATTTTGGGGACGCCCAGATAATTACAAAACGTAAATTGATATACAAAGTAGAATACTTTTACATTTGAAAGTTGCAGTTGATCCTTCAGGATCAAAGACAAAATCCTCTGCTCTGCTTTTAAAGCCCTTCATAAAGTGGCTCCTCTCCTACCTTCCCAGTGTTTTTCCACCTTACACCCAAGTTGCCTAGGGGCACCACAGGGCACAGACTTAGAGTCAAGAAGACTGGAGTTCAAATGTCATCTCAGACACTGCATGACCCCGAGCAAGCCACTTAGCCTACAACTGCTTCAGCTTCACCATCTGTGATATAGGGATCACAAGAGCACCTGCTTCCCAGGATTGCTTTGAGGATGAAAGGAAATAGTATTTGTAAAAACCTTAGAGCTCTATATAAATTCTAGCCAATAATATTTTTTCGACACACTGTTTTCCAATGACACTGGCCGCTTTGCTGTTCTTCCCACAAGATACTCCATCTCCCAGGTCTAGGCATTTACCTGACTGTGCTTCATTACTGAAATTCTTTTGGCTTCCCCAACTTCCTTCAAGCCTCAGCTAAAATCTCACTTTCTGCAAGAAGCTTCTCTAAGTCTCCTTTTTTGCTAGTGTCTGCACTCTGCAATTTCTTTTTTTTTTTAATTTTAATTTATTTTCTTGGTTACATCATTCATTTCCACAAGGTTTTGAGTTACAGATTTTCTCCCCTTTTTGCCCCTACCCCCCAGCCCAGAACAATGATCCCACAATCTGTTCCATTTTA
>CM053601.1:140065816-140124495 GCA_028646575.1 Pseudocheirus occidentalis
AAATCTATGAAGAAAAATAACCTACTCAAACACTATATTCAAATTCTGAGATATATTTAGAGTGAAAATGAAACCTATAGTTAAGATCAAGAGCAGCAGTTCTCAAACTGTGGGTTATGTTCAATTTGTAACAATGAAAATACATCCTGCATATCAGATAGATTCATAACAGTAGCACAATTACAGTTATGAAGTAGCAATGAAAATAATTTTATGGTTGGGGGTTACCACAACATGAGGAACTGTACTAAAGGGTCACAGCATTAAGAAGGTTGAGAACCACTGATCAAGAAGACAACAATGACAAAGCATGTCGAATATTTAGCATTAAACGTAAATTGAGCAATGTATCAAGACATTCTGTGAAAAGATTAAGTGATCTCTTCAGCTGAGTGATCTGTAATGGTATAGTTACAACACTGAAATAAATATTTTAGACATTAAACTTGTGTCAAGGAATGTAATTTCTAATTTGGAATCTGACAACCTATCATAAATCCAATTCTTTAATTCAAATCTTCCTTTCCACTGTGAAAAAATGTTACACAACAAAGAAGGGAAAAAAATTTTGGAAAATAGTTACTAATCTATCAGAAACCTAGTTCAAATGATCAGCTCAACAAGTTTTAAACTGCTAAGTCTCAATTATTCACCACAGACCAGGGTTGTTCTTCTCCCTTCTTGTCTAAATGGTCTCAAGACAAGGACATGACTAGCTACTTCATGCCTGAGGCTAAGTAAAGTGGACGGAGAAAACACCAAAGTAAATACATAAGCTTTTCAGTTCATTCAAATGCTCATCTATTGCTTCACACTGTAAGAATTCTTCTTTCTTCTGTTTCAGATAATAATATGACTAAGCTACTGTCATTATTGACAGAATACTTCAGTCTATATGCAACATAAAACTTTACTTGATTGGCTACATTACACAAGCCAGACCTGAAGGGAAAATGAAGACTTGGTTAATCTCTTTGACTATTTAATAATAGCCTGATGTGTCACCCTTTACTATGAACAAGCTCACAATCAAAGCAGTGTTGATGAAAGGGCTGCTATATACTTGCTTTGACACTGAGATGGTATCTATCCTGTTTTATTAGGGAGAGATGTCATTTTTGAGATCTTCTGCCTGAAAAGGCCTGCACACTCTTCTTTACCTGTTTGAATGTTTACCCATCTAGCAAGCCTAACTCAAATGCCATCTCTTCCATGAAGGTAATGAATGTTAAACAGTGTCTTTTCCTTTTAAACAAATACCTAGCTGAGGGGGGAAAAAACTCCAGTATTCTAATGGAAGTAACAAAATGATCAACAAGAACTTAGAGGTGTCTTACTTCCCCGTACACAACACTCCATCTCCAATCTACATCTTTATATCAAATTTTCTAGATGCCTAGAATACCTTCTCTCCTTGTGTCTCTCATAAAGGCCTTCACTTCCTTAAAAATGTAGGCTAAAGCCTTTCCTAATCCTCTAAGCTGCTAGTGCCCTCACTTCCAAACTATTCTGTATTTAATTATTTTTTCTTTATGTGTATTTCACTTTATATTTATGGTGTGAATATTTAAATTTAAATTTGCTGTCTCCCCCATTAAAATGTAAGCTCCTTACAAGTATCATTATTTGTACTTTTATCCATCCCTAGCAGTGCCTAGAACATAGGCAGTGATTAATAAATAACTAGCAGATTAATTAGTCAATATGAAAACTGGTAACAGCAGATTAGCTTCTACAAGAGAAGCAGCTCCACTCAAAAGAATATACTGCATTACATGATTAATATGGAAATATATTACATATTACTTCACACGTATAGTTGATATCATATTGTCTGCCTTCCCAACAGGTCAGGGAGGGGCTGGAGGGAGGGAGAGAATTGGGAAATGAAAAATTTTTTAAAAGAATGTTAAAATAAAGTACAATGATAAAATATATGTATATATTGTATTATTAACTCCTAACAATTAACATGTTTTGAACACAAACCTGTTGTTTTGCTAACATTGGGAGAATTATATCAGCTATTTGTCGAGACAGTCTCTTCCATTTGTCTTCATTCTCCTTGTGACACTGCTGGAGGACCAGGATGAACATCTCTAATACCTTAAGAAGCATTTTTTGTACAGTTAATAAATCTGAACAGTACAAAGAGTTTACTCTTTATTTACTCATAATTATTACACTTTTGTACATTATTAATAACAATGAAGAAACATCAGGATATGAAAACTATCAAAAATTCATGTAGTTAAAAGGGCCATGGAAAGAATCGGGGGAACCAAGCAGGCAACTAGAGATTATTAAGACTGATGGTCACTCAAATACTGGCTTAAAAGACATCATCAAGGAGTTTTTGACAGGAAACGGATATACGTAAATCATAAGCAGACAATCTGAGGGCTGGAGTGGTGTCTACGAAATATTTAAAAGTGTTAGAAAAAGGTTGGTAACATGGGCCAATATTCAACTAAGGATTTAAAGAAAGATGAAATGACCAATAAGAAAACGCATAGAAGGGCTGCAACCTGCACTAGTAAAGAAAGTATCCACATTGATCAAATCATGGATCCCATGAAACACTGAAGAAATTATAGCTGCAGATGCTTCAACAGTGATTCAAGCTTACAAACTTTTGCCATACCTGCCTAGAATATTCACTCCTTTTATATTATATAATAGCTATGAAATCAAGGTAAGGCTCAATGCCAGTGTCAACCAGTTGTGATTCGCCCTAGCCACTAGTCATGGATGTCAGATCTGAACCTATTCAGCTGTTTTGTAAAAATATCACACCGGTCTGAGGGTGTTCAAAGCTAAAAGTGCAAAAATAATCATAGCCAGTAAATCATAACTCTTAAAAAATTACTCAAATTTCACACTGTATTTTCCCAGGATCATAGTAGTACCAATTAAAATAAATTCCCAAACACTGCTAGCCAGGGAGCCCCCTCACATGTTGTATTGCTAATTGACTAATTGATTCTGTACTCTTCTATATAACATGGGTCACAGCCTTGAAGCTGGGAGAAATTTTGGAGGCCACTGAGTCCAAACTCCTAATTTTTACCTAAGGAAACCAAGACCCAGGGATCCTATAACACTTATCCAAGGTCACACAAACAGTAAATATCAGAGAAAAGATTGGAACCCAGAAATTCTATCTGCAGAACCTGAGATGTTTGTACTAGAATACACTCTCCCCGCCCCTCTTCCTCCACCCCCCATTCTATCCATCTAGGTTTTACACTGTAACCTCCCTACTCATCACTGTATCTGTTTCAACTAATTTAAATGAACTCTGACCAGGTCACTTCCCTAGTGAAAAACGTTTTTACTGCCTACAATAAAATATAAAGTTTTTTTTTTTTTTTAACAGAACTTGTGATTTTCTTGATATAACTGATGCAAATGAACACTTACTCTTCCACTGACAGTATCAGAGCTGCCTCAGGTCCTAAGAAGCTTGGCCTAGTCACAGTCAAGTACAGACCAGAAGGAGGATTTGAGTCCAAATCCTGGGGTGGTGAAGTCAACTCACTGGGTAATCACTACACTCTGCTGCCTCTTATTGACTCCTTCACCTGGCACTAATGACCCTCCACAAACCAGCCCTCACACTTGTCCAATCTTATTTCACATTATTCCCTTTCACACATCCAAAGATAAGACAAACTGGACTCAAAGTGATTTTCCACCTAATCTTAAAATTTTGCATCTTCCTCATGTGCTCTATTTCCCTCCACTCTCAAGCATACATCCTTATCATTAACTCCTCCTCCTGCTCCCCCACTACCACACTGGGGTAGTGCTTGGATTCTTGTTCTTGTACCCCAATTCTAAGACCATATTTCTCCCTAGCCTCAAAACTTCATCCCTGGCACTTTCTCCTCAGTCCTAGGACACTATGCCTACTAATTACTCATGAATTGGCCCCAGCAAAATACTTATACCTCTCCTTGGAACAGTAACAAACCATACCTGCAGGAATTACTCATTTGAACTGGCTTTGTACTGACTCATAAAGATATTCATTATTCACTGGACTATACCAACTCCCTACCTCATTATATGCATCCTGGACTCCTTATTATGTGCATCCTAAACTTAAAACACATGTATACTTCCTAAATCTAACTTGGCAAACAAGACATTGATTGGTGGCAGACTGTACAATCCTTAGTCAGTCCTGACAGCTAGTTAACTCACTGATGTAGCAGACCTAAAACCCACACCTCCCTATGCCCCACCCCTTGGGCTTTTCATGGTGAACTCTGGGTAAATGGCCCACCTTTAAACACGCTCCAGCTTAACAGTCTCCCCTCCAAAATGTATCCAGCAATAAATATGAAGTATCCTTAAATACTACCAATTAGAAGTGATTTCTTCCTCCTCTGAATATACAAATCTTTCTTCTAACCAGTCATACAGCACTGCTTGCATTATAGTTTTTTTATGTACATTCCTTAAATTTCCTAAACAGACTGTAATCATGATCACAGGGACCAACTGTCATTCACCTTTGCATTACTTATTCAGGGGGCCTGGTATGTGACAGACATTCAATGACAGATTATTAAACTGAAAAGTACCACACATATGTACTCTTTTATGTACTATGTAAATCATAATACGTTCAAAATAAATGCTCACTGACATCTAAATGACCAAAAAGGTAATTAAAAAATTTTAATAACACCATATGGCACATTCCTCTCACCTGATGATACTGAATAAGTCTTAATAACATGGACACAGCCACCTCTTTTTGCGTCTCCAGCTCTTTTCCAGCATCTGCTTTGTTTGTTCCTCTTAACACAAAGAGATCATGAACTATGGGCTGCAGAGCTGGTATGGCTGAGAAAATAAAGACATACAAATGGAGATATATACAAGAAGTCTTCTTCAATGTAACTTTAAAAGAATTTTCCAAAAAACAAAAAAAAATAAATAGAACTTCATTCTACTTTGTTACTTTGGTTCTACAAAAGTCAAATCAAAGTTTCCAAACTGGCTATTTTTGCCCTTGCTACCACACCATCACAGAAAGTTAAGAATTTTCAAAACCAAATACTACTGGTTTGATAAAAGCTTTTGAAGAAAGCATTAGAATTTTCATAGTAACTTTAAAAATATGTATATAGTAAATTAAAACCTAAAATTCTCTGAAAAAAATCTATAACAAAAACAATAGACTTTTGTGTCTTCTACATTACCTATTTAAAGTTTCAGATGAAAAGACTGGATGCCACATAAGTCCAAATTCAATAAATCAATATAGATGTTATTATTATGTTACAACTATAATTATTTAAACATTATATTAGATAATGGACTTTTCCAAGTATTTCCTATATACACTATAATCAAAATAACTACAACCAAATGTAATAAACTGTATTTATCAAGTGATTTTCATCAAAGATGTCAAAATATTTTAGTCTTAATGATATAAAACACAATATTATGATTTTATATAAGCTGTTTGAAAATAGTAAGATCCATTAAACTAACTTAACAATGATACACTAACTTCCCACCCCCAAGTTCAAAATAAGACAACTGGAATCACATAACTACAATACAACTCTTAGTTAAAGAAGATAATTCCCATTTCAACTGCTCACACATCGCATCTCTGACATTTCTTATGAACTATTTCTAATGTGAATTATATTGATTTTTAAGTGCATGTCTCATCTCCCTACTAACCTATAAGCTCCTTGAGGGTAGGGGACTGTGTTGGTTTTCATGTTTGGATTCCCAGTACCTGATACAGTGCATTATACATGAATGTATTTAATATATATGTGCTTTTGAAGTGAATTCCCAAAGGGGAATCTCACACAAGATGTGAGTCCATGAGGAAAAAGTGTGATTTCAATCTATTTTTAAGGAACATTTCTCCTTGGACCAGTCACAAGGTCAAACTTCAAGGTTATACTTAATAAATTTCTGCCAGTAAGTATATGCAAAGAGTAGTGCTGAAAAAGTAGATCATGACTGAGAAGGACTACACCAGTAAAGTGTTTTTCATTTACCGTGCGTTACAGCTTTCCTCCCACTGGCCATGATGCCATCACAGAGCTGAATGATTTTAGGAATTCCAATGATCTGCTTCGAGTGATAGCGCTCATAAGACAATAATACTAAGAAGAAAAAGATGTTCGGAATAATTGCCTCTGATTCCCTAGAAACAAAAGACAGTCATTGTGTAGCTTTTTAAATTAAAAAAAATTTAACCAAAACGAAAACACAAAAAAATTTATTTTTAAGAGAAAAATACAAATGTCACTTTAGTTCATAGTCACTTATTTTGGATATTAAGTATGAAGAAAGAAGTTTCCTTCACATTTATTAATTTTTACAATAAACTTGTGATTGGCAATACAAATATTACTGAAACCCTACTACCTACAAGTTGTAACAAACATAAACAAAATATTCTCCCTGTAGATAATTCTACCAAAAATACTGTATCTGAATGATAAAAGTAGTAAGCATTGAGAGGCACTGAAGCAGAAAAGATAAAAAACTTCAAAATCAGAAAGAGCTGGATTCAAGTGCTGCCACACAAAGCTGTGAGTCCCCTAAGCAACTCATTAACCTCTTGGTGTTTGAGCTGACAGACAGTCTAAGGCTTTAGGTTGTAGAGCTGGTGTCAGCCTGCTTTTATACTGGAAGTTTTCTCAAGGGGAGCTCCCTATATCAATAAAATCAGAGGCCTAAACATTTATCTCTCTTCCTAAAGTTTAATAATCATTACTAATATCAGTAAAATGAGATGTTTCCTTTTCAAAAGACGTAAAACCTTCAGAATAAAAATTCTTTTTCTGAAGAAAAAAGCCTACAATAACAAGTACTCACAAATAATGTACCTTGCAATATGCTGATCTAATTATGTGCTTGGAAATATGAAAGAAAAACTGGCAACATATGTAATTACAGTATGCAGAACTACTTCCAAATAAACCCAAGATCAGTTCTTTTGAAAATAGAAGTTATGATAAAAAGAATTTTTTCTAATTACACAACAAAATTGTAAATTACTAATTTCCTTTTTAAATAAATTGCCAATTCAAAAGTATTTAATAGGAATAAAAGATATTTGCAAAGTGCTTTAGACATCAATAGATAGGAATTAAATCTGAAATCTCAAAATACTGTTATTACCTAAACTGGCCCACTTCAATGTATTCAAACTGCTTTAACACAAATCCAATGAACACCTATGGACACAAAGACAAAAGGTTAAACACATCAAGCAATAAATTATAGTATAACACATGAGCTATTTGGACTTTTTTCTACATATCTATGTAGTCTCATTTAGCAAAGTAATTTTTTTTAATGTAGAACTGCTTGCAAATATACTTCAAACTTAAACTGATCCTTAGAGTTGATTATGTTTGAGAAAATAGTTGAAATAAGTTAAAAAACTATGTGTGGTTCAAGATTAATAGATTAATGGAACTGAATTCTGTATGATGAATGGTGGTAGCTTCTTAAAGACTGTTAGCAGAATGGCACGCTCTGGGAGAGCAGAATGGCACAACTGTGATTATGGTGTAGGCAGTGCCTCAGTTTCTATGCTATAGCTGATCCAATGGAAAAAAGGAAAGCACAAGAGTTCAAACAGTTTTCTAACAAATTCTAACACTCTCAAGTAGAAAGAGTTCCCAAAGACAGTTAAAAACAACTAAAGAAAATAAAAGTCATTATCAAAGAGATTAAAAGTAGCCAGCAAGAGGGTTCCCTGGGGCATAGAGTTCCCTAAAGAAGTCCTAAAGGCTTCTTTTGTATTTTTCCAGCCCAAAAGGCTCAGGGGATGGATAGCAGCTCAATTTACATAGGAGGTAATTTAACCCCAACCTCCCCAGATGAGGAATAATGCTTCTTTCACAATAAATGAAGAAACGAAGGATGTTATGAGAAAATATTTTGCCCAATTATATACTGATAAAACTAGCAACTTAATTGGAATGGACAAATACTTGGAAAAATATAAAATACCCAGATAAGCAGAACAATAAACAGTATTTTAAATAACCCAATATTAGAAAAGGAAATTGAATAGGTCGTAAACTTGCAAAGGAAAAAGAAAAAAAATTTTTAATTACTTTCAAAACAAAATTAAATTCTGTCATTATAAGATTACTTAGCTCCCATTGAAAAAATAGGAAGAGAATGAGTATGATTAAATGTCCACAATTAGCACTGTGCTAAGAGCTTCACAAATATTATTCCTTTTGCTTTCCTTTTTTTATTTTTTACATTCAGTATTTTACTTTTCCCCAGTTTCATGTAGAAACAATTTTTAACATTCATTTTTAAGACTGAGTTTCAAATCCTCTCCCTTCTTGCCTCCCTGACACTCTCCTCCTCAATTGAAAAGGCAAGTAATTCAGTATAAGCTATACATATGTAGTCATGCAAAACATTTCCATAATAATGATGTTGTGAAAGAAAACATAGAAAAAAAATTCAAGAAAAAAAAAATGTATGCTTCAACCTGTATTCAGACACCATCAGTTCCTTCTCTGGGGATTGAGAGTATTTTTCATCCTAAATCCTTCAGAGTTGTCATGGATTGTTGCATTGCTGAGAATAACTAAGTCATTCACAGCTGACTGATTACCTTACAATATTGCTGTCACTTGTACACAGTACATTTCACTTTGCATCAGCTCATGCAAGGCTTTCCAGGTTTTTCTGAGAGCATCCCATTCACTATTTCTTATAGTACAATAATATTCCATAATAATCATATACCACAACTTGTTCAACCATTCCCCAACTGATGGGCATCCCCTAAATTTCCAATTCTCTACCCCCAAAAAAGAGCTGCTATAAATATTTTTCCACATATTGAGCCTTTTCCTATTTTTTTTTAATTTCTTTTGGAATACATACTTAGTAGTGGCATTGCTAGGTCAAGGGATTTACATGGGTTTTTTTAACCCTTTGACATAGTTCCAAATTGCTCTACATAATGGTTGAATCAGTTCACAACTACACCAACAGTACATTAATGTCTCATTTTTCCCACTTCCCCTCCAACATGACATTTACCTTTTCTGTACTTCTAGCCAATCTAATAGGCATGAAGTAGTACCTCAGAATTGCTTTAATTTGCATTTTTCTAAACAATAGTGAGTTAGAGCATTTTCTCACATAGTTATAGATAGCTTTGATTAATTCATCTAAAAATTGATCATATCTTAAGACCATTTATCAATTGAGAAATGGCTCTTATTTTTATAAATTTGACACAGCTCTCTATATGTTTGAGAAATGAGGCCTATCACAGAGAAACTTGCTTCAAAATTTTTTCAGTTGCTATAGCTAAATGTATTTCCCTCCATTCTACATTCCCCCATTTATTCTATTCTCTCTCTCCTTTCACACTGTCCCTCCTCAAAAGTAATTTGTTTCTGATTCTTCCACGTCACAATCTGTCCCCCCCTTATCCCTTTCTCCCTCCTACTTTCCTTTAGGGTAAGACAGATTTCTACACTCAATTGATTGTGTATGTTATTCCCTCTTTGAACCAATTTTGATGACAGTAAGTTTCACTCACTTCCCCTCAACCTCCCATCTCTTCTCCTCCTCTGTAGAAGCTTTTTCTTACCTCTTTTATATATTTTATTTCATTCTACCTCTCCTTTGCCAGTACATTCCTCTCTCTCCCCCTGTAATTTTACTTTTTAGATACCATCCCTTCATAATCAAGTCTCACCTATGCCTTCTGTCTATATATATTTCTTCTAACTACGCTAATAATGAGAAAGGTCTTATGAGTTACAAATATCATCTTCCCATGTAGGAATGTAAACAACTTAAACTTAATAAGTCCCTTATGATTTTCCTTTCCTGTTTACCTTTTTTATGCTTCTATTGAATCATATTTGGAAGTGAAATTTTCTATTCACCTCAGGTCTTTTCATCAAGAATGCTTGAAAGTCCTTTATCTCATTGAATATTGATTTTTTTTCCTTGAAGGATTATACTCAGTTTTTCTGAGTAGTGATTCTTGGTTGTAATTCTAGCTCCTGCGCCCTCTGCAATATCATATTCCAAGCCCTCTGATCCTTTAAAGTAGAAGCTTCTAAGTCTTGGATTATACTGAATGTGATTCCACCATACTTGAATTATTTATTTCTGGCTGCTTGAAAGATTTTCTCCTTGACCTGGGAACTCTGGAATTTGGCTATAATATTCCTTGCAGTTTTCATTTTGGGGTCTCTTTCAGGAGGTGATTGGTGGATCCTTTCAATTTCTTTTTTTACCTTCTGGTTCTAGAATCTCAGGGCAGTTTTCTTTGATAATTTCTTGAAAGATCGTGCGTATGCTCCTTTTTTGTGATCAAGGATTTCAGGTAGTCCCAATAATTTTAAATGATCTCTCCTGGATCTATTTTCCAGGTCAGTTGTTTTTCCAATGAGATATTTCACATTGTCTTTTTTTTTTAATTCTTTGGTGTTGTTTTATTGTTTCTTTTGGGATTTCTTTCAGGAGTTGATAAGTGGATTCTTTCCATTTCTATTTTACCCTCTGGTTCTAGAATATCAGGGCAGTTTTCCTTGAAAATTTCTTGAAAGATCAGACTTTTTTTTATCATGGCTTTCAGGTAGTCCAATAATATTTAAATGATCTCTCCTGGATCTATTTTCCAGATAAGCTGTTTTTCTCATAAAATCATTAGCTTCCATTTGCAACATTTTAATTTTTAATGAATTTTTTTTTCAGCAAGCTTTTGGACCTCCTTTTCCATTTGGCCAACAAAGCTTTTTAAGGCATTTTTCTCCTCACTGGCTTTCTCGACATCTTTTACCATTTGAGAATGATAAGTCGATGTCTTCAATGAATATCAATAAAAAATTCTAACTATTATCTAGACACTTCAAAAATGCTACATATTATGATGAGATCAGATTTAAATCAGGAATGCAAAGAGTCAATTATTAAGAACAATTCTGGGAAAACTATAAACATAACAGACTGTATGGGCCCTTTAAGTCTTCAAGCCTTGTGCCACCAGATGTCTGACCTTGGTCAGCGTGTCCTTGCAAACACGGGAGAACGTGGTGCGGGTCCCAGAGGCATCCGTGTGTATACTCTGCCTCGGACCACACATCCTGTTTACCAAGGACTCAGTATTCTATTTCTCACAGAACGGGTGCTTTGGGGGACAAAGGGTACGGAGGCATTGAGCATGCACCATCAACGGAGGAGCACTCCCCGCCAATCAGGTCCCTGTTGCTAAGGCACAGGACAAGAGGCAGACAAATGGTCAATAAAAGGCAAACAGGACTGAGGGAAAGGAGGGAACACATTGGGATAGAATAAAGAGACCTTTGCTACTTCACCAAGACGTGTCCAACTATTCTGTCTGATCCAGGAGTTTCCCAGAGAGCCGTAGAGGCGGCTGAGGTTGAGTGCGCACATAAGGAAGGTGATCTGTGGATCCCTTAGTCTGGCAGGACCGGCAATAGACCTTACTAATAACAAGAATTATTCTGTCCTACTTCTGTTAAAAATATTAAAAAGACCTTTCCTTGATATGGTCAACAGTATCTATCTAAAACCAAGAGAGAACATGTAATGGAGATAACTAGATAAATACCTTTCCAACAAGTTCAGAGTAAAGAAACGATGTCCATTATAACCATTATTATTTGATAAATTCCAAAAAATTACTCTGTAGAACTAGAGGAAATAACAACAATCACATAGAAAGAGAAAAGGTCAAGAATCTCATGGGAAATAAAAAGTAACAAAAACAAAAGGGGCCTAGCAGTATCAGATCTCAAACTACACTATAAAGCAGTAATTGTCAAAACAATTTGGTATGGGTTTAAAAACAGACTGATTAGTTAAATAAGAGCAGCTACATGGAATAAAGAATAATATGTATCTCCTTCATTAATTATTAAACACAAACTCCACAGCTACTGGAATAAAGACTCACTATGTGAGAAAAACTTCTGGGAAAACTGAACAGCTGTATGGGAGTAAATTTTGACCAAAAATTCACATTTTATATACCAAGATAGGCTATAGATGGACACATGATCTAAATAAGTATGAAAGTCACACCAAAAACAAATTCTATAAGCCAGGAAAAAAATTACCTGGCAAACTTAAGGAAAGAAGAAAAGTTTATGACGTAAAATTTAAAAAATCTTTGCATGAACAAATGCAAGATTAAAAGGAAAAGCATCAGTTCTCAAGGAGAAGAAATCCACCTACTTTATAGGCAGATGAAAAAATTCTCCATCTACTTATTAGAATGCAAATTAAAACAATTCTGAGATTCTACCTCATACTCATCAGAGTACTAAAGATGACAAAACAAAAAAATGATAAGTGATGAAGGGGTTGTAGGAAAAGAGGCAAAATTATGTACTGCAAGTGGACCTGTGAATGGACATAATCATTCTAAAATGTAATTTAGATTTATGCACAAAAATTATTAAACAGTAAATTACCTAACTATAAAATTGAAAGGCCCATGCCAAAAAAAAGATCAAAGAAAACAGATACAGATCCACTATGTAAAAAATATTTACAGCATATCTTTTTAAAAATTCTAACTTATTTTCAGTTCTAAGTTCTCTCTCTCATCTCCTCCTTCTCTACTTTTGAGGAAGTTTGAATTAAAAAGTAAAGAAAATACAACTCATTACAAAATGCAGTCAAGCAAAACAGATTCCTACATTACCCAAGTCTAAAAGTGTTTGTGTGTGTGCACATGCACATGCATGGGAGCATACACATACACTTATTTCAGTGTGCCTTCTGATTCATTCTCTTCTTGATCTATAGGTGGATAGCTTACTTCACCATAAACCCTCCAAAAGCATGGCTGGTTCATTCTGCTGATTAGAATTCCTAAGTCTTTCAAAAGTTTCAAGTTTTTAAAGTACTGCTGTTTATATGAGTCCTCTCAGATTTTTCTAAAACCATCTCCTTCATCATTTCTTACTATACAGTAACACTCCATCAAATCCTTAACAACATAATTTGTTTTCCAATTCCCCAATAGAGGAGAGCCTTTAAATTTCAAATTCTTGCCATCATGAAAAGAACTTCTATAAATATTTTTGTATATTATGGGTTGATTTCCTCCTTCTTTGATCTCTCTGGGGTATAATCTTAGTGGCAGTATCACTGGATAAAAGGCTATAAACAGTTCAATAGTTTTCAAGAATAGTTCCAAATCATATTCCAGAATTGCTGAAGCAGTTCACAGTTCCACCATAAGAACTATGTTCAATATAAAGACTACCCATGATACCCAAAGGACAAATGAGGAAAGATACTGTCTTCTTCCAGAGAGAGTGCTGAAAGATTTGGGTTGCAAAATATGATACATGTATTTTTTTATACAGTTAGGGTGGGAATCTGTTTTGCTTGACTATATCTTTTGATTACAAATAATTTTTCTTTTTTCCACAGTCATGGAATAGTGCAAGCAATTTCAAATAAAATCGCTCTAGTATTAGTTTTATTTTTTTTTTTTACTTTGTTACATAGGCCTTCTCACAGAGTGAGGGTAATCTGTAAATATCTCTAATATAAAAATAAAACATCAAAAAATTTTTAAAAGGAATATTGTTCAATAAATTCAAAGATGACAACTACTATGGTAAGGACTCATGACATAATGGTCTTAATTTCCAATTCCATAGGTCTTTCCTCAGTCCTAACACTTCTTAAACTATGTGCTACATTTGACACTACTGACTACCTTTTCCTCCTGAATACTTACTCTCTCCTCTCTAGGTTTTCACTATAAGAGTATAGTATATTCTTGTGATTCTTCTACTTGTCTGACCCCTCTTTCTCAGTAGGTTTATCATCCCTATGGCATCCCCTTAGAAGCACTCCCCAAAGTTCCGCCCTAGGCCCTCTTCACTTTTTCTTCAATACACTCTCGTTCCCTCATCAGCTCCATTGGGTTTTAACTATCACCTCTATGCAGATGACTTCCAGACCTATATATACAGATCCAGTTATTCCACGTCCACATTAACAATTGCGCGTTCAACATTTCAAACAGACGTCCCTGAGAAATCCTAAACTAAGTATGTCAAACTGAACTTATTACCTCTCTCCTTAAAGCCTCTCCTTTTCCAAACTTCCAATTAATGTACAAGGAATCAACAACTTTCCAGCCTCCCAGGTTTGTAATCTCAGAATTATCTTCAACTCTCCAATACATCTGATGTGTGATACTGGGCACTGTAATGGTTAACATATGTATCTTATGTTTGTATTAAGAAGTAAGCTCCACAAAGGAAGGGAATAGTCTTAACTAAATATTGTATCTCCTGCAGTGTCTAGCACAGTGCTCAGGATATAGTGGGTACTTAACAAACATTTATTAAATGAAAGAATTACTATACTCATTTTGTACTTAAGGAAGATATATATGGATTTTGAAAATTATAACAAATAGCCAATAGGAAAAATCTTGATCTGATTTTGCAAATATATCCTAAAATTTAACAGAATTTATTTGAGGCTTAAAATGAAAATATTCAACAATTTTATAAGTCCTTACTTTGAAGAAAAGAAAATTAGAAGTAGGCAAATAAAAGTTATCTGAAGCACATCAGGCTAGTAACAACAAACTACTAAAGGGTACAATCTTCCTAAGACAGTTTTAGTGTCTCTTAAAAATACTTTTTATTGAATTATAAACAGATACAAAGTGAAGAAACTTAGAATATAAAGGGACCAACCTGATCAGAATCCAGAAGACAGTAGTTAACCCGTAACTGAACCAGCTGTGCCAGTAAGTCTAGAACCTGTCTCTGCAACTGCACAGATGTTGTTGTGGTATATTGTTTTAAAGCCTTGATGACAAGAGGCTCAAATAAACGAATGTGATTGTGAATAGCATTCTAATTAAAAAAAAAAAAAGGAGCATTATTTATACTAGACTCTTCAAATCAAAACAATGACTGCTACATCTAAATTTCTCTAGGTTCAAAAACACTTTTTTGAACACAATGTAAGGAAAAGAGAAAAGTATTAAGTACTTAGAATGAACAGATGAATAGATCAATGAATGGATGAATAAAAGAATTCATGCATGAATGAAAAGCATTGATTAAGCATGTTTTATATTCCCAGCACTGTATTAAGTGCTAGAGCTACAGGTAGAAAAAAAATCAAAACTGCCTCTGTCCTCAGGAAGCTCACTTAATAATTATGTGAGTCAATACATAAAAGAGAGTTTCAGCTGCAGAGCAGATGGAAAGAAAGGTGATACAGTGTACAGAAGAAAAAGCTGCCCATCAAGACAGATGGCCTTGTGAATCCTGTGGACACTAGAAAATACTGCAAATGGTGCCAGACAAATGACTATTGAAAAGTGGTTGGTAGGACCAAGGGTCAGAGTAAGAATAATAACCACCACCACCACCAGCAAAAGAGCAGTCGGCATTTATATACTACTGTAAGATTTACTAAGTCCCTTACAAATGTTATCTCATTCAATCTCTACGACAACTCTGGACTATCAAGATCTGAATTTTGACAAATGAAGAAACTAAGACACATAGAGGGGTTCCATAACTAGGAAGGGTCTGAGGCCAAATCTGAACTCATCTTATGACTCCAAGACCAGAGCTTCAGTCGCTGCTCCGCTCGCCCACCTAGAGTACAGTGGAGTCATCTCAGGCAGAAGACAGGCGGGGGTCCAAGATTCTCAGTATCTAGGGTAGAGCGCACATTTGGCTCTTACTGGAAACCAAACAACGGTAGTCTGAAGAAGGCTAAGTTGGGGGTTCCCCAAAGTCTGAAACTGCTGATCCAATCAGGAGGCTCAGTATTAAGAAGCCCCGGTACCCGCGCACGTACCATTTAAAAAGCAGCGTTGCGCACTTACCTTGTCTGCGCGGAGTTTTGTCACGCTCGTAGGGTTGGTTTTCAACTGCGCAGACACTTTTTGCAGCACATCAAACCATCTGTTAAAAAAAAACACTTTAAACAAAGAAACTCTCAGAAAAACATATTTCTAAACTCATCGAGCAACACGTTAAAAGTCCGTATTTGTAGAGACAATTCAGGTGTATAGATAATTTTCACAAAAATCCAGAAAAATAAGAAATTCAAGGATTATTGTCACCATTAGAAATGAGGAAAGAAGGCGATGCTGCTAAAAAATGACTGAGCTAGCGTTCACATTTAAGTCCTCTGATCCGTAGTCTTGGCTCTTTCTCTGCTTCCCACTACCTCTTTCCCCATTTTGGGTTCAACATCACAGTGATGGGATTTTATTGGTTAAAACCAGAATTGTGCTTTCACTCGTACAGGTAATTCCCAGTGAGGAATCTCCCCCCTTTCCCCTCCTCAATACAAATCAGAACCTAGAGCAGTTGCAGAGTGTAATTTACAATCTTAGAGAGTTTAAGTAATTTTGCTCAGTTGTTTCAGTCTTACCCAGCTCCTTATAACTGCATTGAGGGTTTTCTTGGCCATTTCCTTCTGCAACTCATTTTATAGACAAGAAAACTGAGGCAAGTAGGGTTATGTTATTTGTCTAGGGTCACAGAGCTAGTTAAGTGTCTAAGGTCAAATTTGAACTCAAGAAGATGAGTCTTCCTAATTCCAGGTCCCACACTCTATCCATTATGCTACCTAGCTGACCCTTTAAGTAATCTACATAAAATCAAAGAGTAAATTTCTATCAGAGGGGAGACTTAAAACAGGTCTTCCTATCTACAATTCAGCTACCCACTACAACATCCTGCCATCCACACTAAAAGAATCCTTTATTACAATCATTAAAAATATTATGATTTCTTAAACTGTAAATTATAAAACTTATATCTGACAGAATAAGGTTCTAGATCTCCTAACTCCTACTTCAATGCGCCAAACCACTGAAACGAAGAAAAACAAGTTATTTTTACCAAAATAAACCAATTAGATTATGACCTCCTTGTGAGCAGGAACTGTTTCTTACACCTTCTTGTAGTACCAAAACTTAGCATGGTGCCTGACAAATAGTAGTAGCTTAATGAATGTTTAATGACTGACATAATTTGATTTGCTTTTCAAATCTGTATTGAATTTCAAGGCACAATTGGTCAATTAAAATATAATAGGAAATAGAATATGGATTGTACTAAAAAAACAAATCACATGAATTTCCTGGTCTAGTCTTATTTTAATGATTTAACTATTAAATACATCTAAAAATCATCATCAACATCATATATAATAAGCTCCATATAAATAAAAAGACAGGACAGACCTGTGGAGCAGTGAAATTAATAAAGTCGTTGTCACAAGATCAGATTTCAGATGCTGGCCCTGTCCCTAGTCATCTGATCACAGCAAGTAAGTGAACATCTCAGGGGAGTTTTTTTCCTCATCTTTTAGAAATGGAGATAATATTTTCTACACTACTTCTTTACAAGGTCATTGTGAGGAAAACTATTTGTAACCTATAAGTCACTACAAAGAGACAGCAGACAAAGGAGACAGAATGCTGGCCTGCGACACAAAGGGCCTGGGGTAAACATGCCCCCTCTGACACATACTAGCTGTGTGACCCCGAGTAGTTTGTGTAATATCTCAGCATATGCAGGCAATTCTCTAAGAGTATCAATTTCAGTCCAGCTGCCAATCTGCACTGGGGCGGGTAGTATCATAATCAGGAGCTGCCAAACATGAATGAATCACAGGCTTGAATCAAAAGTTCTATATAAGTGTTAGCTGCTATGATGACTATAAGATGACTGTGGATTTCTTTTGCTATATCTCCTATGCAAAAAGCATTGTGTTAAAACACTAGGTATATAAAAAGGCATCATAAATGAATGGAGTGAGAATGCTCCTTCAAATGTCTCTGTATTCTAGGTGAATGTTATGTTACATAGAATGCTGTAGCTCTATTTTGGTTTCTTTATCAGACATGTACAACCAGTACAATATCATACAAAATCACATAAAAATGTTAAGACACCGGAAACGGAAAACTCCATAGAAGTTCAATATGTTGAAACAGCTTTCTTATACCTTTGATTAATAGCAAAGGCATATAATAAGTACTTAGATATTATTCCAAGATCTTGCAAGTTTAATAAAGGACATGACAACAGCTCCACTACAGCCCTACTCTACAAACTCTCTGTGGCATGGAGATGATCCTTGAGCCTTTGATAATAAAGCCTAAACTCTGGTTCATTCTAACACTCTGGAAAGGCTTTCAGACACCTATTAGAGTAGAAAGGACAATAAAAATGGTAGATGTTTGGACAGGGTGGGGGCACTGGGGAAAGTGATGGTATATTATGTGGAGAAAAGAGATATGTTAATGAATTACTGGCTGAGCACTAAATTGGGTCAACCATTCTGGATAACAATTTACAATTTTACCCTAGAAGTCATTAAACTGTATATATCTTTAATTCTGTGATACTACTAGCTAGTATATAGTACAAGGACATGTAAGACAGAGGCAAAGGTCCAATTTATAAAAAAAAAAAACTGTATAGCAGCATTTCTTATAGGAGAAAAGAATGGAAACAAAGAGTATGCCCACTGATTTTAGTGTATGAATATAACAGAATAGTACTGTACCATAAGAAACAATGAATATGAAGAATTCTAAGCAACTTCAGAAGACCTGCATGAACTGATGTAGCTGAAAGTAAGCAGAAGAGGAAAAAATAACATGTGGATCACAATAATGTAAAGGACCACAATAACAGAGTAAAATAGTAAGAGCTTTGGAATTTTGATGAATGCAGTGTCCAGTCATGATTCCAGAAGGTTGCTGGTAAACTCCAGGTGTGGGATGAAGCATGTATTTTCAGACACGGACAATGTATTAGTTTGTTTTGTTTGACTACACTTAATTGGTAGGGGTGAAGGTTTTATTTGAGAGAGAAGTCAGTCATTAGGAAATGACATTGATATAAAAAAAGAGGATAAAAACATTTTTTTAAAAAGGTCTGTGAGAAAAATCAACTGAAGATCAGCCTAAGTTTGAAGAAGCTTTTTGGCAAAGAAGGAGTTGGCCAAAATCTGATGTAAATTTTTAGCCAAAGTAACTCATGAAGACCATGAAACTAATGCAATTTCCATCAATGAAGAAGTGCCTTGACAAATAAAATCACAGCTTCTTGAAATATGACAATAACTATACAGAAGACACAAAATGTACTTGGAATCAGAAAATCAAGTCTCAACTCTAACACTTTTAGCTATGTGGCCTTAAGAAATGCTCCTCATCTTTAAGGATCAGTTTCCCACAGTGGAAAAATAGGAATAAAGATACTTCTACTTACCTTAGAGGACTAGCCACACACACACACACACACACACACACACACACACACACACACACACACACACACACACACCCCTAAGATATTATTCTATTATTCTTATAGTTTATTGTGAAAAAATTGTTGTTACCCAGAAGTGTCATGTTCTTGCTCTGCCTGGACCATGTTCCTCAAACTAGCATCAGCCAGGGCCTGTGTAAAGTGCGTATATGGTGCCATGAAGCAGTAATGATAAAGGCCAGGACGCAAGCTAGAAGAACCCAAACGCTGGGCTTTTCCTTGAGATTTGCTGGGTTTGGAAGATAAGCCATCATACTGTGATGCCAGATTTGTCCCAAATAGAGTCTTCAACAACTAAGGGAAAATAACAAAAGCCAAAATTAATACCTTCTGTAATATCCTCAAGCTTGACACCTTAAAGTCCCTCTCCCCATTCCAAAAGTATGTACATCATCCCTGAGTATATTATACCAAAGAATCATTTACCTAGTTAGTATGTCTCTTTTATAAATGGTCCAATCAAAAAAAAGACTACTCAAACCTTGAATTGAGCAGTATAACTGCAGAGTTTCCCCTTAAATCTACATGTGAATGAAAGACCTCATTCTTTCAAACAAAATTTTTATGTTATCAAGCTCTAATGCAGCCTTATTGTACCCTGCAGTGTGAGGCTCACAAAGGGAAGTGTGTAGACCATCTATTCTTAGCCCAAATCAGTTTTGTTGATTTTCTTAGGGACCTATAAACATTCATCAATCAGCAAACATTTATTAGGTGCCTACTATTAACAAGCACTGTGCTAGACACTAGAGACACAAAGACAAAAGCAAAACAATCTGTGGCTTGAAGGAGCTTATAGTTTATTGGGGAGACAACACATACAAACAGAAATCAAAGAGACACAAGGTGATTTTAGGGAGGAAGGCATTAGCAAGTAGGGGTTTTGCTAACCTCCAAACTACAGTCTCACACACAGTGTCTTTTATTCAACTTCAGTTACCCCTTAATCAATCTCCTTGAAGAGACCTTAGGATTATATGCCTTTAAAAAAATATAACACAGTCAATTCATATGAAACAAAATTGAAATCTGACATTTAACTGTCTACCCCAGGCCATCTCTTTGCCAACTGCCCTGCAACAATGTCAGGTCACTGGACTTCCAAAGATCATGGACAGAAGAAATTAATCCACTCAACTGTGGAATTCTTGTCCTGGGAAGAAGTTGTCCTAAGTGGTGAGTAAAAGCAAACTCATTTATCCTACTCTATTTAGCCAGTCCTAAACCACTGTCCTAGACCAGACAATGTTTCACATCTTATCCAAACCAGCTTCATTTCCACCATACACACATCCCACCCAGAATGCTCCTTCCGTCCTCCAAACACAAATGTTCCAACTTCTGCTATGGTTGCATTCCACTAATGAAAAAGTCCAAGCTTCTCATCCAAAAGCTTATTGGGGAGCCATATCCTTTGTACCCACCAGACAACCAATCCCCTCAGGTGGTCCCATTCCCAAACACAGTAAAACTAAAAGCAATTAAATTACAAGTCTGCTGATAAAATACTGGGTAAATACAGACTAAACTATCTTAGACATAATGGGCTCCAAACACCCCTCACTAATTCCAGTTGGTTATCCAACATAATGCTGTGTTTCCATTTATGTAATGGATATACTTCAGGAAACCACTCTAGTTTCTAAAATGCATTTGCTCTATATGTTATGTCCAATGGAGAGGAAAACCCTAAACAGTCAGATACTACTCAACCTCAACTGTTGGAAATGTCCTAGCCAGGAGGCTCCCTTTTCTCACCAGAAAAACAATCCATTTCTAATTAGACATAATGGGGTGGAACGAACAAAAGAGAGTTACAAAGTAACAAGTTCTTTCAGCTCCCCTAAAGCTAACAGTAACCAGAAGGTTGACAGCAATGAGAAGCCTAAAAGCGTGTCAGAAAAGGAAAGGATGGGGATAAAAGTAGATGATAAGAAGAAAAAATATTTTTGAAAGAATGAGAAGAAAAAGAAGTATCAACACTAGAAAAAGTACAGGGAAAAGGAGGGTAAAGTGTTAAACTAAGTGAGACTAATTCATTAACTCTCTATTAGTTAAATAACTGTGCTTATATTAGGTCCAAAATTGTCTTGTAACATTTACTCATTAATCCTACTCCTGAATTCAAATGCTAAACAGAACAAGTCTAATTTACCTTCCATTTCAAGTGAAAATATTTAAGACACTAAAGTCCATATGCCTTAAGTCTTCTCTCCACCAAGCTAAATATTACTACTTCATTCAACCCATCTACATATAGCAGAATCTTAAGGTCCTTTTTGGTATTTTGGCATTTTGGAACCCTACCTCTGGATGTTCTCAAGCTCATCCAATGTTCTTCCTAAAATGTGGCAAACAGAATCGAACATAATATGATCTGATCATGACAAAGGAAAGAAAGACTATAACTTCCCTTGTTATGGACCTGGCATCTCCTTGAAGAAATTCTAATTATCATATTAGCTTTTTTGGCTACCACATCCAAGTGCTAATTCATAATAAATATTGTCTTAAAATCCCCCAGAATTTTTTTCACACAAACTGTTATCCAACCATTCTTCTCCCATCTTATAATCACAGCATTGATTTTTTTGAAATACAGTGTAGGGTTCACTTTTAAATCTCATTTTATTAGATCCAGCACAACTATCCAGTCTGCCATGATGTTTTAGGATCCTGACTTAGTCATACAAAGAACTATGTAGCCCTTTTAGCTTTGTGTCATCTGAATATTTGATAAGCATGTACTCCAAATCAGGATACTAAAGAATAGCAAAACTGCTGGGAGGAAGTGCAGATTGCGCACTGTTCTTGAACTTAAGAAGAACTGGGGATGACCCTAGGCAAGTCACTTAAACTTTGTAATTCAGTTTCCTCATCTTTAAAATGAGGGTAGAGTGTTGATCTTAATGATATCCAAGGTTCCTTGTGTGTATATATATATAGTAACCTTGTTTATGTGTTCATGTTCTAGCAGTTTATAGATGTTTGGGGACTTAGGCAGTGTTAAGAATATCAAGTTCATGGATTTTCTTGCTAGAAGACCAACTGGCTTTGCTGTGTCCCAGACCTATAAATCATCACCATTCCTAATCAGCTACCTCCAAAACATAGGTCATTGATCTCAGATGTGAGACCAATTCTATAACAAATATCAAATATTAAGAGCCTATGTGCAAGGACTTGTTCTGGATATATAAAGATGAAAATCACCACAATCCTTATTCAACAAGCTTACAATCTAATATGATATGTATATAAGTATGATACAAAAATAGGAAGAAGGGCAAAAGAAAATCCAGGCAGTATTTCCTAGGCAAATCATAAATGGAAGGATATATTGTGGGCCTTCTGTGGGAAGTTTTTAGGAGTTATAAGGATGGGAACTGCTAGAAATAAGATGAAAAGGATATACAATTGGAAAAATAATCTATATGGGGATTCAGGTAAATTGCCATTTTAACTTGAGATGGTCATGGGAAAAAGAACAAAAGATGGTATTTGACTTAATGATTCAGAAGACAGGAAGGAATGTTAAGGTCAAAAAACACTGATGGTCACTGGAATAAAAATATAATAAGGAGAGGAAGAGAGAGAAAAGAAAGGGAGAGAGAAGGAAAGAGAAAGTAGGTAAGAGAAGAGGATAAGGGATGAAGGGGAAGGAGGAGGAGAGGGAAGATAGCATAAATGCTTCCCAGTAATTGGTAAAGGCTTATTATGATTATTAGAGCATAGACAATTAGATCACAAATGAACGTCATAAATATACACTCAATCACAGAGAAAGAACGTCAAACGGGTAGCTATTAAAGCTTAAGAAAGCAGACTGGAGTGAATGAGGGAATAGCAGTAATTAAATATCATTAACTGTTCAAAGAACACCCATCTCTGGAACAAGTAGTAAGCACTAAGGCCATAACCTTTCAAGGGGCTTATCTCTAAGTGAAGTATAATAGTTCACATTTTTTATTGAGCTTTAGGGACTGTAAATTGCTTCACATATGTTATCCCTTCTGATCTTCACAACAAACTTTATAAAAGAAATCGAAACTCAGAAAGATTATATGATTGGCCCGGGGTCACAGAGTTACTGATTGTCTGGGGCAGGATATGGACTGGGTTCTTTCAAGTACAGCCCTCTAACCACTACACCAAGCGGCATTTTTATCATGTGCCTAACAGCAGAAAATTTCCTCCTACAAACTTTAGTTTTACAACCTCACACAGCAGAAGAATTCAGAACTCATGCAGAGCAGTCCTCAAACAATCATCATTCCAACAGTAATGAAGGCAGAGGGCAAAGGAGAAATGTGGAGGTGAGAAAAGCATATAATTATTTCCTCACCTGTTGAACACAAACAGTAGCCATTGTAGGTTCTCTATTGAAACAGGACTTCAGGTATCCCAAGATTTCTTCAACACACTACAATACCCCAAAAAAAAGCATCAGATGTTATAAATAATTAATATCATCTGCTGTTCCGATATTCAGCCAGGAATCAATGGCATAATCTATTGTATTTGCATCACCCATAATGGCAAATATCACAGGCAAACTATTAGTCCCATGTCTCTTTCTGCACTGAGTAGAGTCTACTGAACAACAAGTTTCAAATATGAAATGTAGCTAGTATATTAAATTTAGAAAAATGTGAAAGAGACTAAAAAGATTAACAGTAAACTACAACAGAGAAATACCTTGTGTACAGTTAAGTTTTTAAATATCAGTTGACTGAAAGATAACAATGCTTTGATTTTAACACACAGATGGCTTTGTCATTAATTTGATTACACTATTTTTCCAACGTGTTTTCTTACCACCTGAGAAAACCAAAAAGGGAAATGAGTAAAGATAACTCCAAGGATTGTATCATAACCTAATATACTTGAACTAACTTACGTAACTGTTTGTTTTGCCTACTCATCCCACTCCACCACACCCAATCAAACAAATCAACAACTCAAAGCTGTTATCCTTCATTTTTAATTTTATGAATTCAAAAGTCAAATATTCTTTTGTCATAAAAATCCATGATCTGACTGTCCACAGATACTATCTGAACAATTGTGACTGATTAAAGACTCCCTTTTTAGGAATTCATTGTTACTTTTAAATTCAAGCAAGAGTCTTCCAATTACAACTGTTCTCACAAATAAATCTAGGACTCTTAAAACTAGTCTGTCTATTTTTAATTCCTAATCCTGCCCCTGTATGGCTGCATGACCATGAAAAAGTTGTTTAATCTTTCAATTCCTAGGCAACACTCCAAGACTCTAAGGTGTACAGAAAGTGGCAACCTGCATTCATGGAGGGAGTATTATACCAATGAAATCACAAGTCCTAATTTATCCTTTGTCTCTGTGAAGATTCTTCATAGGCACTGTTGTGAAACACTAATCACGGCATTGAGGCATCCTCTAGTACCAGGATTTAAGTATTTGGGGTTCAGATACTTATTTGAACCTTTTAAGATTAAGCTACGGTGTAGAAATGCAGTCTCAACCTCCTCTGCTAATAGAAAAAAAGTCAGGAACACATCGCAACATCCCGACAAGATAAAAAAAAAATGTAAGTAGTCTAACAATAAAAGTTTCTATATAATGAGTAACATAAGGAAAAGGGCACAACAGTGGGTTAAATTTAGAAGTCATACATCAAATATCAATTAAGCTAATTTAAATGAGCAGAAGTAATAAGATAGTAGGCACATTATTCCCTCATACTATAAAGGCAATGACTGTAGGAGTTATTGGAAGTAAGGATACTCTCTACATCTCAAAGAAAATTCTTAACCTAAAAATTAAATTTAAATCCTCTAAGACCTAAATTCTATATTGATGTGAAGTATGAATCTAGCTATGTATATTCTTGTATACATAGAGAGGAGCAGTATGTTATAACTGAAGGATGGCTAGATCTGTTCACATATGATTGACCATGTGGGAGGCATAAATTATAGGAGGAATGTCTGTTTTTTCCGATTCATTTTTTCTAATTTTTTTACTCATCTATAAGGCTGAATTTGTTACAAGAAATTTTGAAAAACATCAACTATAGAACTATGAGTATTTCAACAGAACAATTTGAAATAAGCCATGGTTCTTTAAGAAATTAACTATATACCTTGCCAATATCCTGCAGGGTGGCTAGTTCAAGAATCTGTGAAAGGACATCCAAGGCAGCCCGAAGAAAACCTCCAAACTTTTCATTGCTATTCTGAAGATCCAATGTAACCTTAGAAGGTAGGGATAATGTACTATTATTTACAGGGAAATATTAAGACTAACAAGCAACAGGGGATCAAGAAAATCTGGATTCACATCCCATCTCTTGACATACGCTGGCTGTGTGGCCCCAGGCAACTTCCTTAGCCTCTCAGTGTTCTAGGCCACTGTGTAAGGCATTAAGCTGCAGAGAAAGTGCTAACCTGCATGCTTTGGTAATGGGAGTTTTCTGTGCCAGTGACACGACATATCCAGTCCCTATTCCCTAATATTCAGAGCCCTCAAAAATATTCAGTCTCAAAAAGGAGACCTGAAGCTCTTTATATGACCCTGGACAAAGCGCTTCATTACTTTGACCCTAAGATTCATCTGTCACTTGTAAAATTAAGTTGTTAGACCAGGAGATCAAATGATATCTTAGGATCCTATCTATGACTTCCTAAAGGTCACAAAATTCTTAAATAATGGAGTTGCAACTAAAATCCATCTCTTCCCATTCTAAGTCCAATGCTGACTATATGACCTTACCTTCCCACACATAGCTGCTACATCTGTAGAGGAAAGTTTTTGATAAAGTTTATTAAATATTGAGGGGGATAGCACAGGAATGCCATTACTCTAAAGGGGCTGTTTCCACTCCCCCCCCCCTTTTTTTTAAAGAAAAAGTCTTAAAAATATGCCCTAAACAACATTCTCTAAGGAGGCTGACAAAGGCTGCAACTGATATGAAATTGTAGCCAATATTTTCTCATCCTTACAGCCAGTCATTAGTGACTTTCATGAAGTTTGGACATGCTAGGCCTTTGCTGAAACTTCCTTTTATTCACTATTGCTTCTATGGGGCTTTTTTCCCTTTGTCTTTTTAAAAATCTCATCATTTTCAAAACTGCAAAATTAAGACATTAAAAGGTTTTGCATTCAGAGTTTAAACAAAGCTCACTGTTAATCAGGTACAGGACCCAATGTGTTTTTATCCTTTTAAGATGACAAGAGGTACAAATGTAAAAAAAAATTGACAATTTTATGTCAAGTAAGAGTCAATAACGCTCTTATGACATTAATGAAAAACTTTATGACAGCTACTTAGGCATTCAAAAGACTTTTCCACTCGACAGAATCCTAATAAAGCTGTCCTCAGCGCTGATATTCTAACTTCCTTACAGACCCCAATGAACAGCAGGCCCACTGCACCTACCTAGCCACTCACCACCTGCTCCCAATATCTTAACTTCTTCATATATGCCTCACTGCTCACTAGAACAACAGGTGTGTCCATGAATTTGTATTTCTCACAGAATAGCAGGTGTGTCCATGTGATGGGATCCCAGTCACTATCTCCAGCTAGCCACTGCCCATTCCTCATATTTCTCACAGAAACAGCAGGTATATCCATGCAGTCAACCACAACCATATCCATCTAGCCTTAGACAGGACCACAACAGCCAGCCAATCAGAGAGCAGCACCACTACAATGCCCAACCAGGATTGGATCCCAAAACAATAGAAGGGACTTCCCCTAAGTTGGCACCTGTGCAGTAAGAGTAAAGAATTGACCTAGAGTAAATTTAAGACATAAAGAGGCTTATTATACTATCATTATTATACAGACATACCCCCCCAGTGGTTTTTTTGGTATGCATTGTGGGTAACTGCAAGAACAGTTCCACTGTGGCTGGGACCCCTCCCCTATTACCTAATCCCTTAACAACTCTGCCTGCCTTTTTAATATTCATAATTTCTGTTATAAAACTGCATCTTTCCCCTATAAAAATCCATCTTCCTTTCTCTGAAGTGCCTGGTTCATCTTGGAATTTAGCCCACTTCATGAGAGGAGTCAATCTCAATAAATGCCTGTATTTGGATTAGAGGTGGTCTGACTCTGAATTCTTTGAGACAGCTCCACCTCAAAACATCATGAAACCCCAAAAGGTTTTGGCATCCCTCAAAACCATAACACACATCTTCCTGTTATTAAAAAACTGGCCTCTAGATAAGTTACTATTTCCACCTTTGTAGTACAGTGATCTTGAGACCATAGGGCTTACAGTCAGTAAAGTTGCTTTCTAATCCTCATACCAGTTATTGAACTTTAAACAAGTCACCATATGTCTGCACCTCAGCTTTTTAATTGATAAAATGGTTCAATGACATGTGTTCTGTCTGCCTCACAAGACTGCTGTAAGAAGTGACCTTTGTAAAACCTAAAGCACTACTAAAATTGGAGTTATTATTATTGCCATATTAGCCTAGGGTTTCTTTGTGTAAATAAAATTAAATACAACAATAGGGTTTTCATATTTTGAACTACAAACAACCAGAAAGTCATTCACTATACCTTATAGTTAGCATGAGTAGCTTTTAGAACATCATACAACTTGAGATAAGAAGGAAGATGATAGAAACTTCCCAATGATGATGATTTACTTGTTATAGCAGGACCAGAGGGATCAGAAGACCTAGAAGCTATTAAAAATAGTGCAACATAAAGCAAAACACAAGTATAGAGTGAAATCAAACACAAAGCTTTTATTTTAACTTGCTGAGTAAACCCAAATGATAACCAGATCTTTTTGGAAGGCCAGCCTTTTGGGGAGGTAAAGGCTGGTTCCTGAAACTTTTGCCAGCAAAGTCCATGCTGGGAAGATTTCTTGTGTAGGTAGAGTAATATATGATGGGTCTTTTTTCTAAAGATAGATTTAGTTAAACATAGTATGGCATGTCACTAGAGGTGTGCAGATGAACTGTTTTAGCCTCAGTAATTCAAGAAATCATTAGCTAAGACAGAAAAGGGTAGTGATCAGCATCAGAATAAGTAATACAACCACCCACCCCAATGAAAAAACAATTAAACAAGAGAACTAAAAGAATAAAATAAGGGACACAAAATCATACACTGTCATCTAAAATTAATTTAAAAGATTAGAATTTGGACCCCACATTTCATACTTATGACAAATTTATTTACTAGGTACTTATGGTGTGCAATGCCATGTGATAGACAGTATAATTTAATTTTAGAAAACACTAACATATAAAATGTCTAATTATAAAACTGACATAAATTATGAACATAACAAATAGGGTTATTTTCCAAGACAGAATCAAACTGTAAATATATAAGGCTATGTAAAGATTTTCACTGTGTCCATGAATACGCACAATTTTTCTTGACTCATTAATCCTTTGCACAACCAGGTCATAGGGCTTTAACAACGCCTTGGTGTCTTGAAGATGAAAGTGCTGCTAAATTACTTATCTTATTTTTTATTTTATTTATAAATTATTATATAAGAGAGGCAGTGAAGTGGTACAATGGATCAAGTGCTAGTCATAGAGTCAGAAAACCCTGAGTTCAAATCAGGCCTCAGACACTAGTTGTGTGAAGCTGGGCAAGTCACTTAACTTTTTCTCCCTCTATTTCCTCAACTGTAAAATGAGAATAAAAATAATACCTATCTCTGAGGGTACTGTAAGGCTCAAATGAGATAATATTTATAAAGTGTTTACCATAGTAGCTAGCACTACAGCATTATTAGGAGCTATATGAAAACTAATTATCATTATTATCATTAAATATAAAGTTGAACTACACAAAAATATTCATTCAGGTAGACAGTTTTCCCCAAGATAATATTCATTTTTCATAAAGAAAATCTTAATAAGGTAAAGTTTAATGAATACTAGGAATAAGTGGTATAATGAACATGAAATTTACTTAAGACTCCTACTAGATTGACTAAAGAGTCCTTTAAAAAATGCTGTTGATATTTCCTAAAAACATAAATGTGAGTTTCTAATTTGAATGCTATTTAAAATTTCAATTTTCACATTTTAAATTTCCACATTGCAAATTATTATAATGAGTAACATAAAATTTTACAAGTCATATCTTGCCACCAAATACTGTCTTCCACAAACCTTTCTCCATACCTGGACTAGCTTCATTGCCTTTTTTGGGGCTCAATGGTACAGAGGTCTGCTCTCCTGGTTCTTTTTCTTTACCTTTACGACGAATTGGACTTAGAGAAGGTGGGTTGGTTAGAGAGGGTAAGGCTGCCTAAAACAGAAAAACAAAAATATTATGCCAACAGTATAATCTGTAACCAATCATTGAAAATTTTCAAAATCCAGCCTCAGACACTTAACACAAAACTAGCCATGTGACCTTAGGCAAGTCACTTAACCTCAATTGCCCTACCTTCCCCCCACCAAAAAAAAAAAAAAAAGCAAAAAAAAAAAGAAAGTTTTCAAAAATCTTAGCATTTACTTTCCAAAAAGGCTATAGACAATGACAACTTAAACATCATTTTTAAAAAAATTACAATCATTCTACTGAGCATGTTGGGAAAGACTGAACAATAAATAATTGAAGAACCTAATGAGAGGAAGAAAACAATTCTCATTCACAAATATAAAAATAATATAATTGGACTTATTTCACTATTGTTCAAGTGCAAAAGTTCTTAAAACTTGATGTGTCTTGGGCCTCTTTGGTTTTCTGGTGAAGGCATTCAATGGTGAAGAAAGTTCCATTCTCAAAATAATGTTTTTAAATGGGTAATACAAAAAAACATAGGATTATAAAGGAAATCAAAGTTAATAAATATAAAATATAAAAATCATTCTTTAAGTTTTATGAGTTCTCAAATGTCTTGAAATCTATCCATAGATCCTTTGGAAATCTGTGGACCTCAGGTTTAGGATACCCCCTAAAAAAGTTCTTATATGTACAAAAATATTTATAGCAGCTCTTTTTTACAGTGGCAAAGAAATGGATACTAAAGTAGGGGAAGGGCACTCATTAACAGGGAAATGGCTGACAAATTATGATATATGAATGTGCTAGAATACTATTTTTCTGTTAGAAATTTTGAAAGAAATGGTTTCAGAGAAATTTGGGACAATTTCTATTAACTGATGCCAAGTGAAGTGAATAGAAAAAAAAATTTATATCATAACACCCCTGTATAAGTAAACAATTTTGAAAGTCTTACAAACTATGATCGACTCAGTGATCAACCATGACTCCAGAGGCCCAGTGATGAATAGTCTTATCTATCTACCTATTGACAAAGAGGTGACAGACCAAACATGCAGAATCAAAAACACATTTTGAGACACAGTAAGTATATACATGTTGATGTGAAGGAGGGTCTGGGCAGGAAGACACAGAACAAGGAAAAGCTGTGCACAAAGGCAAGAGGAAGTCTCAGAAATATTACTGGATCATAGATGCAGAGGCGATAGAGGAAGAGTTCTCTAACTACAGGGTGCAGCAAATTCAAAAGTCAAGCAACAGCAGTGGGCTCAAACCCCAGGACTGGCACAAGACATCAATTCCAACATATAGCAGAGGAATAAGCAGGGCAAGAATCACAGCAAAGAGTTAAACTTGTAGTTCTGTCACTGAACCAAGAGTGCTTCCAAGCTGGCTGATAATGGCTGCGTTGAAAAGCCATCTAGTCTTGTGCAAATCCAAAACCATATGAAATACTTGTAGCACTTGAAGCAATGAAAGCTTGCATGTCCCTAGTATGAGCTGTTCCTGAGATAATGGAATAACACAATACTCAATACTCCAACACAGCAACAACAGGAGCAGCCCAGATCTTCCTTTCAAAAAGGCACAAAGATTGACCCTAAAATAAATCCCAAATTCTGGAAGTGGATTACAAGAATGAACAAACAAAAAAGAATCAAACCATAAAAAAGCTATTATGGCAAAAGAAATGTTCAAGACACAAACTCAGAAGAAGAGAATGATTCCAAAACAACTATAAGCAAAAAGAAAATACAGCTTGGAGAAAAAACAAAAATCAAGAATTCCTGGAAGAAATTAAGCAAGAACTAAAAAAAATAGTTTTAAATGTTTTTGTGTAAATGAAATTTAAAAAGCTATAGAAAAAATACATTAAAAAATTAGAGGGAAGAAAGGAAGATCTGGAAAGGGAATTAATGATGTGGCACAGAGATACAAAACTTTGCCCAAGCAACAAACTGTCTGAAACCAATGACTCCATGAAATAACAAGAAAGATGAAGACCAAGTGAAAATATAAAGAAAAAATTGAAGAAAATATAAGGTATCTCACAGCAAAAATAATGTGATGCAGAAAACAGATGAAGGAGAAAAAATTTAAGTCACTGGACTACCTAAAAGTCATGCCCTTTAAAAAAAGAAAAAAGGGGGGGGAGAGAGGAAGAGACAAAATCTAGATACCAGTAACAGCAATGCTACTTGCAGCTGTTGGGTGTGTAAGACCAATAACACCAGCACACAGGAGGGCTGCTAGCACCGGTTCATTGATCTGCTTTTCTAAATGAAAGCAACTTGCTAAGCAGAACCAAGATGGTGGCACAGAAGCAGGAAAACACTGCAGCTCGTACATAGCCACCTCAAATACCCATAAAATATAACTCTAAACAAATTTTAGGGCTGCAAACCTCACAAAAATACAGAAAAACACATCTCCCACTGAAGGCAATTCAGCAGGAAGGGCTCATTGCAGCACACTGGGAGCCAAAACCAGCCCAGCTTGAAACTGCAGCTTGGCCCTGGGGCGGCAAGGATGAGCCGAGCTGTAGCTGGAGCCTTCAGGAGAGTGGATCAGCAGCAGTTGTGGCAGTTTCCAGAATTATCAAGCCATAAAACACAAGGAGAAAGTGAAAGGTCAGTGAAACTCAGCTAAATTTGGGGGAGAAAAGCAGTCTGGCCAGATTGTTTCCACAGCAAGGAAGTGGCAGAAGCAGAGGCCCTATAGCTGCCTCCACGTGGCTGCTTCAGAGCTCTCAGCCTGCAGACTGCAGGGGGGCCCAAGCAATCGTTCAGAGGCTAAGTGCTCTTACGTTGAGCAGCTTGGCTCCAGATCCCAGTCTTGGGTGGTGGTCCTGGGGTGCACTGTCAGTGAGCCAAAGCTGGTGGGGGTTGCAGCAGCCTCCTAATAGCTCCAGCAGCTGCAAAAACTCCAGCGATCTGGGACAGAGCTTTCCCCTCTGGAAACAGAGTTCCACAGAGCTAAAAAGTCAAGTAATTCACTGGCAACATGAGAAGGCAAAGGAAGCAAAGTAAGAACAGCAACAGAACTGTAGAATCCTTTTTTGGGGACAAAAAGGCTCAAAGCATGGAACAGGAGGAAGACAACACAGTCAAAACTCCCATACCAAAAGCTTCCAAGGAAAGCAACTCAAAAGGGGTCAACAATCTTACTTTAATCAAACATATATATAATTTACTTGGTTCAGGGTTTTGTAAAAGTCAGCACCCTGAACTTCGGAGAAAATATAAACAGAAATTACAAACAGAAATTACAAGCAGAAATAATAGCATAAAGACCACAGACAGGGCTTCTAACCTTCTGTCTAAATATTACATATATCAAAGATTAACAGACAGATTCAGCTGTCTGGACATTAAATACATATACTTACCAGAGAGAGAAGAACCAACACCTGTGTTTTCAAAGCCAGGGGCTCTTTAATGGCTACTGAGAGTCTTATCTGGTCAAATCACACAAACACTCTTACCATGAGTGAGCGCTAAAGCAAAATGCTAACCTCTGAGTATATATACACTTGTTCAGGATTAGAAGGTATCACAACCCTACTCACGCAGGTTAATGTGAATCAAACTCATATGACCTGGGCTTCCATGTAAATTATGCAGGTCACATGGGCCTACTTATAGATGGGAAAGATCTTCCCATTAAACAAAAAATACATTAACAATACAGCACCCTATTTCGAAAAAAATCTTAAAAGCTGTCCAGATCACTTAGAATGAGACAGCAATGTAAAAATAGAATCTATTGTTCCTCTTGTGAAAAAAACTCCAAATGAAAAGTCCTAGGACCATTATAATCAAAATCCAGGGCGTCCTGTTCAAAGAAAAAACAGTGCAGGCATCCAGAAAGAAAGAATTCAATATTATTTTCTTGTGAGAATTGATGTAGGCAATGATTTCAGAGAAACCTGGGAGGACTTCTATGACTTGATGCAGACTGAAGTGTACAGAACCAGGAGAACAATTTATATAATGAAACTGTATATTCTGATGAGAATACTGATCATCTGAAATTAATCATGATAACATTTATCCAATACCTACTATATACACTGCATTAAGCACTTAAGAATAGCATCTCATTTGATCCTCACAACAACATTGGGAGGTAGGTACTATTATTACACCATTTTAGAGATGAGGAAGCTGAGGTAAAGGTTAAGAGACTTGCCAAAAGTCACAGAGATAGCAAATATCTGCATCAGGATTGGAACTAAGCAATTCCTGACTCCAGATCCAGTACTCTATCCTACTTGCTGAAACATAATACCTAGCTCCAGATAGAGAGGAAAAAAGACTTAAAGTAGAAAATAAGGTGTGTGTATATGTATACGCATATGTTTGTATTTCCCTTTCAGCACGAGGTCAATGAAAAAATCTGTTTTCCTTGACTACACATTTATAACATAGAATTTGTTTTCCTTTCTATCTGAATGGGGGTGATGGTGGAGAAGATAGAAGGTAGGTTTTTGCTGACTGATAAAAATAAAATTTAATCTTTAAAAATGCAAAAAACAAACAAACAAACCTCACTTAATACAATCTAAGAGAAATCAATTTAGCCGGTCTGAAGAAAGAAAATTTTCTAGATGCAAAAATCTTCATTTTCAATTAGTTCCTAAAACATAAACGTTGTAGACAGTTATAGATACTATCAATAACATTATGATAAATCCTAGTTCAGAATGCATGAGACTTTATATTTATAGAACAAAGTGAAATATGACCATTTAAATGGTTAATGTGATTAAAAAAAAATAGTGTGCCATTTGGAAAATCATTTCACCATCCCAAATCTCAGTTTTCCTATCTCTATCATGAGGAATTTGGATGAAAGTGTTCCTGAGGTCTTCTCTAACTCTAGCTCTATGACCCTATACACTGACCCACATTACCTCTATTCCAGGGATGTTACAAAGAGAACTTTACAAATAAAAAAGCCCCAAATAAACAGAAACTGTTTTAAATAAGAATCACAGGTTAAAAGAAGAAATTTTAAAAAATATCTTCCCCAGCTTTTCTGAAGTATGCATAGACCATGAGTATTAAACACAATTTGAATATGACTTTTTTTTTTCATTGACTTGTCTGGTTACTTTTAGCTTACAAGATTCAGTTCCAGAATCACTTGAGTTTCAGATTTTTCTCCCCTTCCTCCCCATCCCCTACCCCCACCATGGTGGCATACAATCATGTATAGGATCTGCAAACTCTTTCACATTGTACAATAGTCTGGTTGTATAGGTGTTGTAGCCAATGGAGTGAACAATGAGAAAAGAAAAACAAAAACCAAACACAGAAAAGAATGACAGCAAGTATTGCTTCAGTCTCCATTTAAACTCTGGTTTTTCTGGATCTTTCTCTGAATGTAAACATCTCCTTCCATCCTGAGACTTGTAGAGTTGTCTTTTAACTCTGCACTGCTGAGAAGAGTCCAGTTTTTCAAAGTTGGTTGTCACACCATATGATGTATCTGTGACTGTGTACAGATTTTTCCTGGTTCTGCTCTTCTCACTTAGCATCAATTCGTATAAGCCTCTCCAGGCAATTATGAAGTCCATCTCCTTCCCATTTCTTATAGCACAATAATATTCCATCACATTCATATACCATAACTTGTTCAGCCATTCCCCAATTTATGGGCATCCCTTAAATTTCCAGTTTTTTGCCACCACAAAGAGAGCTGCAATAAATATTTTTGTACATATGGGTCTTCCTCCCACTTCTATGATCTCTTTAGGATATGAAGTAATACCACCCAGAAGTGGTATTACTGGGTTAATTATTTATAACCCTTTGGGCATAGTTCCAGATTGCCCTCCAGAATGGTTGTATCATAGGACTTTTTTGATATGTTGCTTAATTTTATTGAATTCACTTTTTTCTTCTTTGTTATAAGGAATGGACCAATGATAGAGGTTGGGAAAAAGGATACAATGGAAAATTTAGGTGATGTAAAAACCAAATAAATCAACTGAAAACTTATTTTTTTAAATTGTGGGAACTTTTTTCGTCTTGGTAGAGACACAGAGGTCTGTAGGTAGAGAATGTTGACAATGTTTTTCATACTCAGTTGCTAAGACAGTGATGCTTAAAAATTTTTACAAAGGAAGATTAGATAGGGAGAAGGAAAAGTATATACAAGGAAATGACCATAGTATTAAATATAAAAGTCATCAATGAAGTTTAAAAATAAGACATAATTTTAGGAAGTGTACTTAAATTTAACACTTTATCAAATTAATTTCTGATTTAGTATATTTAAAATAGTATCAAAAATCTAGAGCTGGAAGGAAGCTTAAAGTTTATGAATAGTCTAATTGCTTTGTTTTATCTATGAGGAAAGTGAGGACCAGAGAGGCAAGGTAACTGATCCAAGGTTACATACAAAGTAAGTGACAAATCCGGGGTTTGAACTGATCTCAAACCCTCAATTTTTCCCAATGTACAACACTGGGAAAGAAGGAATAAACCATGTTGTCACTGGAAAACAATCAAGTCTTTACAAAATGTTACTGTATATACCTTTATTGCTGGCCCAGGAGTAACATCATCCAACACATGAGCACAGATGTTAATAGCTTTCAGCAAATGAGAAAAGAGCTGCTCTACCATTGTAACCAACATTCGGTCTCCCAAAGCTGGCCATGGCTCTTCTTGCTTCATGGCTCCTGGATTGGTTTCATCTTCCGTAGTCCATGGGCTTTTCAAAGATTTGGGGGCACTAGCTGCAAGTACATAAGCACTGTTAGTTCACAAATAAAATCCATGTTCATTGTAATATTTAAAGAAGCATTTGAATATATATTCCTTCACTTGACGGAGGGAAGGGCCAGGATTCCATGACATTTATTTAAGAGGCCCACCACTCTTCTCCTCGATTTTCCACCAGCTACACTGCTTCTGGACTTCTCTGCAACTCTCCAACATGCATTCCTTCCTTAGGAAACTCAACACTGGAAAATTTCATTGCCCTGTAACATTGAATCTGCTTGGTCCTCCCCTTTCATCAGTACTCTCTGCCCCTCTGATGGGACCCTCTGACTGGAGGGCAGGGCCAGACGCTGGATCCAAGGCCTCTGCTTAAAGTGGGGACTCAGTACTTTGTTTTATCGCCATCTCTTGCCAGCTACATTAGTTTGGAACTTAGATGGAACTCTGCATCACGCCCCTGTCCCAGACATCTCCCTGTTCTTCCCCACTCCCTTGCTTTTCAGCTTCCCTTGGGACATGGACTTCTCCTATCACATTGTAAGCTCCTTGATGGCAAGGACTGTCAGTTTTCATTTGTATTTGTATCCCCAACATTGAGCGTGGTGCCAGGCACACAGCAGGCACTTAACCTTAAATAAACAGTCATTACTAAACACTCATTATTGTGCAACTAGTATTGATCACTAGAAGAGATACAAAGACAATTAAAACAGGATACCTTCCCTGATGAAACTCAAAATCTAGCTAAGGTGATTCGGCCTATGCCAAATATAGCGCACTATACGCTAAAAAGATCACAATTATGTAACACTAATAGAGAACAAGAGAATACGGTAACAAGCTAAAACACAAAACGCTACGGAGATAAAAGGATAGAAAGACAGTGTCTGCGGAGGGTAGCTGGGGACCAGAGGAGGTTTTCTGTAGGAAAAGGCACTTAAACTGGATCGTGAAGGACACGGAAGACTTCAAAAGGCAGAGATGAAGATAGTGGAGGAGGGGAAGATATTCCAGGTTTAGGAAACAGTGTGAGCCAAAGTATGAACATGGGAATGCACGGCATGTTTATGGAGAACAGTGAATAATCCAATTCAGCTGAAACCTAACGCAAATAGAGTACAGTAGGAAGAATTAAATCTGGAAATGTAGAAAAACTGCCAATTATGTAAACCCTTGAATGCAAGACTTTAAATTTTGTAGCACTTTTAAAAAATTATATATTATTATTATTATTATTATTATTATTATTATTCATACCTGTGAGTCTATCAGTTAAGGAACTTCTGCGAAGAAAATTCTCACTATCAACCAAGACAAGCACCTGTTCTATCTGCAATCCCAGAGAGCTATCACACAGCCAATACATGTCAGAGGAAGGACTTGAACCCAAGTTTTTCTGACTCTCAAGTTGACCTTCTAACCACTATTCTACACTGGAAGTACCTATTCATGGTTAAATGTGTAGGAAAAAGGGAACAGGGTTAATTTTAAACTACTCTTGCAGAATGATTGCCATAACAAATACAAACATATAAATAAGCTTTGCAGAGATTAGAAATAAGTTTGAATAAGTTTCACTAAGGAAGCAACTTATTCCAGCATGACCTTTTAACTACTTTCTCTCATATATCCAAAAACAAAAAAAAAAAAAATAGGGCTAGGTGGCGCAGTGAACAGAGCACTGACCCTGGAGTCAGGAGGACCTGAATTCAAATCTGACACTTAACGCTTACTAGCCATGTGACCTTGGGCAAGTCACTTACCCCCACTTGCCCTGCCTTCCCCCCTCCAAAAAAAAAAAGCAAAAAAAATAATGGATAAAATTACTCTGGAGAAATTTGACTTAGATGACTTCCTAGTTTCATGGCAGAGTACCTGCAAGTAAATTCCCAGCTAAAATGATTGCATCTTGATGTGCTGACAAATCAAGGGGGAACCAGGCTGAGGACAACAGGGTGAGAACTGTTGTAGCCATTCCAACTGTACAGCTCTTCCTACACTCATCTGAGGGATTCGGGAGAGGAACCCTGAAAGCACAAATTACAGAGTCACACACAACACAACAGTATCTTCTAAAGCAGGTAAGATTTCCTTCTATTTTCAAAACAGAGAAACTCACTATAAATTTTCACATTTGTAAAAAGGGGAAAAAAAGGGAAATTAAATATTTCTATCAAACATAGCACTACAATAAAATATTTAAAAACAAAAGATTAAATTTAATTCAAAATAGAGATACTACCTATGTCTTTATGGAAAATATTGTACCTTTTATCTTGTCACAATTTTTAAAGTACCAAATTTTACTCCTGTGATATTACCACTTGAAATAAACAATTATATTAACCAAATAAAGTCAAGTTTAATAACAAAGCAATTGGTCATTTCATGTAAAACTTATGAACAGGAGGTGATAAAATACAATCCTACAAAAACTAAATACATAGCTTTATATTTCAGTAAGCAAAATATATAACTACAAATTTAACATAAAAGTCCTCCCTGACCCAAGTGACTTGATATAATATGAATACTAACTGCTAAAAACCATGAAAGGTTTAAATGATCTTAAAGCTATTAGGTACCTATAGTGAAGGAAATAAATTGTTAAATAAATGACTAATAGAGTCGAAGCATTTCCTACATTAGATATCTGAAGCTAAATAATGCTTACCATAATTCAGATTTAAACACTTTTAATTTGCATGCATGAGAACATAAATTCCCCCAATAATCTCTCATTACAGCTTGAAATATAGCCTTTAATATCTTGGTTCAGAAATTCAAGCCCAAGGTCTGGTAAGAACAACTGGGCTGAAAAGATTTCATTCAGGTATAGGGGAGGCAAGAGAATGTTCATCCAAATTGAGACCTTGCAAAGAGCAAAGATTATCAGCACTAAGTTGGCCACTGAGTCATTCATTTTGAGGGGGGATTCACTTTCAAAGTTGTTGAGATGTGATTTGCAGCAGCAAGAATATTCAAACCAACAAAAGAATGGATTATTACAGTATTATGGTTTACACTGAACCTCTTTCAATTAGAAAAGTCACAACAGAGAGAAATGATCCCTCAAATCCAACCTGTAAATCATATCTTCAAGTCCATGAAAGAATAAACCTGAGAATCATACATGAGAGAAGTGTACACACCCACCCACATTCACACAGAATAATTTTATATTCTAAAATATCCTTAAAAATACCTTTAAAATTTACTAAGTAGGGTGACTATTATCCTCATTTTAAAGATGAGAAAACTGAGTAGGACTCAGAAGTTAACTGGCCTCCCCATGATTTGTTAAGTATCAGAGCCACTATTGAACCCAGCTCTTCTGACTCTAAGACCATTGCTCTTTCACTACATAAAGAATATGCCTCAAGCGTATGTCAGAAAAATAGCTACTGATCTTCAAACTAACTGCATCTTTGTCAAAGATCTATCTAGGTGGTTTTCAACAGTTCATTTCAGACAGGTAGATTTTTTTAAAATTTCAAACGGGTTGCAGACTTAACAGCAAACAAACGATGGACACCAACATCTAAGTGAAAAATCTACTTCTTTTGTAAGCATGAAATCTAGTAGCCTGTAGAAGGAAGGAAGACACATACCCACAGTGCCATCCTAGACTCCAAATGCAGACTGGGAAGGCAGTAGAAAGAAGACACAAAGCTTCACAGCAACCAAACTGGAAAACAAGGAAGAGAAAACATCAGTCAAAGCCATGGCTAGAGAACTGTGCTCATTACAAAATAAGAAACAAACTTTTCTTTCACTTTTTCTTCACAAAAATCCTGAGATGCAATGAAAATTACAGAGATATGAAGAATGCCCATCACCAAGAATTATTTTTGCCTTACTACGCATACTTATTTTGGAAGCAAAAGCTGTTAAACAGAACTATTTTTCCAAATGAAGTCAATTATCATTCAAGTAAAGAGATACAAAAAAATGGTACAAATGAAGAAAAGCCAAGAAATATATACTGGAAAATATACTGGAAAAATTGTTCTCAATTTGTTTGCAAATCTATGTACCTAACTGCCGATGAATAACAGTTTAACACAATAGTACTAGCTTGAAACAGCATGCCATTTGAATTTTCAAAGGGCTCATTTAGTCTTTAGAGAAACTCTGAGAAGCATGAACAAGTGGCAGCTTCACTATAATGCACTGGACATTACATATGGAGGGAGAAGAGCCAGGCTTGAATCACAGCCCTGCCATGCATTTACTATGCTGCCTGAAGCAAATTACTTCACCCTCAAACACTTCAGGGGTCTCATCTATAAAATGGAGGTCTTATCCTCAATTATGTCTAAGGCCCCTCTAAGCCCTAAAGAGAGAAACTGAAGACCAGAGGGGTGAAGCACTTTGCCTAACATCTCAGTGCTAGTTAACAGCAGATGTTTATGTTAAAATCCAGGTGTCCTTTCTTCACTTGGAGCATGACTCTCTCCTTAAATAATGGAGCACTAAAATGAAACCCTGAAGGCTAATCAGCTTTCCTCTCCTTGCCAGTCCACACTACATAACTTCACACAACATTAGCAAATCATGCGAAGTTCCAGGCTCATAGACCCATTTTAAGATTTTCTAGTTCAAGGGGCAGCTGGGTGGCACAGGGAGTAGAGCACTGAGCCTGGAGTCAGGAGCATCTGAGTTCAAATCAAGCCTCAGACACTTAACACTTATTAGCTGTGTGACCTTGGGCAAGTCACTTAACCCCAATTGCCCTGCCTTCTCCCTTCAAAAAGCAAAAAAAAAAGAGATTTTCTAGTTCACACATGAAAAAATGGAGAAGTCTACTCAAATGATTACAACTAGCTCCAAGACTTTATAGGTAGGAAGGGTAATATCAATCCCATTTGACAGACAAGCAAACTGAGGCCCAGAAAAGTTATAAAAAATGTGCAATTCTATATGACAAAGTCAAAATTACACTAAGTGACAACAAAATTCTGTTCAAACTGAAGTCAACAGGGGGCGGCTAGGTGACAAAGTGAATAGAGCACTGGCCCTGGAGTCAGGAGGACCTGAGTTCAAATGTAGACTCAGATACTTAACACAAAAACTAGCTATGTGACCTTGGGCAAGTCACTTAACCCCAACTGCCCTCCAAAAAGCCAAAAAAAAACCTAATTGACGTCAACATCACATGGATATCAAAGCTAAAGAATACATTTCCCTCTCTTCTATTATTACCTGAAAATGCTGAAACAATGCGCATTATAAAGTGGAAAAGTTCTTTGGGTGTTTGTTGCAAAATATATCTTGGATTAAAAAAAAATGTGTTAAAAAAATAAAATCCAGTTCTTACTGAATCTAAGTAGAGATCAAATTTGACAAGAATGTACTTAAGCAGGGTAGGTCAATACGAACTTGAAAAGAAGCTGTGACATCAACAAATTAATAGTAAACAGTGACCTCTACAAGATGCTACAAATTACATTAATGTATTATGGTTGAACAAAGAAAAACACTTACTGTAAGTGCCCTTGTAGTTGATGTTGAAAGTGCATGGGAAACTGCTGCAATAACTCTAGAAAGGTTATTTTCCATTGTCACATCAGTTATGTTTGGTAATAAGTTATAGCCTCTGTATATTCTAAAAAATAAAAAACCAAAATTTAAAAATGCTGATAAGTTAAAATTATAAACGCACTCTGAGAATGGCATTTATGATTCAGGGATATTGGTGGCTCCTATTAGTCTAGTCTGCAAATGGTTAATTTAACTACAAAAATATCTGAACAATTACATGGTATTGGGACCACAATAACATGGCAGGTGTCTAATGTCCCTTGTTAGAAAGCTGTCAGCTAAGTTCCAAACATTCAGGCAAAGCCCACAATTATAGGAAATATTCAATAATGATACATTTGCATTTTTCTTATTTTTATATGGCAAATTATACTTAGAAGGCTTTATACCCTTCCTCTCATTAGGCCCTCACAATAACAACCTTATTAGGAAGACAGGACAAATATTATTATCCACATTTATAAATGAAGCATATGACTTGCCAAATATCAGAAAATTAAAGAATGTCAATGTCTACACCAGAAGTCAGATTTTACCATCCATCCACTAGTCTTTACACTATTACTATACTGAATCCATAGAGTAAACTAAAGTAAACAGGAAAAAGTTAAAGTTCTACATCAAACTTTTAGAAATTACAGAAGAGAAAAAATGGCTCACTTCTACTGACAAGGGTTTCTCTATATTCAGCTAAACTAATCCTGAGGAAACATCTATAACTGGGACCACATGCAAAGCATTTACAACTTGATACAACTTAACAGTTTCCTCTCTATGAAAATGACTTTAAGAAGTCTGATAATGAGGAAACAAGGAGGTATTAAGGAGATTAGAATCTCAAGTTTAAAAAAAATAACACTATCAGCTGATAGCTCAAGTTTAATTACACAAAAGTATTTCACTTTATAACCTGATATTTAAGAAGAACAATTATATTCTAAATCTGTCAAACAGTTCTACTGGAAAATCATAAAAACTTTGACGTTTCCTTCTGATTTCACAAGATTATTTATATTAATTTATGTATTTATAATGTATATATTATTTATGTTTAATATGTTTTCTTCTGACAAGAATATACATTTAAGAAAAACAAGTTGTAAAAAATGAGAAAAATGCAACTGACTTCAAAGAAAGTTATCTTTAAATAAAACACTGACAGCAAAGAAATTTTTGTACAAGTTTTTTAACTTAGTATTTTAAATAAGAATAGAAGATATTTAAGAATAATGCCTGTCACTACATTTGACAAAGGTTTTATTCAATTAAGAGAGAAATACAAGTAACTGCTTAAGAATGCAGGTCATTTACTAGTCACTTTTTTAAAAAACCTACTGCTTGGTAGCAGGCCATTATGTTAGAGGAATAAAATATAACTTTTAAAGAGCAGAGGTTTAAAAAATAATATACACACACCCTCATGTAAGCTTTCTTTGAAAAAAAATCATGCTTTTGAACAGAAATATGAAACTTCATAAAAATCATTACTCTGCAATCTTAAGTTACAGCTTATCCCAAGTATATCTGCACAAGAAGCTGATAACAAAATGGACACAATAAAAAAAAGCTTAAGAAGTGTATGAGGGACAAAGACTCTGGAGCCAAGCAAAGCCCTGCACTTCAAGGGTAAGTCAAAATGAGTGCGAATAATTAGAAGTCCTAGGTGTATCTTTTGGCCATATAAGTTCTAAGTCTGAGACTTCTTTCCTTTTAAATCTGTATATATTTACAAGAAACTGTGTCCCAGACCTTTGAGAGATTGCCAAGTTTCAATCCTTACTATACTTTTTTCTGAAATACACCTCTGAAAAAACTAATGGAGCTAATTGGTTAATACATCTGTTTGAAATTTTGAATAACTGCTGACTTCTCAAGCAAAAAACCAAATCCTACTAGGTCTATCCTCTAAATAAGTAGATGATCCTGAATAATGATGAAAACATCCACACTGCTGGTGCCAACAGAGCAAGCATAAAAAGGTAAAATGCTGTGAACTCTTCTGCCAATGAGTACAAAGAGACTAGACCCAAGAAGGAAACAGAAATAGAGGACATTTTGTGGAAATGCTTAGTACAAAATGGAGTAACTTTGGTAAACAGGTAACAAGAATGTATTCCCATAAACTATTTAGTATATATCACAAACACTTTATTCTATATGAGGCAATGGGATGCCCAGAAATGATCAGAGACTTTGAATCAGAAGGCTTATGGTTCTCAAGTCTAATATTGCCTGGGTAATTTCAGGTAAGCCATTAACCTCTCAATGTCCATTTCCTCACCTGTAAAATGAGGGGCCCCTACCAGCTCCAAATCTGTGCTAAAAATAACAGGAATAATAGCTTACATACCACTTTTACGTTTATAAAATTGTTTCTTTACATGTTATTTCAGTTCAGTCTCACAACACTATGAGGTAGGTGTTGTTACCATCTCATTTCATAGGTAAGGAAAATGAGACCAAGAGGTTAAATGATTGGTTCTAGGTCACATAACTACTAATTATCTGAGGAAGGATTCAAATCCAGAACTCTACCCACCTAGCTGCCCCTATGATACAAAACATAAATCTGTAGGTTATGACTACCATTTCAACAGAGTTATGGGGACCTTTTTTTTTTTTTTTGTCAAATCACATATTTTTATATTTGGAAAGAATCTCTGAGGTCATCTAGTCCAAACTCTAACCTACTCTGATCAGGAACCATTTCTATATCCATCTTCTATTTCAAGATCCCCAGAGGTTTTAAATTTATCAGGTACAGAGTCATCCAGTTCCACTCTAGAATATCTCAAATAGTTACAAGAGTTTCTCATACAAAGAGCTTAACTACTAACGGGGCAACAGAATCCAAAAAAGGTAAAAAGTCTACTAATTTTGGCAGCTAGATGGTGCAGTGAATAGAGCACCAGTCCTGGAGTCAGGAGGACCTGAGTTCAAATCCAGCCTCAGACATTTAATACTTTTTAGCCGTGTGACTTCAGGCAAGTCACTTACCTCCAACTGCCCTTCCCTCTGCCCTCCAAAAAGCAAAAAAAGAAATTTATTAAAAGTTTACTAATTTAACCACTCAGGCTCCATAAGAAGAATCCAAAAGAATAGCTCACATTTATATAATGCCTTATACCTTAATGTAAGTACTATTATCCCCATTTTAAAGGTAATGAAAAAAAGGTACAAAGTAAGAGGCAAGCTCAAAAACCACACAAAAATCACTGAGCTGTAAAGCAGGACCCAAGCCCAAGTTGTCTGACTCCAAATCTGGAACTCTTTTCATGCTGCCTTTCAAATCAGAGTCTTTCTCTTCCTAAAATTATCTTCATTTAAAATACTTTAAATAAACATCCACTAAGGGTTGGTATACCACAGACAAAACAAATGTCAAATACCATACCTTGTGATGGTGCTAACTGAAAAGTGAGAGGGAGGCTGAGTCTCATGCATTAGAAGTTTCAGGTAGACACTGCTTTGGTCCCTTGCTACAGCCACAACTGGATCAGTCTGTCCTTGGTCACAATTATAAAACAGCCTTGGAACAAGCCTTGAATATAAAAAGGAAATGAAAAATCATGAAAACAACAAAACCATTCATTAAATAAAATCTACATTAATACTGTCTGTATCAAGACCACCTATGAGCTCATGCATACATAGTTGACTATGAGCTTAAAGATTTTGTGCATCAAAAGACTTCTTAAGCAGATTGAAAATTTAAAAACAAATTAATACAATAACGTATTTTATAAAAACTGGTAGGGCTTCCTAAAGCTCTACCAAGTATCCTCTGTCTACCACAGATTCCATTCTTATAGACAAGCCACAGGATTGCATGTTATTGTCTTATGAGGTTAGTTTTTGTGATCCCCTGTGCATTTCTGTCCCAAACCAGAATAAAACCTCTGTTCAATAAGGGGAGAGAAAATGCCTTAACTGTTTATCTCAACAATAGCCAAGCACTATTTTCTGCAGACAGAAAATAAGTGTTTGATTAGTTAATATAATCATTTATAAATCATCAACAGACAGTTCCCTCTCATTTCCACAGCCTCCTTTCTCTGTGCCTCTGGTAACAAACTTTCTCACATATGGAATGATCACCCTCTTATCAGCTTTTGAATTACTAAGCATCTTTCTAGGTCACCATCTCTAACTCAAATGAGGGTTCCTTCATGAAAATTTCTCTGATCCTTAGAGCTAAAACAGCTTCTTCCTCAACTAACATCACTGTACTTATACTCCTTTTCTACACTTAACACATTCTAACAAGTATAGTATTTATGTACGTTTTATACCTTACTTGATTCCATGAGTAGTAGCCACCACTGAGGGCATCCTTCCTGCCTCCTTGTGCTTGCTACCAACCATACCCCCAGGGTCATCTTACCTACTGACACAACATATGGATCTGCTATTTGTCTCATAAATGTACTCTTGGGATTTTAGGTGGTTTAGTCCACTCTAAAGTCAAACTTTCTTTACATATACGGTCTCCATCAATTAGAATATAAGAAGTTCCTTGAGAGTAGGGACTGTCTCTCACATTTCCTCTATGCATTTCTAGCACTTAGTAGAGTGTTTGGCATACAGTAAATGGTCATTTATTCATTATTTCATTTATACATTTAATGATAGCAAAATTAATATTAATTGTACTCACCCTTAGTTTGTATAACATATAACAATGCAATTAAGGATGGCAGAGAGTGATGAATTGATACAATCATTCTGGAAAACAGTTTCAAATTATGCAAATAAAGTGATTAGAATGCCCATAAACTTAGACCAAAGATTCCACTGCTGGGCACATACCACAAGGAAGTCACTGACAAAAAGAAAGGCTTGATATACACCAAAATATTTATACCTCTACTTTCCATGGAAGCAAAGAATTTCGGGCAGAGAAGGGGGTGGGGAAGCAGATGTTTAGCAGTCAGGAAGGATAAACAAACTGTGTGGCACAAGTCAAGTTCTTCATCAATCCTGTCTGTTGTACATATTGTTACCAAATTAATTTTTTGTAAGAGCATCCTGGACTATTAGTGACTCCTCTAACTCAATCAACTCCACTGATTTCCTATTGCCTCTAGAAAAAAAATAAGAATTCCTCTGACTAGGAACCTGGTCCCAGACTCTTTCTACCTTCACTGAACATTACTTCCACTTTCTACAAACACAGCTAGCCCAATTTTGCCTATCTGTTCCTGACACACAACAGTCCATAATCCATGAATACCTTTGTACAAGCCACTGCTCATGTCTGGAATACACTACATCTTTACAATCATCCCATATGCCCCTCTCTTCCTTAAAATACAGCCTAAGCTCTCTCTTCTGAACAAAACCCTTCCTGACCCCCTTAAAGGCCCTCCCAAAACTATCTCATGATTAAGTACTTTGTATATTCTTCTATTTATTATTGTTATATTCAATATATTTTTAAAATACGTTTTTATTACTATCTTTTGTTTATACACTGCCTACTCTATCTCACTTCCATTCTCCTAAAGAGTAATTTCTATTTTTTTGAGTCATTTCTTATAGCAAAGAATTTTTTGAAAAAGAAAAAGAGGGAGAGGGAAAAAAAATCAGAAAAAATTAATGAATATCTAGGAAAAATCTACAATATATGCAATGTTCCGAATAAGTAGACCACTCTCCCTCTCTCTTCTTTAGGGATAAGTGTTTTCTTTTGAATTTTAAAACAATTTAAGTTCAACTGTTTTATAATTCAATTGTCTTGTGATTACTGTTCTTTCCATTACATACGTGTAATCACTAAATATATTGTTTTCTTGGCTCTAATTCCTTTTTCATTATATACTCATCATATCTGAAATTTCTTACATGGGAGGAACATTCTATTCCATTCATGGGCCACAAGTTTGGCTGTTTCTAAATCAGTGAACATCCACTACATTTCTGGTACTTTGTTACAAAAAAAAAAAAAAGCACTACTCTAAATATTTTGGTATATATCAAATCTCTTGTGACCAATGACATCCTTGGGGCATATGTCTAGTAGCAAAATCTCTGGGTCAAAACATATGGATACTGTAGTGACTTCATTTGCATACTCTCAAACTGTTTCCACAGCTCCATCAATAATACATTAATGCAAAAAAAAAAATACATTAATGCGTCTATTTTCACACAGCCTTCACTGATATCATCTGGTTACTTTGCAAATTTCCTGACTATGAGGTAAAGTCACAAGTTGTTTTGATTTACATTACTTTTATAGGGGGCAACAAGGATAGAGAAGATAGCAAAAGATAAAATGAATAATTTTGATAATATACAATTAAAAGGTTTTTGCAAAATATATTTATATTTTCCAGCAAGTTTCTTTGATAAAGATCTCATTTCCAGATACACAGGGAACTGAATGAAATTTATAAATATCATTCTCCAGTCAATAAGTGGTCAAAGGATATGACTGGGCAGTTTTTAGAAAAAGAAATCCAATGCTATCAATTATTAAATTGGTATGTATTAAAATGTCAATATTTTAATATTTTAAAATTTAAAAAATATATTTGGAGCATATTAAAAAATGCTCCAAATGACTGATAAACAGAGAAATGCATATGGAAACAATACCAAGGACCTGCCTCAAACCCTTCAGACTGGCAAAACCAGAAAATGACAAATGACAGAAAGGTTAGAGGAAAATAAGTACACTGTTGGCAGAGCTGAGAACTGGTCTAGTTATTCTAGAAAGCAATTTGATATGAGAACTGTCTACACTTCAAAGCTCCTTGTGCAACAGCAAAGAACTGAAAACTGAAGGAGTATGCACTGATTACAGAACGACTGAACAAATTATGATACATAAATCTGATGGAATGCTATTGTGCAACAGTATAAAATGAAGAAGTTGATAGACCAGAGAAACCTGGGAAGACTTGTATTAATTAATGCAGAGTAAGATGAGTAGAACCAGGAGAACAATGTGTACAGTAACAACAGTGTTATAAAGACAACTCTGAAAAACTTAAGAACTCATGACACATCCTAACAATCTCCTAACAGAGAGGTAATGGACCAGAGGCAGAGCTAGAAGAGTGTGCGAGTGTGTGAGTGTGTGAGTGTCAGTGCATGCGTACATGTGCATGCGTGTGTGTGTGTATGTATGTAGGGCCAATTCAGAAATCTGTTTTGCTTGCCTATGGATTATTTGCCACAAGCACTGTTGTGTGGTTATTTTTTTTTTCTCAAATGAAAAGAGGGACGGTGGGAAGGAGAGAAGATACAGTTTCATTAACTGAAAAAATAAAGGTTTAAAAAACCCCGCAGTATTATGAAATTGTAAAGAGCAAGCTTGGCCCAAAAGAACAGATATGAGAAGACACATTCATTCCCCTCACTCTTTTATATAAATAAAGATCTTGGTGGGAGGGGGGGGCAGTACACCAAGATGGCCAAGTAGGAAATTGCGTGAGCTCCCACACCAACCACCACCAATACCTGCAAAATATGACTCTAAACAAATTTTAGAGCTACTGAACCCAAAAAGTGACAGAAAGAGACAAATCTCCCACTGAAGGCAGCCAGGCAGGCCAACAAGAAGGGAGCCAAGCACAGTCCTCTGTGAGCCACATGGGCCAGGACCCAGGGCAGCCCTGACCAGCAGCCCAAACAGGCTGGAGGAGACTTCAAGAGAGTGAATCAACAGCAGCTGTGGTGGTTTCTAGACTTCTCAAATCATAAATGGCAAAGCAAAAGTAAAAGGTCAGTGGGGAACTGTATTCAAACTGGATGATGGAAGAGGGTGGTCTGGCCTCTGCCCCCCGGGCGAGAGGTGGCACAGGTGCAGTGACTGCAGCTACTCATGAGTGGCTACCTCTGGAGCTCCTAGCCTGCAAATCATAGGGGAACCAAGTGACCATTCAGAGGGTAATCACTCTTGCTTTAACCTGCTTGGATCTGAGTCGCTGTCTTAGATGGTGGTCCTGAGGTGAGATACGCCAGTATGACAGAGTTTGTGGTAGCTGTAGAGAGGCTGCCCTCCTCAGACCTCTGACAACATCTGTGAAAACTCCAGCAATTTGGGAAAAAGCTCTGTCTATTCTAGAAGCAGAGTTCTACCATGGCAAAGAGCTCAAAACTCAGCTAATTGGCTGGTAAGATGAGCAATTGGAGGAAGCACAATCAAACCACAGATTCCTTTTTGGGGGACAAAAAGGATCAAAACATGGAACCAGAAGAAGACCACAAAGTCAAAACTCCTGCATCAAAAGATTCCAAGAAAAATACGGACTGGTTACAGGCCATGGAGAAGCTCAAAAACGATTTTGAAAATCAAGTAAGAGAAATAGAGGAAAAATTGGGAAGAGAAATAAGAATGATGCAAGAAAATTATAAAAAGCAGGTCAACTACCTGACTGAAGAAAATAACACCTTAAAAAATAAATTAAGTCAAATGGCAAAAGAGGACCAAAAAGCCTTAAGAAGGCTTAAAAAAGAAGAATGCCTTAAAAAAGTCAAAATGGCCAGATGGAAAAGGAATTTCAAAAGCTCACTGAAGAGAATAATTGCTTCAGAATTATAGTGGAGCAAATGGAAGCTAATGACTTTATGAAAATTAAGATACTATGAAACAGATCCAAACAAATGACAAAATAGAAGGCAATGTGAAATATCTCACTGGAAAAACCACTGACCTGGAAAACAGATCCAGGAGAGATAATTTTAAAATTACTGGACTACCTGAAAGCCATGATCAAAAAAAGAGCCTACAAATCATCCTTCAAGAAATTCTCAAGGAAAATTGCTCTGATATTCTAGAACCAGAGAACAAAATAGAAATTGAAAGAATTCACTGATCAACTCTTGAAAAAGATCCCAAAAAGAAAACTCCCAGGAATATCATAGCCAGATGTCAGAACTCCCAGGTCAAAGAGAAAATATTACAAGCTGTCAAGAAGAAACAATTTGAGTATTGTAGAAAAACAAGCAGGATAACATAAGATCTAGCAGCTTCTACATTAAGGGATTGAAGGGCCTGGAATATGATATTCTGAAGGTCAAAGGAGTAGGATTAAAATCAAGAATCACCTACCCAGCAAAACTGAGTATAATGCTTCAGGGAAAAATATGAAAATGAAAATATTTAATGAAATAGAGGACTTTTAAGTATTCTTGATGAAAAAAACAGAGCTGAACAGAAAATTTGACTTTGAAATACAAGAAATAAAGACCATATAACATTTCATCGAACATCATATTTTTTTTCAATTTGTTGATCAACTAAACTCAATTTTTTTTCCTCTTTTTTAAAAAATTCTTTGTTAAAAATGATGGCTCACTGGAAGGGGATAGTTAAGGAGAAATCTAGATGATATAAAAATAAAAGACATCAGTAAAGATACATATTTTTTTAAAAGGGAATGGTACTGAATGAATAGAAAAACAAATACATGAAGGGTATTTATCACCTAGCTATAGAAGTGGCAATTTCTTCCTAAACATTGTTAGTAAAAAGCAAGGGACTTGTGACAGGTTTTCAGTCCCCTCCAGTCCAACCATCAGAGCAATATAATATTGAAATAATTTTTCCTAAACATAGACCTAGTTATCATTCTACTAAAAAAACTTCAGTATTTCCTATTGCCTACCAAGTCTCTGACAGTCAAAAACATCTACAACCCACCAAAAAACTACTCTTTAAACTTCATTACATGTTATTCCCTTTCACACACCCTGTACTACATTCAAACCAAACTAAGCTACCCTCCATTCATTCATACATATTCTATAAACACATTCCATGCCTTGATGATATTATTCCTCTAACCCAGGGGTTCTTAACCTAGATTCAATTAACTAATTTTAAAAATCTTTTAATAACCATACTTCTATACAAATGGTATCTTGTAATCCTGCATATTTTATTTCTTCAGTTAAAAAGATATTCTGAGAAGAAGCTCATTGGTTTCAACAGACTGTCAAAAAGGTGCATGATACAAAAATGGTTAAGAAACCCTGCTTTAAGCTGAAAATTCTTCCCTCCCTTTCTTCACTTGAATTTCTACCATTTAAAATACAATAAAAATATCATGACTTCTACAATGCCTTTCTGATCTAAAGCAATTCATTGCTCAGTAGGTTCTCCTCCTAAATCGTTTACCTCCCCTACCACTGAACACAGCAGTCTAGACTCAGTTTAGACATCGTTTTTTGGTGTGCGGCTGGAACTTCATTAGGCTAAGGAGCTTCTTTACATAGAAATTCCTCCTACAGATGCAAATCAGAAACTTGTTGGCAACTTAAAATTTTACAGGCTTTGCTCAGATCCCTGATCACCTGTCAATGAGATAGTTTCTCATGTTTTTTCATATACCTAGTACCATCCTAAAATTACCTAGCAGTCTTATTTTTAAAAATAAAAATTTAAAAACACACAACAAATACAAACACAATACAAATGCAAATAAAAAATGTGTGGTATATGTAAGACACTATGCTAGAAACAGGAAAATAATGAAAGTCTTGACCTGAAGGAACTAACAATATAATGGGGAGGATATATCATCTAGAAAAAGAAATATGTTAAAAGAAAGAAACATAAGAAAAAAGAAGAATTCAAACAAAGTTCTTGAGGAAAACTAGAAGACAGTGAGGCCATTTTCAGTTGACGGATCTTGGAAAAGAATATGGAGAACACAGCACACTAAATAGCTTTGCAGGAAGAGAAAGCTACTAACAGGCAGAGATTAAGAAAGAGTAGTTCTAAGCATGAAGAACAATTCCTCCCACTCCCATCCCCACTTCCAAATGTATGAAAACGGGAAAGGATCAGATAAGATGATTTAGAAAACAGCAATCCAATTTTATTGGAAAAGAGTACAAAAGGGGAGTAGTATGAGATCAAGTTACAAAAGCTGGTAACAAAAGCAGGCTGAAACAGACAATGTAGGGCCTTGAATACCAGGCTAAGGAGCATGGATTGTTTTTTCCTCTAGAAAATGGGGAGCCACTGAGGGTTTTTGAGCAGAGGAGTGACATAGTTCAAAGCTATGCACTGAAAAGATAATTTTGGAAGCTGTTAATATGTTGGAGTAGAGAAAGATAAGACTGGGCACACATTACCAACAAAGTAACCAATGGGGTTTTTAATGTATTCCTAAAAATTACTCAAGATCACTATCTAAACTAGATGGATAAGTAGTTCTGCCCAAAGAAGAGCCTCTGTATGGTCCACAGATGATCATCTGTTCCCCTGAATACAACTTTTAAGTTCGTTTTTAATCATGCGCCCATCTGTGAAGTTCATACCTGATTAATGAAGACGCAGCAACGTGTCTCACCCGAGGATCTTCATCTCCAAGTAAGTAGATGACAACATTATTGAGCACTCGATCCTGCAGTTTTAAAAGCTTTAGGGAAAGGATGAGAAAAATTAAGCAATAATCATACTTCACAGTTATGGAGCATCTTCAAGATTTACAAAGTTTGTTTCTCATAACAATCTGAAAAAAAAGAGCTCCTAGATCCTGAGATTTCTGAAATTCCAGGAACTTATTGGCTCACAGAAATCTAGACAAAGGACAGGCAAAATGCTTAACATTTTAACAAAGTTTGAAGGCAACAGGATAGGAGAGTAAGTAATGTTATCAAGGTTCAGTTCAGTTTCCTGTGAACAATGTTACTGATATTTAATGGACAATCGGCTAGGCAAGGTTATAACATTGTTTCATGACAACATAATGAGATGAGGTTTTTTTTGGTCACATATTAATGAAGTTACTATTAGATTAAATTAGTTAAAGTAACAGTATTCAGGGCATTATATATTACCAGGCAAAGAATTACATGATAAGCTATGAATTTATGATATAATAATAAGACTAGTATAGCTACCATTCATATGCAACAATTTAAGGCTTATAAAACATTTTATGCATGTTATCTCATTTTGCCCTCACAACTATCCTGTAAAGTATATGGTATTATTATCCCCATTTTAACAAGAAATTAAGGTGGACAGAGGACAATGACTTATCCAGGTTCACATAGCTAGTAAGGGTTTGAATCTATTTTCTTGACTAGAAATTCAGTGCCTCTCTGCCCTGCACCTTGTTTTGTTGTTCTTGTTTTTGGAGGGTGGAAGGCAGAGCATTTGGGGTTAAGTGATTTGCCCAAGGTCACACAGTTAGTAAGTATTAAGTGTGAGGCCAAATGTAAACTCAGATCCTCCTGACTCCAGGGCCGGTACTCTATTCACTGTGCCACCAAGTCGCCCCCTGTTCTGCACCTTCTAAATATCAAATAGTTTCAACAATGAAAATAAGACCACACCCTTCAAATAAAACCAAATAATGTAGACTGGAAGAATTTAAACACTAATGATAAACCATCTGGTTCCAATTCTTGTAAAATGAAAAATCCACCATATCAGAAAATAATCTGCTTACCCCAGTATAATGATGAGATCCTTTGTGTAAATGGTCTGTTTTTGCCTCCAAAAAGCTAACTAACCTTAAAAAGGAAACAATAACAGAGAATAAGGAACAGAACACTCGACAATTAAACTACTGCAGGTAGCAACTGAAAATGACAAAAAGACTCTTTGCTTTAAAAAACTAACTCAGAATTAGAGTTATAGGAGACAAAAGATGTTATCAAGTCCAACGAAAGACCAAAGATCATCCAGCCTACATTTGAAGACCTATAGGAAAAGATACTCCCCCCCTTTTTTTTAACTCACTAACTTCCAAAAGAATCCTTTTCACTTACAGAGACCTCAAACTCATGGGAAGTTATTCCTTATATTAAACTGCTTCCATAATCCTAGAGGAACTGGAGCACTACTCACTTAATCTCTTTGGAACAGTTCAAAAATATGTAATCTATATTCTAAAATCTAAAATTCTAAACAGAATTTACTAAATAAAGTTTTCTTCCCCAAGAGAAAGGAAATTTCTTGATGGAATTTTTTTTAACTATAAGAAATAATAAGATACATGCATAGCATTAAATCTAATTAAATGAATAAAGAGAAAAAATTCATACAAGGAAAAGTGGGCAAACAAAATTAGGAGTTTTTTTCCTTTTTTTGTAAGAAATTTAAATTTTTAGGGTTATAAAAAGTCAACTTAGTATATGTACTTTTGCTCCAAAAAAAATCCTAGCAAAACATGAAAATCTTCTTTAAAGAAAACCACAATTTATGGCAAAGATGACAAAAGACGGAATAGTCAATGCTGGAGGCATTGCAGGAAGATAGGCACACTAGTATATTGAGGGTAAAGTTGTGACTCAGTACAATCAGTTTGGAAACTGTATGGTCATCATAGATGTTTTTGCTGTTTTTCTGGATTTAGTTTTAGCTAATCAAGTACCTCTGAGACTCACCTTTGCTTGTATCAAGAGTCTTTGATTGGAAACAGTATACACTGTATTGCCCTTAATAGGCTTAAGTGAATCTGAAGATCTTCCCTGCCCTTAATAGGCCTAAGGGAATTTAAAGGTCACCCCTGCCACTTAATAGGTTAAATGTATTCACATGGGAGCCCACAGTGGAAACAGCTTGCAAAAAGAGTGGAACAGGAATGAGCATAGCTGGGAAAAGCAGAACAGAGAGAGTTGGCACCTGTCTGAATCACAGTACCCTGATTTGTTTCTGGTAGTACTGTTCTATCTGTGTTGGACCTCCTTTTGTCCTACACAGCCTTTCCCTGGGTTCTGTCATGCTCCATGCTTGGCTCAACTGCCTTAACCCAGTCTTCTGTGTCAGAAGATCTACCTATTTGTTTCCTTATACTGACCTGGATCTGATAGGTTGGCGCTCTGTTGATCTGTGTTACTTTCTCAGACAGAAGCCTTGTCTGTTGTTCTGGACTGGTTTCTCAGACAGAAAGTGAATTGAGATGAGAGCACTGGTAATGTGTGCAAATACTGTGGTCGCCTTTTGTTTTCCTAGAAACAGAAACTATGTGGAGCTTGGAGTGGAGCAGTCCCCATAAAATGAGATACAGAACAGGAGCAGAGAGCTGCCTACATGTAAATCCAGGCAAGACTTGGGAGCACTCAGCCCATGGACGAGGAGCCATGGAGTTTGGAAGCCAGCCTCTAGTCAAGATGAAAGAGCACTTTATGGATACTCCATATTGACTGCTGAGATTTGTAACTTACTGTGCTTAGGGGTGGATGGTATTTGCATTTTCTGCTATGTGTTAAATATGATTATAAGATATACTGAATGATATGTTTTGTTTAAGACTATGTGGCCACCTTAGTAATAAGTTGTTATGTTGTTGTGAATGTTATGCTTTAGTTTGTTGCAGAATAGAGAAGTCATTATATTATGCGATTAGACCCTTAAAGTTATTTACAGAAGCAGTTCTCAGGGGAGCTGCCATGATTGGCTTTATAACCAATTTGGAATTACGAAATTAAAGTGATTTTGACCCAGAGATTACATTACTAGGTTTATGTGTCACTGATTTTTTAAAAAGTCCTCACATAAACCAAAATATTTATAGTGGCACTTTTTGTAAAAGCAATTGGAAACAAAGAAGATTCCCATCTGGATTACGGTACATGAATGTACATACAAGAAATGACAAATAGGACGAACACAGAGAAACATAAAAATCTATATGAACCTGATATAAAATGAAAATATAAAAAAGAATCAAATGAAGTAAGGGGAAACCATAAGTAATGACTACAAGATGTTAATGAAAAAAACAACCATACACAAAAAATGTGTCAAAAGTGAATGTTACAAAATTATAAAGAACAAGTAAGTCTGGAAAGAAAAGTTATGAGGGGCAGAGATAGCAGAGGAGCAGGAAGCAGTGCAACAAAGCTCATAGACACAAAATTCCACTTTAAAGATCTAAAAAATACACCAGAATAGATCCTGATGGAGAAATGGAGAAAAAGTCACAAGGTGTATTTGTCAGGCCCAGGTAAGTATAAGGAAACAAACAGGTAGTTCTGGTGACACAGAAGACTGGGTTAAGGCAGTTGAGCCAAGCATGGAGCATGACAGAACCCAGGGAAAGGCTGTGCAGGACAAAAGGAGTTTCAATGCCAATAAAACAGTACCACCAGAAACAAATCAGGGTATAGTGATTTAGACAGGTGCCAACTGGCAATTTTGTTGACTTCTCCCTAGTTCAGAGGCACAGGTCTGCACTCAGGTTCGCAGCAAGAAAGGAAAAAGTTCTGAAGCCAGCAGCAACAGCAGCAGTTTGGCTCAGACCCCAGCTGCAGAATGGGATCTCATTTCCTGAATCTACATAAGACAGCAAAGGAATAATCTAGCCAGGAACCCCAGATCAAAAAAGAGCCTATAATTCTCTTACTCTGAATCAGCAGAATTTCCTAGCTGGCTGACATGGGTTGAGTACAACAGTGTCTACTCTTACTCAGACCCATACCCAGGTCAGGACTGGCAGAGATAAGACCAGGGGAGCACAGAACAGACTTCACCCTGAATCAGATTACTTTGGGAGTAATGAAAGTGTGAATGTCCCAATCCTGTGCCTATAAATATTTAATATCCCAAGAAAGAAGCAATGGTACCAGCCCATATCTTCCTTCTAAAAATGTTGCCCTAATAACACCAAGTCCAAAGTCAGGAAATAGGTTGGAAGAATGGGAAAGTAAAAAAGAACCAAAACATAATGAACTTATTATGGTGACAGGGACACTCAAGACAAAACACAAAAGAGAATGACTCCAAAATATCTGCGAGCAATGACTCAGAAAAAAAACAGAGGATAGGGACAAACTCAAACAAAATGCCTGGAAAAGATGAAACAAGGTTTAAAATGTTTTTGTAAGTGGAATGAGAGCACAGGAGGAAAAAATTGGAAAGGAGAGCGAGCTTTAGAAGAATTGTAAAAGGAATTAACAGTTTAGCACAAGAGGTATAAAATCTTGCTCAAGGCAAAATGAGAATGGAACAAACGGAAGCCAACAATTCCATGAGGCAAAAAATATTAAAAACAAAGGAAAAAACTGAAAATAAAGTAGAAAATGTGAGACATTTCACAACAAAAACAATGACATGGAAAAAAGACTGAAGAGAAAAAATTTAAGAATCACTGGATTATCTGAATGCCAAGATCACCCCACACCCCCCCAAAAATTAGTCTACATACCCTACTGCAAGAAATTTTAAAGGAAGATCTCTTAGAACCCAGATCTCTTAGAATCAAAAGGCAAGGGGGTGGAGCCAAGATGGCAGCGTAGGAGCAGCAAGGTCCCGCAGCTCCCACACCGCCATCCTAAACACCCAGAAAATACGAGCCCAGACAAAGTCTAGGAAAGTCTAGGACTCACAGACTCACAAAAATACAAAGCAGACAGCTTGGCAGCAGGGGCTCAGCTCGGCAGCAGGGGCTCAGCGCTGCTGCCAGAGCAGAGGCTGGAACAGCCGGAAGCCGAGACCGCGGCGGGAAGGAGCTGAGCCGAGCCCCGCAGCCAGCCTGCAGCGGTTCTACAGCCTCCAGCACCCCCACATCTGCCAAGGCGTGAGGAGCAGGAAGGAGAGGCAGCTCGAACCGCAGAGGAGCAGAGAACGGCCAGCCCAAAACTGTGTGGCCAGGCAAGGCCCCAGGGAGGCCACGAGGAGCAGCATGAGTCTACTTCAAAGAAAATCTAAAGCACCGGCCTGAGGGGAGCTTCTGTCAGAGATGGGTAGTGAAAGCTGAAACTTTGAAACTTAATTGGGGGCGTAAAGCAGTAAGGCCATTCTACCCCCGGGGCAAGGAAGCAGTGGGGGAGGGGAACTACTGGAACCAGCAG